>JBBMOC010000022.1:1927361-2084559 GCA_037975185.1 Centropyge bicolor | reverse complement strand
GTGTGTTATGATTATTGCTATAAAGCATTATGATCATTTATGAGTGTTTATAACTATAGTTATACAGTGCTATAATGTCATTATAACGCATTATAAATACATTTATAATTAGTTATAGAGATAGGCGTCAAATAAAGTGTTACCAAAAAAGTATTGCATTCGAAACAAAAGTGGAAGTTTTAGCCATTGTTTAACTAAGTTAAGTAAGTTATACATATGAATGCACAAACAAAAGTATGCATAATGTACACATCTGTAAATGTATGCATATATGTGTACATTTCAAATTCATTGGACACACTGTCAGGCCCATTGCACTTTCAAAACAAGTGGAAAAATTTTGGTCTGGTTCTAGAAAACAAGATGATATTAATGTAACCTACAGAGATGAATAGATTCCATCATGAGTCATGAGTATTTTGAGATTCACACTTTTCTCTTTCAGTTGTGCATACCAGCACTTTGATCACCAACAATATGAGGACCCACCGCTCAGCTGGTAATGGGTTAATTACCCGGCCTGCTGTATTGATTCTCGCTTCCCTGTAGCTACTTGTTGATGCCGACACTTGCAATCATTCACTTCTGCCCTAATGTGTGGGAGTGTGTGTGGGCAAGTCCCCGATTGATTCAGTTACACATTTGTGGGGACAACACGTTTCAGTCAGTTGTTTCAATTGATTCAAGATATTTGCATTAAAAAAAACTCCTATTTTTAGATTTTAGAGTGAACCTTTCCTCTGGTGTTGGTAGAAAACTCAACCCTGGTGGGGTGGGGGGGGATAATGTGACTATATGTGAGAGTCAGTCGGACTGTGCATTATGTGTAAGTGTCTGAGTGTGAGCATGTGTGTGTGTGTGTGTGTGTGTGTTGGGTGAGGGCTCACAGCATTTGCAGCTGTTAGACTGAAGAATTCAGGGGTCTGCGGACAGAGGGATGGATATGGGGGTGAATTAGTATCCATTACTGTGAGAGGCCAGGCAGTTTCACCATAACGCCGCACTTATGATACAAGTGTGTGTGTGTGTATTTATGTGTTCAAGGTTATGTTACATCTTACATGTGGACATTTTGGCATGTGTGTATGCATGCGTATTCGTCTCAGCATCAGGTCTCCGCACCTGTGCCGTTCGACACATGAGCAACAGAGCTGCAGGAGCGATGAGATTAAATACACACAGACAGGTTTTATATTCACCTCAACACACCCATAACACGGCTCCTCATTTTTTTCCTCGCTCTCGGTCTCAAAATGACTATTGCATGTAAGTTTCATACAGCCGGTTATTTGCTTTAGAGACATTACCGTCTCGGTGCCTGCGAACATGTTTGCTCGTGTGTGTTTGCACAGTATGAAAACAGGAACGTGTGATACACAGAGGCTGACAGGAGTTGATAGGTAGCTCCCTTAATAGTAAGCACACACATATTAAATGACAGTTTGCGTGTGTTCAGTATATTTTCCTTTTTCTACTTTTAGTGCCACCACATGTAAACTGGCCTTTTATTTATGTTACTATTTTTCCCAGGTCGAACACAATAGCGTGAAATGTAATAGGCTGCACGGTCACATGCTGCTGGCTCTATATGGAGGGATATGGATGACCCATATTGCAAGGGATTGGTGCATGATGGCAGGAGTGAGCAGGCATCCTCTCTGTCACTTACACACACACACACACACACACACACACACACACACACACACACACACACACACACACACACACATCATCTCCCTCTCCTGTACGTGCCGTCATTTCAGACCAAAGAGAATGTTCTGTTCCTCGCTTCTGTTGTTTTCTCCTCCCTTCCACCACCGCTCCATCTTTTTCTCTCACCCCCTGCCCAGAAAGTCCCTCCATCCTCTCTTCCTCAAATCTATCGCTCATCTCAGTTCATTCCAGCTATTAAGTGCAAGCACCATCATGCATATTTACACTGCAGATTCAAACATAGATAACGAGAATCAACACAAATAAGAAATCATAATTCACTCTCTCTCTCTCTCTCTGTCTTTGCCCCCTGCATCAGGTGCTATCTGTCATTTCAGCGTGTGTTTGTTTGTGTGTGTGTTTTTTTTTTTTAAAGCATCACCTGTGCCCTCTTCTCCTTCTCTCTATCTCCCACTGCACAACACCGATAATATGCATGGCATGGAACGAATGAAACATTTTCCACATCACTTGCCATTTAAATTGAATCAGGGAAGCAATAAACTGTCTGTTACGTTCAATGTTTTTGACCAATTAATCGACAATGGCAGGAGTTACGGCTAAAAAATAGATTCAGATTTTTTTTCCCATTTTGCTCTATATTAGTTTTGCCTGAACTTTAAAATGTGTTTATTTTCTCCCCCCCTCAGAGCGAGGACTATGGATTTTGCCCCTAATCTGTTGCACTGTAAAATATTATAGTGAGATAGACTTCATCGAAATCCGCAAGGTTTCATTCATGCTTGATTTACTTCTTGAGGGGATTTCTTGGGCAATGTGTGCCCAGCAGAGTACGGGAGCTTGAAAGAAGAGAGAGAAAAATGACATAAACTGAACCCAGAAAGTGAAGAAACAGATGTTCTTTTTTATATTTGTACCGTTTCCACTTAACGCATGAACTCCCTGTAAAGCTCCAGTAAAGGATAGAGAGTCTTAAGTCACTGGTACGACTCTGTCTCTCACTTGCACACACACTTATGCTCACTCTCTTCCTCTATTGTTTCCATCTGCATCTTTCTGACTCTCTCGCCGTGAGAGGTTACACCCAAAGCTCCTCTGTTCCTCTGATACTTTGTCACATCAGACGAAGCCTTGATGTATTTTATGCATTGAAAAAAACAACTTTCAATTGGCACTATTGTCCACAGTGAAAGACAGGAGTGGCCTGATAATACAGATGGAATCCACGGTCGTGCAAAAGAGAGACAAGCTCCACAAATAGAAAATAAGAGCACATAGGAAGAGTGTTTTTTTTTTTTAAACTTAGATATATAGAGGAAGAGATTGACAGCGTGAGAAAGAGGCACAAATTCACAAATCCCCACTGCGACAGCCCCTCGGAAAGGGATTTTTGCCAGAGAATTGAGTCTCAGAACTCCCAAACCTGAACAAAATGAGAGCAGAAAGCAGATTATTGAGCTGAAGTGACAGATGCTTTTTCCTTTTATTCCCCCCATGAGAATTGGACCAGAGTGTTGTAATTTAAGAAACTGTGTATTACTGAGGGAATACATTAGATGCATGTGTGCCAGATGTTTTTTTTTTTTTTTTTTATGGATTGTTCAGTTTGAATTCGAAAGATTTCCATCTTCAAACATTAACACGTACATTTTGCTTTGCCTTGTATTGATGAATAAGACAAAATGTTCTTTCTTGTTCGGTGTGTAAATCCTCCTGAGAGCTCAGTTTATGTGATGTGGAAATAAATGTGAACATTAATATTTGAAGAGACGCGCGCAGCTTTACCCCAAATCACTTTACGTTCCATCTGTTTGAATTAATAACCCTCTGTATCGTCGTCCTCCTGCCAGGTTGACGGTGTCGTGTCTTTAAATGTTAATTGTCACCAGTTTACAGTGTTAACGCACTTGTGGGAGCCGAGTTAAATAACGTGACGTGCAAATGCAAATTGGCTCGGCTACACACTTTTTGGCCATAATGTTCTCCGCACCAGCTGGTCATTTCTGAGCCTTGGCAAGGTTGCTGAGAAGCGGGCTACGGACTTGTGCTGACATGTGGTGTGAAGCTGCGCGATTTGATTCCTCCAGTCGGAGACCTGCGTTGTCGGCGCCGCCAGTGATCGGCTGTACAGTAAATCAGATCAAATCAGGGTTGAAGTGGTGATGCTTGAAGTGGTGATTTGGTTTTTAATAATATAATTACTCATTGTCTTTTGATAAGTTTTGCAAGTTTAACCATTATCAGTTCAATCCGTCCCATCATCTTATGGCATCCACTAAATCATGTGTCTCTTACTTATTGTATTATAGCAGTTTTCAAGCTTCCGACTGCAGCACTCACATCGAAGTATACATTACACGATATGGGACAAATGAATGAAATGAATGCTGTTTCCGACTTAGTGCCGCCCTGCTGTGCAAAGACTGTCTCCGGGATTACAGCTGATCACTATAAACAATATAGTATTTATGTGAAAACTAGGAATGTGGGCCATCAGGAGAGCTGAATGTTTTTCTGATGCATTTTAACAGTTTGAAATTTACTGCTGACTAATGACGCTTACGTAATGGAGGGCAGGGTTTATGTAATCGCTGTCACAGACAGCAGGAAGAACAAAGAACAGATTTCCTGGTCTCCTGTGTTTGGTCCTAATCTGGTTCCCGACAGTTAAATAGGGAAGAGTAATGTCATAAAGCTGCTGTGTATATGACTCATGACGGGTCAACAGTCAGCATGCACGGTCACTTAAACATATTGAAATCATGCATCGTAGGCGTCCTAATCATGGGATCATTGGTCACATCCTGACTTTCATCTGGATGAGCATTGAGCAGACCTAGACATACAATGTGTAAGAGTGAATTTTCCCACCATCTCCATTTGTGTTTACTGTCAGCAATACATCACAATACAGACAGGTTCATGTCTCCATTTGCAGCCAATTGGAGAACTTTGTTTGTCTTCTTCATGTGGTCGTGCACCAGTGAGTTTTAATGAATTATAAAGGTGAAGAGCCCCATCCTCCAAACTGAGGACTGATCACTTCATCAATAATCCATACCCAGACCTGACCTCTCCTCCCGGCGTGTACAACTCACAACAGAAAACACAGACTTTGTCGCAACACCTGCTGTATTTGAGAGCAGAGTTTGACAGCCGGAATAGTTATGTTTGAAACAGCAGTCTCATTTTGTTTCAGTGTTTGAGAGCTGAGAATGTGAGAGCAAAAGTTTTTAATGACATCTCAGCATCTGATGACAGTGTCGTTATGGACTGCAATGATCTGACACTAGCCTGCTCCCGTCTGGCACCAATTAATGTGTTGTATCTCATTTCTTTATCCATACACACAAAACAACATCTGAGAACTGCACATTGGATTCACTTTTTGACACAGCTGTTGAATATTGCCATCACTTTAATCATAGTTATTGAGTCACTGGAATCGATCAATGACCCCGTTGACCTTTCAGATATAGGCACGATATTATAATTTTTTCAAAATACTGGACGGTCAAAACTTTATTTATTAGCCTGTTAAGAACAAAAGCATTCCCGGGGAGTGCCAGCATTGACTGGTTCTTTAGACCTGATTAATGGAAACTTGTGTGTGTTATCATGCACACACACACACACACACACACACACACACACACACACACACACACAGATCCATTAAAGAGATTTAAGTAATCTAGATAGTGATGTGTCGACCTAAGGTAAACGGTTTCTGAGAGATTTTACTGTCCCACTGTGCCGAGAACTGTTTTACACACACACAATAAAAACCTCTTGCTTTAATTACCCCGAGCCTCACACACACATATCTGCAATCACACACACACAGAGTGTACTTCCCTTCCTTTTGCGCACTTAACTGTACGTAACTTGTTTACACACCAACACACACCGTTAGTTACACTTCATTTATTATTGACAGCTGAGTGACCACATCTTTCCAGCTCTACTGTAACCAGAGGCCCCAGGGTTCAATGACAGACCGCCTAGAATCCCTAATGACATCACCCACCTCTGTTTCTTCTGTGTGTATGTGTGTGTTTGTATTCATGCCTGTAGCTGTCTTTGCTTTCGTGTGTGAGCGTGTGTGAGAGAGAGAGAGAGAGGGAGGAAGCGCGAGCCAATAAATGAGTGATTGATTTTATTTGACACTGTGTAAGAAACATAAATAAAAAGGCTGCAGGCGGAGAGGCCTGTCAGTGAGAGCAGGGATAGCTGTCAGGACTCTGGTGACTTCACCGTCACTCCTGAAATCCCTTAAATCCCTTAACTCACAATGCACAACTTTTGAGCCTTAATTTACTGCCGAGTCTCCTGGTGGTGTCACGGCGCTAATTCGGTGAATAGTCAGTGATGGATGTGCTCACTTAGTAACAAACCTGCACCAGTGCTTGTTTTTTAATATCCGACCCTGGTTTCTGTGGTAGTAACAGTACGGGGAATAGATAGCTCAGATGTGGTGTTTGGAGCTTATTGCGTTTGCGTCTCGAATCTTAAAGTAACCATGATGTAGTGGGTAGTCGGCGTGATATAGTGGATGTCAGATGGCAGATTTATCAAAACAAAATCACATGTACAGTAAAGTGTAGGATCATTGATTAAACACACAGGGCCTCAACAGTGACACCAAGTCGAATTTGTGCCACCTAATCACAACATCCCAGGTTTTAATCCAGCTGATGATCGTTCTCTGACTGCATACTGACACAAGCAAAAATGCGCCCCCCTCAAAAAAAAAAAAGAAAGAAATATGAAGAAGGCTATCTTGCATTACTTCAAGTGTCAATATAGAAGGAGAGTTAGCAACGCTTATCTTGCATTTTCCCTTTGTACAGCAGAAACTAATGAGACTAATGTGGGAAAAAAATGCAGGTCATAATGATTGAATTCTTCCAGTCTTCCAATCTTTTTCACCTTTCAAAGGAGGGCATGATGGACGACAACCTTATCGGAATATTAGTATTACATTTATGTCCAAGCAGCTTTGTTTATGTCATAGCTGGACGGGGTTGAACTACTTTTTTGTATATACTGTTGGGTAGAATATTTTTAGCCATCAATCATGTTGCACAACTGATCACAACAGAAAATTTCTCTCTTAGACATAGTGGACTTAAAGTAGCACAAAATCAAATTCTCAAAGTACCTATAATTGTACTAAGCACTTGAGCACATCAGGTTAGAAAATTTGAAATGATGCCATAACCAGAATGACTGAAAATGATTCACTGATTTTGTTTAGTTAAAATGCCCCTATATTAAGAGAGAGATGATGCTAAATATGGCCAGACAAACTATGACTATTAAAGTATTGATCACATGTACGACATGTAATCAACACACACAATGAATGATTCATTTCTACATCAGTGGACACAGTGTGTTTGAGCCGGGTCCACAGCCAGCATGCGTCACCTCTCTGTATTCTGCTCAGCCGAGCTCATCACATCGCAGTGTCACGGCAGCGACAACGTTTGAATGGCAGAGATTTGTTTGCTATCGTGGCCCCGTGCAGTGTCATGTTGTCTCTGACCTGTCTCCTCCGCTGTGACAGGACGTCCACTCGCACACTGTAAATGAATTTTGAATGTAAAATCACACCTGGATGATAAAAGGAAAAGCAGGGGATTTACCAGTGTTTGTATGTTTATGAGTCACGTTTACACGAATGTGCATTTAATGATGTGAATGAATCGTGTGTGTACAGGTGTGTGTGTGTGTGATTGAAGGCACATTGTGTTAAGGTGGACTGAAGGCTAGAGAGGCTGAGAGAGAAACACTTTGCTGATACTGAGGCTGCTGTTCATGCTGTCGCTGCTTGACTCACCTTCTCACTCACATTTACGAAGCATCTTTAGAGGCTTTCTGTAGTATCACTTGTTATTTCGCTTCATTTTTAATGGCCTGTTTAGTTTATTGAGTTGAGGCTATAAGGGCAGGAAGCAAGATTCACATCCCAGCGGCAGTGTCTCGAGCCTGGATGTGGGCTTCCTCTGAGCTCAGCTGGCAGTGGTTTGAGGAAGGCACGCGATCATTTCACTGCTCCAGTGAGTTCTACTGGTTGATCTGCATGCCCGTCCAGTGTTGGAGCTGGGTGGGATGGAGAGCCTGAGGGTGAATATCGTGTCCTGTTAAACGTCCTTGTTGTCCTCAGAAAGGATATAATTGAGTTATTATTGCTGCACTTATTTCTCAGTATGAGTGGCTGCACACCAGAATCTCATCAGAGCTGTAAGTGCAGAGGACACTGCTCACACCTTGATGTGTTTTGTCACCAGTGTATATAAAGGAGAGAAATTAATGGGCTTCAATGTTTTCTTGAATTCTATATATTGCTTTTGCAACCTAAAATAATCTCAATTATAGGAAGTTGATATTTGAAATACACTTGCTCATTTTCCAGCCAGGGGTGAGATGAGGACATCGATACCACTCTCATGTCTGTCTGTACAGTCAATATAAAGAGCCAGCCAGGAAAAGTCAGCACCCCTAACCAAGACATACACACATGACCACTGTAAACACCACATCTTGTCATTTTTTGTAGAAGGAGCTTGATTGAACAAACAAGACATGAAGCTAACTTTCATGAGTTGCATATTTACTGTTCGTTCCTGATTAATGAAGCCTCAGCTTGACGCTCTCATCGTCCCCTCTGTCCTTATAATCCACATGGGTAAAAAATTAAAAATAACTCCATGAGATCCAACTTCTTTTAACTGTTTACTTCAAAAATGCAACATTGGTACAAAACAGATAAAGCTAATAATATGAAAAGATGAAATATATCTAACAACAAAAAGGACTAAAGCGAGGTCAAAAAACTGTGTGGCTCCACTCCATGCTCGCTAACCTGAGAGAGCCAGGTAGCCACACCCACCACATAACTAACTAATCCAAAGACAACAAAGCATGCAAAGCCATGGGAAATACACCTGCTTTAAATTATCCACAGACATCAATAAAAAGCATGAAATATTAACTTATTTATGAACTGTAAACATTTTAAATCTGTAAATACTGTAAATAATAAATTTATCCAAATAAACCCAAATCACCATGAACTTATATTATTATCCACATCTTAATTAACTAAAATTGCATTTAGACTCCTACATTTACCATACAGACATGAGAGTGGCAGCAATCACCTCATCTAAAGCAGTTATGATAAATGCATTTCCCAAAATGTCCAGTAAAGGAATAGTTGACAATTTTAAGCCTGAACCTCACTGCTTCATCTCGTCCAGTTTCCTGACCTCCTGATATCTTCCAGCTTTTCATTACAAAAACTCATAGACGAAAGATAATGTTGACTTTGAATGTCTTGTCTGTATCATACCTCTTTGTTAATGCCACAGTGAGGAGCTTGATATTTATACAAGCATACTGTATGTGCACACAAGCATATATAGCTGTGACGGCACAGTACTGCTCGCAATTATAAAACAATTATTCATTTAGCAAAGGCCCCGAGGCTCGCAATTAGCCAAACAACACCAGCAGGACACAAATTATGTTCACATGAAGCTGTTTCGCAGTAGCAAAATATTCTTGGGGGATCGTAAACCACCATCCAGATTACATTTTGAACACAAGGCAATGAGGTGTGAGGCCGGACGACGGTCCACGTGAGCAAACAATCATTATTCCTCAGGGTCTAGTTTGGATTTGTGTTTTTCCAGCATCGCAATCTCTCTCTATTGGAGAAATATAATCCGGAGAATTATAATCGCGAGCGATGTATGAAAACAGGGTTTCTTGCTCTTTTAATGGCACCACCCATCCGCACTTACACACACACACACACACACGCACGCACGCACGCACGCACACACGCACGCACGTGCACACACACACACACACACCTTACCCTTTCAGTCTTTCTTTAACGCTCTCTCTGACACACACACACACACACACACACACACACACACACACGCACGCACACACACCTGTCAGAGACCAATGTTTACCCACAGCGTCATCTGCCTGAAGGAGTATTTTTCCTGGTAATTGGACCTGACCGTCAGTTGTCCTGCAGTCCTGCCTCCGTCTCTGTAGCAGCTCGTGGCAGTTTCTCTTTCCCTCGTTCAGGGTGCTGTCTTGCACGTTATATGACTCACACTCGTTCAACGTCGTGCTTGTTATTAAATTGAATTCATTTACTTCATCAAAGATGGCTCTTAAATGTCTTGTCCTACTGCTGCATGACCGCCTTTTCTTATAAAGGCAATTTAAACATTCGTTCTTAATTATTGAAAATCTAAAAGACCATGACAAATTCAAATTCGTGTCTCTCATTAAGTTTTCATGATATGCCTCAATAGTGTTTGTCATAATCAACATAAAATGCCAAGTGGTCGGATGTAAAAACGCAGTTTATCATTTCTGCTTGCAATCAAATCAATGAAAACAAAAGAGGTAGTTCAGTGATGTCATGAAGTAGCACGGGATTATGGGAGTTGTTGTCTCCGTTGACAGTGAAAATCTGCTACATTTAGTCACCAACTTCATCCTGAACTCTTTTGCGTATCATCTGGTGGTTTTCTGTGTGTCCCAGGAAATTACATTAACAGTAATGAAATGCACTGTTACCTTAAATAAAATTAGTAATTTCTCTGTGTTTGAACATTGGTGAAAACATTTGGGATAATGTTAAAACACAACTCCCACAACACAACAAAATATGTCTCGTCATTTTTATTTATTTTTATATTAAAGTATATCAGAAAAGGGAAGTTATGTCTCAAACTTTACTTCACATCCTTTGCGATCGTTCAGTTGTACAGTCTAAAGTGTCTGATTCAGTGAAGCCCACCCCTCCGACTCTCCAAGTAGTTTTAAATGAGTGTCGGGAACTACTTCCTGTCAGTATCTCATCCAGGCGTGTCTACAAACTCCTCCTTCACCCCCCACTGCTCCTCCCTCCTCTTCTCCTCTGACTCATCTTCTTTTCACTGACCACAACTCATCCAGCAATCCTTCTCCTGTCTCGACCAGCCCCCAGCATCGACAGAATGAAAAGGACACATTTCATTAAATAGTTTTATTTAATGAAATTATATAAAACTATTGACATCTTACGCTATCATATATTCAGCTACAATGTTATGAGTCCTTTTTACTATTAACTTTACATAATGTAGTGCTATAACATTTCAGTTCCTTACAAATGGCTTGGAATTGGCTATTGTGCTATAATGGTGTCCTCGTATGTGTTTCTCAGCTGGAAAATAAAACTAATTACAGATGGACGTAGAAAGCTTCCTGACTTACTGTTATGATGGAGTATTAGGGCCACATTAAAGATGCATTCTTTTAAAGTTGGATTATTACAAGAACAAAAGTTGTAAATTTATGAGAATAAACCTGTAATATCACTGCTATGCGAAAAGATGATGTATCCAGATATTTGTGAAACCGAAACTAAAGTATGCCATATATTCACAAGATGTTCAAAAAATTTTCTAAAAATTTTCTCATTTCTCAAAGGACAGGCTAAGCAAAGATTAAAATTACAACATTATTCTTAAACTTTTTTCTTGTAAATGTACAACTTTTTTCTCTCGCCACTTTACAACTTTGTTCTTAAAATCTTCTTTTTTCTCTCTTTTTTTCTCTTTTTTCTTTTTCTCTGTTGTAAGTGTTGTAAAACTCTCTTTAATTAAACTGTCACTGTCACTTCTCTGAACTCTGTGGGCATGTGCAGATGGACTTGACTGACGACCTCAATCGGGCGGGACAGTGATGACCTCACGTAGCATAACTTCTTATTTCGTGAGCAAATGAACATTTTACAATTCACAATGGGCAGTATGCATCCTGTGTAGTGGGTGGAGCTGTCGTGGTCAGTGTGTATTGGACGTGTTAGCGTTGACCTCTACCCCCTTGACTCCTACCTTAAGATATGAGTCACTACTGTGTTTAACCTTTATGGGGACTGTAGGAGTGTTGTGTCTGCTCAGCAAAATGCATTTTAGATACGAAGAGACATGAGCCATCAGCTTGGTTTGGTGGTTGGAGTAGTTCTTCAGTCTTTTGGCTACAGTTAGTCAATGCGTCAGTTCACTGATCGATGTTTGCTGTGGCTCTGTGTGACAGCTCAAACAAACTGATCTCCAAACTTACTATTTTCCCCCGGGCCGTCTCCTTTTTTGCTATTTGGCCTCTTTGCTTTCATACAACTTATATTAACTACTCAAGCTGGAGCTAGTTTCAAGTCAGACAGATATTTCATCACTTCATGGCACCTTAAACGTCTGCCTCAGTTTGACTCACTTTACATTTGCCATTGACCTTGTTGGTGTTCATGCCACCTCTACGCTTAGCATTGGAAAATGCAACTGAACAGCTGAAGCATTCAAAACACATTAAGTTTACAGCATTTGTTTTTTATGAGTATCAAAGATGACATTGTTATTGTTGCATGTTACAGTCTCAGGTTTCATGGAGAGAGAGACATTTATGTCATAGTTTAATTTAGTTATTTCCTGTTTTTGTAAGACTATGATCTCAGGTGTGTTTAGTTGACTTTACCTCTTGACTTTGTGTTTTTCCCACCTTTGAGATTACTGATTACTTTGTGATCCTCCCTTCTTGGTGTATTGTCTGTTCCCCTCTCTCTCTTTGCCAGTTGGTCCTTATGCCGTCTGTCAAACGTTTCATTTGTTCCTCGTAATTATTCCTCATGTTCATCCAGTGCTTTATGGATTTTCCCTTGTACTTAGACCTCACCTGTTTTCAGGACTTCTGATTCTTGCCTGCTCCCGGTTGAACTTTACTTCATGGGGTCAATTAACATGTGTAGATGAGACATGTGTATTAATGACTGCTATATATGTAAACAACTGTGATTACGTGTTTCTGATTTTCATTGTTGTTTTTGTTACCAGTTATTTCCACCCCTGGTTATAAGTATGTTTTTTTCAATGACTCAAAAAAAACATTCTCTGTTTAGAAAAATGATTTCTCTTCTGGTAAATGTCCCAACAGAAATGATCTATTGTGTATGAGTTAGCTCTGGTGTCCTGGGGCGATTTTTTTAATGCCATCTGGATTGACGTCTGCTGTTTCGCAGAATTAGCGACTGACGCACCAATTGGATTACGAGGGCTACATAACCAGCTGCAGGGTGGAGCGGCATCACTCAGCAGATTAGATTAGATGATTAATGACCATTGTGAGAATAAACACAATGCGGCTCAGGAAGGAAAATAACGATGGAATACACATGGACACAAATTGAATTTGTACTCTGTTGCATGTTTACCTGGCAAATATTAATACAGTCTAATAAAACAACAGAATTATTAAATGAGTGTGACGTGGAAAGAATATTAGAAACACCTCTCAAGCTACAGCATCCAAATGACTCGGAAGGTGAATTCATATCTCCATGACATCGTTTCAGCATGAAGTAAACGTTTTAACCCTCATGAAGATCGCACTTGTAGCTGCAGTAGTTTTAGCTTTAGTACAAAAAACTGCAGACCGAGTGTTAGATAAGTTCATGGATTGTACATTGAAGCAAAAGGTACAATGGTAGAAGTTTATTCTATTTGACATTACAAAGGAATTAAAGTGCTTGAGTTCTGCTTCCTTGTGTGCATGAAAAAATGTTAAGTTATCAACTTCCTCTGGCAGTGCAAACGCTGTCCAGAAATGGCTGCCGGCCACAGCATCCATTTGCAAAACTGTGAAATTTGGCATTTACCTTCATCCCCGGAATTGCATGGTATCGCAAGTGCAAGCTTAGTGCGTGAGGGTTTTTCCCCTTTTTATCGATGACATGGTTCTAATCCTTTCAGTGTTGGTATAATTCTGAGCCGCGGTGGCTTCTCCGACTGTCGCAAACCTATCAGCTAAAGACTGCGAGGTCTGAAGGGTCTCACCTCATCTCTCTCTCATAGCAGAAGCATCTTTTGAAGTTCAGAGGTTCGAAGCAGCTGACACCAGTGCAGCCAGCTTCATTAAGTTCTCCTCACTGCGTCAAGCCCCCCCCCTCCTTCTCCGTCCAACATGTCCTCTATCCCTCCCCCCTCTCCCCTCCTTCCAGCCTGTCTTGGAATCCCCTTTGATCTGTGGTATGACAGCAGCTGCACTGTGCAGCTTCCCAGAAGCCCATAAATCAACTGACAAGTGCTCTGTCTCACTACACATGCACGCAAACACACATTGCTTACAGATGTCGCAGGACTGCACCAAGTTTGGTGAGTTTACAGTAGGAAGTGACGAGAACATAAATAACATTGGAAGAGCATCCAAAGTCAATGGACAAACATGGATTGGTATCGTGTTGAAGAACAGTGGCGTCAGGCAGATTTATTACCTATTTACTCCTGTCTGTGTCTTGCTTACATTCACCCAATCACTTTGCGATGCATGGGGCAGCTGTGGCTCAGGTGGTGGAGAGCGGGTTGTCCATTAGTGGTGGGGATGGTGGTTTGAAGTGTCCTTGAGCAAGCTGCTGAAAATCAGAAGTGCTTTGTCCTGCTCTCAGGTTGAAAGCGAGTGCAGTCCATAGTAGAGTTGACTGTAAAGTGCAGTACAATAAAATCATTAATCTGAAACTTTTGACAGAATTGAGCAAAAGCCCATCCTCAATCATATCCAATCACAGCGAATGTGATTGGATATGATTGAGGATGACTCTCCTGCTACTGTCTCGGAGGCTGTCCTGGCAAACCTCAGCAGGCTTGGAAGGTTTTCAGCTGATTGACTTCACCTAGGCCTTATAGGCTTTAAAAGCCCCTCCCCCCCTCCCTTGCACCATCACCACCTCCACAGCACACATCCATCCTCACAACGTAGGGTTCATTTGTGTTATCTTTTTTTCAGTAAACCTCTTGCATGGATTTGCCACCTTCCCTGAGCCGGTTGGTGATAAAGATTAGACTGAAAGTTTGACCGAATTGACCAAAACTCCTCCCTTTTACACCGATTGTCCAATCAAATCTAGCAACCTTAACTCACCATGGCAGGTCTGTCAAGCTTAGGATTTCTCCATGTGTTGATGCCATGTGCAAGTGACTCTAATAAAAGTGATACTTGGTAACCAAAGGTGATGTTTTTCGTCACCTTTCCAAGACCAACAACAGAAGAGCGGACATGTAAGAAATGGAAACTGTTATATTTGTGGTTTATATTTATGTAAAGTAATCTGCAAACTGTAGCGTGTCCGACCAACTGGCATACTACCTACAGCAGTAATGCATTCACACTGTATGTGTAGCCATCAAGTGCTTGCAACAGCTGTCATTTCAGCCAACAAGATTGACATCTACAGCTCGATATGAGAACCTTGGTTTTCTCTAGCGATGTGTGAAAACAAGGAACTGTTATTTAAAAAAATTACTCAGAATATCGAGCTGTAAATCTGCCCCCGTTATCATTATAAACTGCATGTGAGAATGGAAAGCAGGGCGACCAGGGACAGGAGGCTTACTCAAGGGTTCATGCTCGCTGTGTTGCATTGTCCACCTTCAGTGAGTGTTCACTAGTTTTTCATAGCGCATCAAGATTAATAACAGGAAATTCCTTAAGACAGCATCCGGAGTCCTGATGTGCCCTCGCCTCAGCTGCATTTTCTGCAAACGCCACACATCATCACCATGAAAGGCAACCTAGATGATTGACACAAATACTCCTGAAGGCAACATATCAAAGCTCAAGACAAAATCATAGCACAAGATTACAGAGGCGATGCCATCTGTTCTTGGAAAGCAGCGCCCTGATTGGTCAGCCGGGCGGGAAGGTGATTATCGTTTGGTGATGCGTAGGTTCAGCGATCCAGCGTAGTCAACCTCGTAACCTCTGTCGGTCAGGACTCTGTGTGTGTGTGTGTGAGTGTGAGATCAGTGTGAGCAGGTTGTTCTCCTGCGAAGGCTGCGTTCAGATTAGATCACACCACTGGACAGTAATCCTTCTTTGATGAACATATGTTTTAATCCGACACCCACCCACCGTCCCACATATCCACACACAGGCACACACACACACACACACATGCTGTAAACTGCATGTGTAAATACATCAGCTAGACACAAAAAAAGAACAATGGCAAAGGAAAAAAGAGAAAAATAATCATCAGTGCTTTCTCTTTAAAATATTGAGAAAGGAAGAAAGAAGAACTGAGAGAAAAAGAGAGAGGTAGAAAAAGACTGTGAGGTGCCGCAGGAAGAGTGAGAGATGGGGTGGGGGGATTAACCATGAGAAGCTGCCAGGACAAGGACCTTTTGGCCTCACACACACACACACACACACATGCACACACACACTTACAGGCCCAGGAAATGGATTACTGAGTGGGGTTGTTTGGAGGCAGATCGGATGGAATGGTGATTCACCGTGTCTGTTCAGTTTTACAGGGCTGCTCCTGTGTGTGTGTGTGTGTCCCTGTGTCACTGTCTCATTAGAGAGAGCAGTCAAGCCGCCACAGACCTCGTTAGGAATCCTCTCCTGTAACCTCATGATACCCGGCCTCACTTGCGTGCACGTGCACACCCTCACAAGCACAAAACAACACATGCAAATGCTGCACCGTGAGCAGAAAGTCGCATTTGACTCTCAGATCTAATAAGCCCTATTTACAGCGTTTTGGATCGTCCATGCATGTGTGTTTGCCCCTCTGCCTGTGTGTGTTTGTGTGTATGTGTGTGTGTGTGTGCTCTTTTCTGCGAACAGAAAGGCGGATGATGAAACTGAGCTGAAAGTCTAGTGAAGACGGAGCAACCGAGGCAGAAAGATGATAGCAAATGAGATGGAGCATTTCCTGTTAGTACACAGCGGCTTCAAAACTTTCAGCTCAGTATTGACTTTTTAATTGCCGTCTATTATGCGCTTGATAATATTTCACATTTGCACGTGCATCACAACAAAATGAAAGGGAATGTAAGTGGTAAGTTCAGAGCAGGCCTCTTCAGGACCAGTGCCACTTTAACCAGCCATAATTAATCCTTCAGCTAAACTCCTTAAAAGTGTGTATCTCTGTGAAGGTAGTGCAGAGATTGACACATATTAGTAGAGTCAGAATCACAACCTATCAAAAAGCTAGAGATATTTCATTACATGAATTATGCTATAATCATCTATTTATGCAATTCTGACAGTCTTACCAGAAAGAGTTACACATTTCTGTACTTTACATGATTTCAACAAATTAGCCCTTAATGGCACTTGTATCTGATAACTTTATCGACAATCTAAATCTGGTTGTATAAATGTTTATCAGTGCACTTTTCTGAACGCTATCATACAAGTTATCCACCCATGTCTGTAAAGCGAAGTTGAAATTGCGGAGAAAAAAATGTTGGTACAAAGTAAAGGTTGAAAGTAAGTTGTTTAAAAAGAGAAACGTTCGAGTAAGCTTCGTCAAGTGATGTTTTGATTCTGTGTAAATTGGCTTGGATTGCTCTTGCCACCGGTTATACTGACATCCAATGCCGCCAAAGCAGCCAAATTCAACACTATATTATATTGTTTAAATGACAGCTACAGCCTCCGGGAGCAGATTTGGCCGGGGCGAACGTTGTTAGTAAATGTTGTGATTGTGCGAAAATTCTGTAAACTGACAACATCTGTGTCAGTCGCATTAAAGGTATCCTCGTTTCTTATCAGCTGTAGGTGTGCGGCCCGTTATGAAACACAATGTGGCAGCAAGTACAGTATGTTGATTTTAATAAAGGAGCCTGGTTTGTTCTTTGTGACTCAGGTTTACGTAAGGATAGCAGGGGGGAGAACGTAAACCGGCTAATTCTTCTCGCTGTGAATGTGAGGCATGAGGCTGGAGACAGACACACACACACATACTGTACACGCTGACTGGTAGCAGTGACTGGTCCAGATGGTGGGACAGCAGAGGGTATTAGTGGATAATGTGAGGGAGATGGTGGGTGGGTGTGGTGGGGGGGCCTCAGCGGGGGCAAGAGGGTTAAATCTCTCTGATTGGAATGCACAGCTGCAACTGACACACACACACACACTCCAACACGCACAAATGCACACACGGGTATCGTCGCACAGCTGAGTACGCGAGGAAGTTTCTGGAAGTGTGTTGAGACTTCGCAGAGCTATGTGTGACTCAGCAGTGGAAGTCTGCTTCCTCCTGTCTGTCTGCCCATCTTTTTTATTTATCTCCATCTCATCATCTGCCCCCTCCCCTCCCCTCCCATCTCTGGTCCGCCTTCCCACCTTTATTATTGCGCCTCTGCTCTCACGCTCGACTCTCACGCGGTGTCTTATTTACTGTCTTTGTCTCGCTTAATGTCTGTCTCTCTGCAGGAGCTCATAATGTGACAGACAGTGCAGACTCATCTCGCAACTGTTTCAGACACTCTCGATGGAGTGGTAAGTCAAGCAGAAACACACAGTGACGGGTTGGAGAGACAGATGGTAAGATGTTACCTGCACATCTTTACTTGTTTAATGGAGTTTACTCACCACTTTTAAAGGATTCGTCTGTGTGATGTACGTTCATGGTTTAGCAGTGGTGTCAAATTGAGAAATATGATAATCACAGACAGGAAGTTTCCCGACTTAATGTTTACCATTCCATCACCGGTTTGAGACATACATTTACATATGAGGTAAACACAACAACATTTACATCAACTAATGCAATCTAATACACCTGCATTGATATCGTGTTGTAATTTGATCAATGTGGCCAGAAAGGTAATGAATCAGATCTGTCTTAATGTGTGGGCCTGTATTTTCTTCATTATATTGTAAACTCTCTTTGCCACTGAAGTGAATGTCACCCCCGGCACGACACGCTCCATTAAACAATGACATCAATGATTTGTAGCCAAAATGCAGTCAGTGTCACATAAAAGATGAAAAGAAGATTAAAGTGTGTAAAAGTGAAATATAATCAAATCAAGCTCTTTTTCACCATGTGTATTTAATCCAAAGAGAAAGAGCCATTACTAGCAACAGATATATTAAACTACATTACTTTTGATGAACTAGTTTAACTATCTAGACCAAGTTTCATAGTGGTTATATCTGAGGTGATGCAATGGCATGATCCTCAAAAACCTACCTATAAAAAATAACTTTACCTAAACATCCCATTGTGTTGCTCCTCAGTTGTTTTTTTAGACATGTAGTTTAGTTGTGTAGTGTAGTTTTTTCCCCTAATTATATAATCCCATTGAAGCTGTGGCTGATCATTTCATTTCAATAAATGGACAATAGGGAAAGTCATTGTTTGCTGTTCTGCTATGACGCTGATCACACTGCAGCTTCAAATGTCCCAGTTTAGTTTTGTTTTCCCTCTCATGCGACTCAGATCTGATCCATACTCTGCACATGAACAGCAAAAAGCTGTGTGTATTTGTAAATCTGAATCTGGACTAATTGCTTCAAAGTGGGTCATAAGGCACAAAACCAACATGTGATTTTGCCATCAAACTTAAATCATTGTCCTGATGCAACTGTCACAAAACTGAGGCTTTCATAAGCTCAGCTAAGAAACTGTTGACACTACTATCTAGCACTGCTACACAAAAACAGTGGGAGGGAAGAAGAAGTCTTCGTAGCTCCATTAGGTTCCAACCTGGACTCGACCAGGGACATCGGTCAAGCCAGGTCAAAATAATTTGACCTAATTTGATCCAGATCACGTCCCGTTCCAACGTAACCAATCACGCGGTGCGTCAGGAGCCTTTCGGAAGAGGCCTGACTGAAGTTTGGTTTCCAGTGCTTTTTCCGCAGGTCTGTTTTAGATCAAGTCCAAAATTTTGGGCACATTGAGAGACGACTAAAAATAGCAGTCTTGACCCAGATTTAGAGATATATTTCATTTGAGCCGTGATTCAGTTGTATTGTAAAAACACATACGTATAAAAAAAAAAGATTAATAATGACATGAATTAGTGATTGCATTGAAACTGCAGGTCTCATTGACATTGTGTGTCATAGAAGTGCTGTCACTTTTGTTCGTGATTGTCCATGCACGTGTTAATACGCCTGTATGCAATCTCACGCAGACACAAGATTATAATCCAGATGTTCCTGTCATTACTGCTGCCATGACACATCATTCTCTCTTCCTGTCTCTCTTCACCCCTCCCTCCCACCGTCTCACTTCCTCTTTGTATACCTTTATTCCTCTCCATTCACTCTCTCCCCTGTTCTGGTCTCTGTCTCTCACTGAGCCGGTTTGAAGTCTACCAGTAGGGGTGTGTGTGTGGGTGAGGACGCCCTGCAACCTGCAGGTCTTTGTATTTACAATGAGTTGTTATATTTTTCAAGAGGCCAGCAGGCAGTCAGCGCCGGTGCTTGTGTGTGTGTGTATATATATTCCTTTTTATTTCCAATAGATGAAAGCGGACAGAGTGCAGACACAACAGAATCACACCGCAGAAGATAACAGCCACCAGGAATCAGATCTGCGTATAGAGATTCATCGCCGTCTTAGCTATTCAAATGCCCGGGCGCAGATGAGTTAATCTGGTGTTTGGTGTTCCAATAAACAACCTAAATTATTCATAGATGAGGAAGTTACACTCAGCCTGGCAGGACTGCGTAACAGACATTAATTTTATTTACTTACTGCATGTATTCATTTAACTGGGAGCAATACAGACAAACATTGTAATGTATATAGGGTGTTCAGCTGAAGCTAATTCACAGCTGCCGTCCCTGGTGAGGCTTTTAAATTCAGGGTAGAACAAATAACTGGATGCAACAGATGAAGGATAAAAAGAGTGAAGATAGAAGGAGCATGTCTATATGTGTTTTTGTGTGTATGTATAGTACATGCCTGTGTATGCATTAACATATAGAGTGCGACAAAGTGTGTCTATCCAACACATTCAGAGCTCACATTTCTGTTGTTTAACCTACTGTGTATTAATAGAGACGCTGCTGTATAAACAGTGGCCACAGCAGATGGTACCAACTGTATAGGTGGCTCCTTCCTGAAGGCCTGACTAGACTCCCAAATGGAGATGTACTTGGACAGCTGTGGACACGATGGGCAGTTCTGTTTTCACTACTTTTTGAGAGATGTAGTGGAAAATGGAAAGACTCAAGAACAAGTGCTTGCACCGGGCACCGGGCCGGCATCGCTCACGCCCAGGATTTGAACATCGGTTACATCTCCAGCGAACATTTTTTATCATTCTGGGCAGACATCTGAGATCACAAAAAAAAAAAAAAACCTTTGAAGTCAAAATTCTATGCAAGGTAAAAATAGCCCTTTGATTTTCTCCCTGATGCCAGTGGAGGCAACTCTGTGTGGTGGTATCACAGAGAATCATGCAGAGTGCTGTGGCCACACATGGGGCTAGTATACTGTTTCTGTCCTCGTGTGTGTGGATCATTGTGGACACACAGGCCTGATTGCCATAAATGCATACAGTCATGTCCTTAATCAGCTTTTCCAAGTCAAACAGCTGCAGAGGGTTGTGCGTTCTTGTTGATAAAAATCGGGGACCTCAAGTTCATCGGGGTTGTAAGGACATGATGTCACCTGCAGGTGTCTCTGTCTTGAGACGCCTCTGCTGTTAAATTTCATGTCAGATTTCATGTGCTGCCTTAACCCTTTGACGCCTATTGTCGCAAATTCGCCTCAAACCGCTTCCATTCAGAATGCATCCAAGGAAGTCTATGTGTTCCTCCAATGCCGGTTCATGCATATTCGATACGCACCTAGGAACCTTTTGCAAGCATTTGTTTCTTGGGGGACCGTTCAAATTTGGAACTACATCCGAATATTATATACATACATTAGATATACAATGCATTCTGTGTGCTAGAGTAAAATTAACAATCTCCACTTAATTTAGCATCTGCTTGAAAGCAAATACACAAATTATTTATTTTTTAATATAATGGTATATAAATTCGGCCATCAAAGGGTTAAACCATATAGCGGGACTACTAGCAAGTCAGCTGCAACCTGCAAATCATAAAACAGTATTTGTGGTCATTCTGCATTAGATCCCTGTGTTGTGTGTTGCACTGTTTATATTTTACCTTGTCTAAGTGTTAGCAACCTATTTCACATGGAGGACGCAAACACACAGGCATGCTTATAGGTAACACATATTTACATCCATGCGAACGCAGATGAGCCAACAGACGATGCGTGTACACAGGCTGTGTGCGGATGATCCAATGCTTTCATGCCTCACACACATACACAGGTGTCGCTCACATGTCAACATGTATGACTGAGCCGCACGGCTGAATTCACTCAGTAGCATGACAGATTTGCTTCTAAAGCTGTCTGCTCCATACTGTGTGTGTGTGTGTGTGTGCATGAAGCGATTTGCTGGTGTTTGTGTGTGATTATGTAACTGATTCCTCTGTTCCTGTTTTGTTTATGAATGCACAGATATTTTTTCCCCCTCTCCCATACCCTAATTAGAATGATTACTTTGGCATGCAGATAGAAAGAGGGATGAAAAAACACCCCCTCTAAAAAGAAAAAAAAGCCTCTTTCATCCTTTGCTCTTTCTTTCTATGCCAGTCTCTCTTTCACTTTATGTATCTCAGTGCACTTTTCTTAGCTGGATTTCAATAATACATCGAGAACATGCATATTTCAGTGGCTTTGTGCAATACACTCGTGACACACGCCGCACATGTGCAATATAGGAGCGTTCGTGCTGCTGATGGGGAAGCCCCCCGAAGGAAGACGTGCAGGGTCTCCCCCTCCTCACATACGTCAGCAGGCTTAATGAGAAGAAGACTCCAGCCCCCAGAGACAGAGGCAGGGGCGGATAACTGTATTGAACCAAGATAGATCAGAGGACAGCGTGAGGAGCCGTTCCTCTTTGTTGTTTTTTCGTTCATTGCTTTGGAGACGTCCTTGTCCCGTTTCTGTCCTGCAGGTCTCAGGAGATCAGCTGTCAATCAAACAGTGCAGGCGGGACGTAGACACGACTTTCCTTGCAGCTTCTGTCAAAGAAGTTTCTTTGTAGGTGCTGTGGTTTTCTTTGTACACTCTTGTGTAATTTGCTCCATCACTACTGTGTAATGCAATGCACACTTTCTAACATGTAATGAAACTGAAACACCTCATATCATTTTTTACATGAGGATCCACTTTTATGCTTTGAGAAAAAGCTGATTTACTCCTCCTCCTGTAAAATTGAATCTGTCAATGTGTTTGCCTGACAGGATGTTTCAGATTTGCAGAGTTATTGAAATGAAAACCCGTCACTTTGTGCGTAGCTCGTAGGATCGAGTGATGGTGGCCGAACGAGAAGGAGATGAGAAAAGCAGGAAGGAAAGGCTGGATGATGAAAGCGTGGGAGTCAGAGTGGAAGGGAGGATGGAGGATGATGGGATGGAGGGGGGATGGGGAAGTGGTCTGGAAAGCCAGGAAGTGGAAGGCAGAGAGTGGAGGCTGATGGAGGACTATTGATTATCTATGGGAAGCTCACACATCCCAGTTGATTTACACTGGTGGCAATATGGATGTGTGGATTAATTAAAACCAGTGTAAAGAGAGATGTTTTCTTCCCCTTATTTGTCTCACTGTGGAATTTGTGATCAGTGAATATAAATGTTATAGAAGCAAAAGTTAGTTCGGGAGTGACTTTGCTGTTTAAGAAAAAGAGAAAATCAGATATTCCACCTCCCGACGGCTGAATGTGCTGAGGCTTGGTCTAGAGACACGATTTAGTAAGAGATGCCTTGAGCGAATTCGAGCCAGGGCTTTCAGGCTTTGCACACGCAGCTGAGAGTGGAGTGAAACCGGAGCCAACATTAGCAAGAGCCTCACGGGAGGCATTTTGGGGCCGAGCCTGCGGTAATGAGGATATGAGCTCCATCTCTGTACATGATGGACAGGCAGGGGGAGGGGGAGACAGGTGTCAGAGGGGCGTGTGGCCGCCGAGCTCTTGTCTCTCAATTCGCTCTCAGCTGAGAATGAGCGGACGCACACACACACACAAACACACACACACACACTCACACACACATACACATACACAAACACACACATGGAGCATTCAACTCCTGTAATTACTTCAGCAAGTCTTCCTGATGGGTACTCCTTTAGATAATGTAATGTCCCTTCCTGCAGACGGATAACAAGAAAGTGTGATTCAGCGCGGCTGGGGGGGCTCAAGCAAACCCCCTGTCTGTATTAGTCACTGCCACGTGAACTGAAATGAAAAGCGAACCACTGCTGCAATAATGCTGCATGACCATCAAGACAGACATCGTCCCTTCAGTTTCACCGCTTCAAACGACTCCTTAATTGGCTTTCAGGGGGACGTGGCTCCGCTGCCAAGGGTCCTCAAGGAGAACATCAACCCCTTTGGCAAATTATTATTTTGATCAGCTTATAGCCCCCGTTGCGACGAGAAGGTTGGCAGCGGCCTCACGTCGGCGTGCCCAGCATTGATTCGGTTTGTTCCAGCGTAGCCGATGCTTCAGAGTGATCTGTGAACTGCACCGGATCGCTCCAGGGCAACGCTGTTCAATAAAAGACTGAATTACTGGCAGCGTGGTTACAACAAATCTTATTGTAACGTGCTGCATTAATCAGAGGGCAGTGCTGCCAAAAAGGCCAGTTGACTAAACTTTTCACATTTTCTAACCCGACCGAGAGTCCATCATCATAAAGAGTTTTTGTAAGAAAAAATGACTCCTGCTTTTGTTAGAGGGATTTTAATGGATCGGGAATTTCTCGACAAGGAACTGGTGTTTCAAATAAGCAGAGATGGATTTGTGGCTTAAGAAGGACTGATGTTTCATGCCTACTCTGATTCAGCAAGCACATAGTATAAGTCAGTGTGTGTTTTTCTTCAGTTGGCAAAGCAGGTTTCTCATCTGCAGGTGAAGATTTGTGTCATTGTTTAATTTAATTTTTCCATTAGAATCACATTAGTGACCCAGTTAAAAACACACTGTAATTACTTAGTATAAATAACTACACTAAAGAATAAGAGGACTACAGCCAGGATCAGGAGTGTGTAGATTATACTGTAGGTTTCATATCTCCCTGTATGTCCACACACACAAAGATTAAAGGATTACATCAGGTTATTGGAAGATGGTCCTGCTGGCCTACTTGTCCATTATGAGACATGAGCGCAACATAGTTCAGAGTTCATGCTCTGTCTGTGTCATCCAAAGTGGAAACATTACCTTTATTTTATCTCCTGTTTATTGATAAAAATGTTAAATGCAAAACAGACTCATCCTTAAAAAAAAGGAGCTCAGACTAATTCATCAGACGAGTAACCGTGCAGGCTTCATATTTCTTCTGTGCAGTGACTTTCAGCTGGAGCCTCTCCTTATTTTCCAGTGGGAACAAAAGCAGCACTGGCAGTTCAAAACACTTTTTATTGGTTTTCCTGCGTTAGTGCGGAGCGCCAGAGTGAGCGATCCACCAGCAGCACGTGGACCACTTCTCTGACTCGCTGCCCAAAAGTCCCACAAACTTGCTGCGTCTGAATGATGTGCAGCTTTTTCTCTTTTCGCGTCTGACGACCGATCGGATTCTCGTCCTATCAGCTGTCAGATCTAAATGAAACCTGAGGGATTTGATTCCATATGAGAGCTTTTCCTTTATTTCTCCCCAATCCTGATGTCAATTACTGTCAAGCTTGTGGCAGGTTCTTCTCATGTTGTCGATGTCAGCAGGGTTGACCCCCCCCCCCCCCCCCACACACACACACTAAACTCTACCCTAGTATAAACCTCCGTCCAACACCCTGCCTCTCTCTCCCACTTTATCACACTAAAACGCTCTTCATTAAATATAGTGTATGTATTTGTGATCGATCACCCGGTCGGCATGGGACTTCAAATTGATTGTCGAATCAAATTGCCTATAAAGACGTTGACGAGGCGCAGAAGCAGCAGTTGCCTGATTGAAGCGGCTGAACCGTGACGAATATGCTGAGCAAAATGTGAATGATAATGTTGATTGAGTGAATGCGTAAACAAACAATTTAGAGAAGCCAATGAAGCCTTAATTTCACATGTTAACTATAACATGAAGGACAAAGAAACAATGACTTTTTGCAAATACTGGGTGTTATTTTCCATATGTACTGTTTATGTATACATTTATAAACTAATATAGCATGTAAGATTTATACATTAATGTCATTAATGGCCTTTTGTTATGAGCTACACACCTGCAGCTTGCTAAATGAATATAAAAAATGTAGTTACATAGGAAGATGGTTCCAAGATGGCTCCACTTTCAAGTTTCTCACTGGGCAACATACGCCTAAAAAAAGGTGCTTTTTAGGCTCATGCCGTCCTTTTATGGCTGAGCCAGGTGTGACCTCCTGCTGACCCCCGGTCACACATCAATCCCACACAGCATATAGTGATCAGCTGTGGAGGGATCATAAACCACTGAGAGGATATTCAGACTGCAGTCCATGGCACCGGAAGCTGGCTACCGGAGAGGTCAAGCTCCAGAACCAGATCCGACCGACCCAACTTTGATTTGACCTTGATTTAACAGCTGAAATCAGATATTCTAAAACAAATATCTTATGGAACTAAAATCACAAAAAACATTCACTAACATGGCTCTTTAGGATGTTCTAGTATTATTGACTTGATAACACAAAGAGTCAGTGTTTGACGCTCAGAAATTTTTTGTCCCGCAATTACAAATGTGGCCACTGCTCAAAATCACATTGCAGTCCAGTTTTTTTGTTTGTTTGTTTTTTGGACTCCTGTCTGCAACAAGCAACAAAACCTATATCAACCCCACAGATATCAACTAATAACCCCAGCAGAAATATATAAAACTGAAGCTGCTCCTCTTGTGCACAGAGATATTTGAGTATTATCATCGGACATTAATAATAATAAAAATAATAGTGATAATAATAATGATAATAATAATAATAACAATGATGATGATGATGATGATGATGAGTGGTTCCTTGTGTGTCAGTGTTACACCCACGGAAGGCACAGGCTGATTCACACCACTTCCATTACCCACACTCAGTAGTGATGCGCGCGCGCTCAGCTCGCCTCTCCGTGGCTTTTTTTGCGCGCATGTGTGTGTATGTGTCTCCCACTCTACGTCCCCTGTAGCCGGGCATCACGTCACGTGTCAGGGCTCCCGGGTGCTGGTCCAAGTTTTTTTTTCTTTCTCCTTCCCTTCATTCCTCCGTGTCAGATCGTCCGCGAAGCTCCGAACAGCCTCCGGCTCCTGCGCGCATCTCTCTCTCTCTGCGTAACCGACTCCCCGGCGAGGACGCACGGAGGGAGGAGGGACGGATGCACGGATGGATGGACGCACGGACGTGGATGGATGTTCCCAAATGAAGCCCGCTCCGAGTGATTATTGTTTGGTTACTTCCACTGATTTTCGGCCTCTCGGATTACCTCTAATCTGGGAGAAGGAAGAGAAGTGAGGAGGGTTGTTGTCTTTCTTTTTTCTTTTTTGTTTTTTTGGAGAGGAGAAGCTCCGGCTGGCTGAGAAAGGCTGGGTGCGCAAGAACCACGGAAAGTCACGGATCATGCTTATGGGAACTTCCGATTCCGTCTCCAGAAGGTATTTGAAAAGATTAAAGTTGTTCTCTTTTGCCTGTAATATTCATCTGGTGCATCATTGAATCCACTTTTTTAATGTCTAAAAAACAGGTGATTTGCGCACGGGCTCTTTTTTTTATTCCCTTTGGCACAAGTACTTTTCTATCCTGATGCCAGCATGTTGCACATTTTCCCCTCAGGAGATGCGCTTTTTTCCTCTCAGGGAGCAAAACAAAAATTGGACAACAAAGCCCATTAAAAAAGCCAACCCTTAAAACAGAAAAGTCTGTTATCTGGATCGTGATGACTAATGCCCTCGATGTTATTCCACTTATTATGATAATAATCAGGATTAGTGTGGCATTTATTGTTTTGTTTTCCTTCCTTTTTTTGCGCATTCCCTGCCCACCATTGCGTGGTGTGGGCTAAAAAACCTCCAGTAGACCAGAGACAGAGCTGAGTCCATCTGTTCAATCACATAGCAACAGGAAGAGAGAGGAGACTGAGTAAGAAAAAAACACTCTATTCTCATAATATCATATTATAATACTGAGGCAATCATAGAGTTTATTACCTTATTCTCACACGAGGCACATTTGTGTGTGTTTCTAACTACATAGAGTCACTAACAGCAAAAAAAATTTGTTTATTGTCATCATTTCTCTTCTATCATATTCACACAGTATTTTTAGATCCTCTGTTATTTTATTTTCTATCACAGTGTTGATTTAAGTGAGAGAGAGAAAGAGGAAGTGTGTGAACTGACAAAGGGCTTTGTGATATAAATGCTGGTGGAAAGCCTCGAGCGCTGCCAGGTTAGTAAACGAATATTGAGAATCTGCCTGGATTGATTGGAAGCTTTTGTGGCCGAGGGATCGGAGGAGGAGTGTTTATTTGGCTCTTTGTGTGATTTGTCTCCAGTTTGCTAAGTTGATCCGTCTCCCTCGCCCTCTTCCTCCCCCCTGTCACTGTTTCCCCTGCATCTTTGCAAATGCTCTCTCCTCCGCCGCGGTCCCTCCTTCACCGCCTCCCTCCTCCATCTTTCCACCCCTCCCTCTTCCCACCTCTCGCTAACCTCTCTCCCTCTGACCTCCCTTCAGAGTGGCTCTGCCTGATGCTCTATCATGACTGATGGCGAGGGGAGAGCGCGCTTTCAGTTCGCAGAGTGCCCGGAGGGGCAGGAGCAAGAGGAGGTGCAGGAGGAGGTGAGGCTCGCCGTACCGACGCCCTACAGGAAGGACGCCCCGGGTCACGATGCTGACCCTGGAGGAGGCCGCGATGAGGAGGAAGAAGAAGAGGAGGAGGAGGTGGAGAGGAAGAGGAGGAGCAGTAGCGCTCGGAGCGAAGGAGGAGAATGGAATCCTGAGGTTCAGGAGCATGAGGAGCACGAGCCGGAGCTGGAAGTGGAAGTTGGACCAACGCTGGGAGTTCGCATCACGGCTCCCATCCGCGATCCGGACTGTGTCTCCGAGGAGGAGGAGCAGCAGCCGTACCCGGCCCTGGCCCCTTTGGCCTTCTTCTGCTTAAAGCAAACAACGAGGCCTCGCAACTGGTGTCTTCGTGTCGTCTGTAACCCATATCCTTTCACATGCTGGAAACCTAACTGTCGCCTGGTAAGACCTAACATGTCCTCACTCCTGTCTGCGTGAGTATTGCCAAACTTTAATTAAAAGGTATTTGATTCATATGCTTTTCATTGCACAAAACACACGTCGACACATGATGATGCCGTCGGCTGCCTCAGCTTCATGATAGCCATGAACACGTAGCAAATGACTTGCTCCCATGAGACTAAACAAGCAGCAGGAGCTGGCTCCACGCCGGTGAATCCTGACAGGTCATTTGTCCAAACCACTGGGGTTAAACCTCCATTGTTTGTGCGTATGAGATGACTGATGAAGTGTGTCGCTGCACACGTCAGACGAGCTGGTCTCGCTGTAGTCGCCTTGAGTTCGTCTTCATTGGGAAAAGAGTTGATGTTACCTGTGAGTTTCTGTCTTGGGGCTGACAAGAGATTTGGATGGTTTACAGTTTGATCTTGTGACCTAGTTTTTTCAATATGGCTAAAAGATGGTTATAGTCACCAAATCCAGAGAGTCATTCATTCACAAGGAGGCAGTGTCACCTCTATAGGAGCCACTAACTAAAGTATATTCAGATACACAATGAAGCAAAAATTTGTGCAAACTTGACCACTTCTGTGTTTGTAGACTGTGGCAACATCCAGCCAAGGACAAATATTCCAAGCGTACACTTTCTGTACAAACATTTGTACAGCACATGTTTGCATTGAGGCATCGTTAATGCAAGGGAGAGAGCAAAGTGAGAGCTCTTTGTCCATAATGGCGTTTTCAGAGCCTACAGGGAGTCCCAACATGGGGGAGTTGTAACATCCTTCCACTGAGTATGTATGCATTAAAATGTACTTTCATCCTCGTTTTATCTTCTTACTTCATCTTGTGTGTAGATTTGAAGTGCTGGGTAACATTCGCCGGAGTTGTTTTGGGATCATTGCAGCTCCCCGCCCTGTACGTTTGAGGCTACACATCATCCATCACTTGTCACTGCACAGGTTAAACACTGTCTTTAAGGTTACAGTATCCCTCTGCTGATATTTCCTGGCAGCCATTTTGTGCTAAAAATCATTCATTTTAATTCGACTGGAGGATGCCAAATAGTCCAAATGAAATCAGTTTTTAGCTGCTCATGTCTGTTTTTGGTATCTATTATTACCCCTCAGCTGAACATCCTGCCTGGTTAATTTTCATCTGTGGGTTGTTTTAACATACTGGAGCGCAGACAAAAAAAGAACATAATGTGCATCCAAATCCAAGCACTATGAAAAGAACTTGAAGATGAACCACTGCAATGTTTTTTTTTTTTCATTCCTGATGCGGGGAGGTGGGTGGTGTAAAAACAATATCAGGACCAGAGTCATATTTATTTGCTAAGTACATTCTTGTGTACCTGGAATCTCATCTGCAAGATACTGAGAGAATAGAAATACAAGCAGAATTATAACTTATTCTCTCTCCTCGTGTCTTCCATTTGTCTAGTGTTGTGGGAAGGTTATAGACGCTATAGATTCTGGCTGATCCACAGATGATTTTGTAACAACACTGCCTGATGTGTTGATACCCTGTGTGTGTGTTTGTACTGGTCTGTGGTCGCGGCAGCATGGAGGTGGAAGTGAATCCTTTTGGAGATGAAGTGTTTAAAGTCTGAGAGGAAATGGATACTTCACACAGGTGGATATGCACAGTTGTTCTCAGGAGCGCGGAGCTGCACATAAAGATGTATTAACTTCACCTTCCTCACAAAAGAGTGTCGGCTCGAGGAAGGGGGAGCTGATGATTCATACCCAGTCAGACAGACACAGTGACGCGGGTCAAAACACGTCGACGGGCTGTCTGAATGGGTCAATGGGCGACAGCCAGCTCTCCTTAATGACCCTCCTTGCGACAGGCATTGAATATGGATCTGATGCTACCTGACTTTGGTGAACTGCTGTTTCCATCAGGGATAGAAATTGATTTAATAATATGAGCAACTCCGGTATGAAAATAGTGTTGTGCCATGCCCGGTGCAAACCCCAATCATATCTACTACTACATTCGACTTAAAGAGCCAACATGCTAAACATGGTAACCTTTGCACAGGTCTGGCTACTTGTGCACTAAGCTGTCTGTCAGTCAAAACAGGGGGCAGGGAAGTTCGTCTCCAATATGAAAGTGGTACTGCAGTTATTTAGTGCTTCCTCTGCATAAAACTCGGGGGACCTAGTCGAGAAAGGTTTAAACATAAAAAGAAATCGGTCAAGATTGGGTCAGCAAAGACCAAGATATCCAGACCTGTAGTTCCTTATAGGAGTCAAGTTTTAACATAGCCTGACTGATAATAGGTTTTTGATGCCACTACCAATGTGGATATTTGAAAATGTAAAAAAAAGCTGATCAGATCTATCACATGATGTTTTCTTTAATGCATAAACACATGACATAAATATCAATTTTAACACGGATCCCTTCGATTTTTTTTTAAATTTTCAAGACTTGTGATCAAGACACAGACTGAGTGGCACATTCTACACTTAACAAATCAACTTGTCAGTGCTCTCTGCTGGACATACTATGCTATAGAGACAGTGTTTTCAAGACAGAGACAGTCTCAACCTAATTTGACATTAAAGCACTGCAATTTCTCATCTGTGTTCATTTAATAACCTTATATTTCAAAATCCATGCTTCCACTTTTTTGGAACTCTCTAACTCTAGAAACTCTGATGACATCATCATAAAAGCTCCCTCCAATGAATAAAACTCTCCAGGATTAATAAACTCATCTTTATGTGCAAATAGTTTTGTGTATTTTAAGGTTTTGGAAGTAGGCTGAGGAAGAGACTGCCATCTTGGTGTCCTTAAGGAAAGGCCTGGCAGTTCCAGAGACCTTCTTAAAACTGGCAGACCTGGACGCAAACTGCCACGTCAGCCAATCATCATCTCCATCGAGCGTCCCTGAGCGCTGAAAAGCATCCTCCACCGGCTCCAAGGTTTCTGCTCTCAAAAGGGAATTTCCCTTTGGGGATTAATATCACAGTGTTATATCCGCGCTGCTCAGTGTAGGCGCTAAAGAACCCAGCCGTGGAAATGAAAGGCGTGTTATGCTCCCATACAGAACACAGGCGGCACTTGCTGAAATTAAAATCCACAATTGAGGGAGGCTGAGGCAGGGAGGCAGTCGTATCCAAGTTAGTTAGAAAATAATTTAAAGGGGATTGAATTGGCAGACCTGCGAAGGCATTTTTTGGAAATCATACAAATGCACATCTTGTTGGCTGTTTTTAAATGAATACAGCATAAAGTGGCAGGGAATTCGGCCAAATCTATTTCTTCTCATGCCACTTCCCATGCAGCGACCGAGGGCGTATTTAGATATTTCAAAGCTTGGACGCAGAATTCTTGAATCACCTTGTTATATTTGAGGTGTTGTCCCAGAGCAGAGGAACTTTTCATTAATCCCCCCGGTTTTAACATTAAACGTAGATGCATGCAAATCCGTCGAGAAGATGCAAATGAAGGGTTTTCATTTTAGAGAAATTCGAGCACATATGAGGACAGGGGGAAAGAGAGGTAAAGTCTAAAAATGATTCAACCTTATCCAGTTGGACATGCAGGCTTAAACGCGTAGGACATATGGCTCGGCAGCCTGCGGTTTGGCAGATGTTACATTACATTATGTCTGTTTTCTTCACAGCACTGTAGCGGGGATAAAACTGCAGTGACTGCTGATGTAGACCACTATGAAGCAGATTCTCCCGTGGTCGGCACGTGTGCTTTGTCCTACTCGTGTCCCCAGCACATTTCTGATTTCCAGCGGACGGTATTAGACGTGTTATTGTTTAGCATCGGCGAGGACTGTTTGCACCAAGATAGCATTGCTAATGACTGAGGTGCACACTATCACATGCCTGATGTTGCGTTATCGCTGCTTGTTTAAGACTGGGACCAGGTTATGTCACAAGAGCTGATCCCTCCGAACGGCTCTCTGTGCTTTATTCCTCAGTGTGTGGGCGTGTGTGTGCGGCAGCCACAATGTAAGCATTTCAGAGTTGGTGGTCCACAGTGGGCTATGTAAATATTATTCAGTGTTTCCCCACAGGTTGAGAATGTACTTTTTGGTGGTGGGTGGCGCGGCGTGTGACAGCGTGGCGTGTGACGGGCGGGTTCGGTAACAAACCTGCTGAAGTTGTTATGTAAGCTCTACAGTGGAAAGTTTACATACATTAGACTACTATGACTGAATACAGTTGCAGTGTAATTACATCAAATATTAGACTGACTTTATGAATAGTTTCGTCATGTTGAGAATATTGTCGCATAAAGCCAAACNGGTTAATCGAGGAACTGCAGCTTTTTTGCACTTCCGCATTGGCTTCATTTTCAGCGCCGGAGGTTGCCGCTTGGTTGTAATTAGCCTGGCATCATAAGATAATTCTTTATTGATCCCCCAGAAGGAAAATAAAGTCGCAGTCCAGAGGGCAGAGATCATCTAATGAAGTCTTCATTTCCTGCAGGTGTTGTGGATGCAGCACAAGCTGGACAAGTTTAAAGGATGGTTTTGTAATGTTTCACATCTCATTAAAAAAATCACTATCAGAAGAGTGAATGATGAATGAAATGGTGCCTTTTCATCTTTATTAGTTAACTTGGTATAGACAGGAAGAAAAAAGAAATTTACGGTGCTGATCAAAGGCTACCGGCAGCTTTTAAGGTGGAATGTTTTATTGCATGTTGCTCAATGCATGAGATGACGTTGTGAATCTATTAACACACCTTAAATGTGAATATGGCTACTTTGACTGCTCCATTTGTTTTTACTGGCTGTCTTGCATGATGCACGCTTCAGTGATCCAAGAGCTATATAAAATGCATATGAATTTTTAACCGCATTATGCAAATTGTGAATGTTCTATTTCATCACGTATAAAACTAGCTACTATCTGGACTGACTAGCTACCAACATTTGATGTATCAAATGAATTGTTGTGTCACATGCATCGTGAGTCTGGAGAGGCAATACAAAGAGATAAAGAAAGTTAAATGGCTGCCTGCCTTTTTTTTCATTTCGTGAAATCTTTCTCGCAGCCGAATCTTTTCTCAGTTTACTTGCTGGAGATTGGACAAACCAGAGATCAGACTGTTGTGAATGATGTTGCATAAAATCCATATTCCTCACAGTCACAGTTCTACCGCTGCAAAAAAAAATCTCATCTGTATCAGGAAAGCTATTGAATCACACGTGACGATAAAATCAACACCTCTCATCCATCATGTTTAAGACGCTCATCATCATTGATCAGCTGACCTGCTCCCTTGTCTTGTACATTAACGTCTCCTGATGGGCAGAAAAATGTCTTTGCTCGAGCTGCAGCCGCGAGCTATTGAAGATATTTATTTTATTTACTGCTCTCCACTCGTCCACCATACAGTACGATGAATAGATGAAACTGGCATGGATTTTTTTTTATTGCTCTTTGTATTTGTGGGTCCACGTTGAGATGCTCTGCTGTTAATGCGCAGTAGTCTGAGATTGTCAGCTGCTGAATAACAACTTTTTTTTTTCAGCGCTGGAGACGTCTTTGCTCCTTGTTTGTCTCGTACATCATAGCTCATAAGTGCCTTTTTTTTTTTTTTTTTTTTGCATTTGGCTGTAAACAAACCACAAACGACAGAGAACAAGTGTGAGAAACATAACGCAGACAAAGGAAAAATAGAGCTGACTTGTTTACCGTGACGGATCTCGAGCGAGTTATTCGTCTTCGTGAAGCTGAGGGCTGAAATGGTTGGTTGATAATTTGAGTAGTTTACTGACAGAAAATTCATCAACAATATTTTGCATATTTATTAATCTCGTCTATTAATCATGTAATTTATGTTTTCAAGCAAAAAAATTGCAGGTTCCAGTCCAGATTTTGAGCTTGAGTTTGTCTGATATCGAACATTCTCCTTGGCTTTTGAGCTGTTGGACAGAAGCAATTTGAAGAAATCCCCAATTGCCATGGGACCTTTTTTTTAAAAAAGTATTCAAGGGATTAATTGATACCAAAATGTCATTTACTTCTGACATCTCTTGAAGTGAATAGAAAACCACTGGCTGCTTGTTTGTCCCTAATATAAAGCTGTTGGTCGTCCACAGCTTTAAAAATGCAGAGCCAGCCGTGTGTGGTCCTGAAAGAAAATCCAAAGACTCTATATAGGAGATAACTTTGTGCACTCCATTACGCCTGAATCGACTTTTTCAGTCCTAATACCGTCTGCGACGCCGTCACAAGACTGAATGTTTAGGAGTCGCTGGTTAGATGGTGCAATCGAATAACAAGCTGATTAGATGAGATTCGGGGACCAGACGCGGTTAATCCATTACAGATGAGTGGATTCATCATGCTATCTGTCTCCATTAGTCATCCTATACTCTAAACATGTTGAGAGGGCCTCTTGTACTTCCTTCTTAAATGAATACAGATGAGGCTGCATGAAGACACACACACAGGAGTCGGTGTTGGATTATTTGAAGGATCAGAAGCATTTGCTGATTTTCATTTAACCCTTATTCGACCTCCAGTCGTTTGAGGTTTTTGGTGGGTTGGACTGATTAAATTGGAGCCAGATTTAAAGCTGTCTGATACAAGGGACAACCGATCCAAGTTCACATCTCCAGCATGAAGAATCTCATTAGAATGTAGCCTGGGATAAGTGCTGACTGTAAGATGATAAGAGGCCTCACTGTTTGCTGACAGCGTCTTTAACAACCTCCAGTACAGCAGTGATAAAATGACCCATAATAATCTCTGTCCTCGGGGCAAGAAGTTGAAATCGTCCACTTCCTCTGACTCCCACAGTGATGCCATTTCAAAGGTCTTCTTTCTCTTAGCGTGTGTTTATGTCTTGAAATGACTTCATCACTGCGGTGTGTGGAATAAAGAGAGTTGGCCTTGGTGTCAGCAGGTTGTCCTTCTCCTGCTGCCACTCAGACAGGCATCCTGAGGTGTGTGTGTGTGTGTGTGTGTGTGTGTGCGCACAGACAGGCTTCTGTGCATCTCTCCCTCTCTGCTGGTCTCAGTGCTCGTCTTGCTGTATTTATATTGAGCAGTGCGTCTTTGTGTGTGTGTGTGTGTGTGTGTGTGTGTGTGTGTGTTTGGTGACTCATTGCATTTGGCCTGCGCTCATGATAACAGCAGATTTGGGGTCATGAGGTGTGTATCTCTGCAGAGACAGAGGGATCCTGACTCTCTGACGTATGAAGTCCTGGCACACCCTGCCCATGCCTCACAGTGTGTGTGGCTGTGTCTTCGTGCATGCATATGTGCAGTATGTGGATCTAAATCTGCGTCATGTTCTCTAATGGACGACCAGATTTACAGGGACAACATTTTAGCACTTGATTGCATCAGACATTAGGCACACTAATATTATTTCTGTAAAAGATTATAACAAAAAACAGCCATGTATAAACCCACATACCTGCAGTTGTAGAGAAAGCATTCACATCGTTGCATCTTTAAATTCTCAAGGATAGCAGAAGGGCAGCACACAGCCTATAGTTCACATTATAAATTAAATCAAGGAGATAATGCACTTTTCATTTATAGAAAACTTTACAAATTTTACATTACAACTTAAAACAGAAGTATGTTGTGAATCTACATTTTATAGTAACTTATAATACCTGTTCATAATTTTGTGGACAGATTCAGAATCTCACGTACTTATTTCTTTGACCAACTACATTTTTCCCATTTTACCAATTTTAGATCTTCATGTTAGAAAAATCTCGTAAAGTTATTAAATGATACAGAGGGTTGTAGAAAACCTGTTCACAATATGATTTTGCTTGTGGTAAGTGATGAAAGAAGCATTGTTTTCGTGCTGAAACTCGAGTATCGTAATAAGATGAGATGTTCCTTTATTCGTCCCACGGTGGGGAAATTCACAGTGGCACTATTACTGGAACATTTTAAATGATACCCAGCCCTACGTGCATCATTAGTGTTGTTCATAAATGCATTATGGAAATAAACAAATATGCATTTCAGTGTCATACTGCTTGTTGGCCCTCCAGGTGCCTTTAATTTTTTAATGTCTTTGTGTGTGTGTGTGCAAGTTAGTTTGTGCGTTTTTTTTCTGTCGGTTTGTGCGTGTGTGTTTGTCCACGGGTGTTAAGTTGCGTGTGTCGTGGGATTACTTCCAATACAGTAGGATCTTTGTTTATCCCCGGGCTCACTGTTTACAGGCTGCTCCGCAAAATGATCTGGAACTAATAGCGCTGACTTTCGTGCGCGTAAACGTCGGGTGTGTGCGCGTACATGTCGAATGTGTGTGTGTATACTTAATGGTACGTGTGTGTTTGTGTGCACTCACACACACCATGTATTTAGGCGGTGACCCTCTCCTGCCTCGGGCTCTGAGCATCTGACTGACTCCACAAAGCACTTCAGAGTGTGTGTATGTGTGCATGTGTGTGTGTGTGTGTGTGTGTGTGCGTGTGTGTGTGTGTCATTTTGGTGTGTTTGCGCTGCTGGCAAGATGATAGCTGCTCTCTGTGAAATGATGGATGCCACCAGGGTTACGGGCAGAAACACTGTGATTGGCCCGCCATGCTTGGGTTTGGGAATTACACTCATTTGCTTTCTCGTGCAGTTTGATGAGCTGATTGACACGACTCTCATGTTTGTAGAGTAAATAACTTACAGTGCGAGGAAATGTACCTATTCCCCCAAAATGTAATATCCAAATGTACTATGTGACTAATGACTTACATAATCAATATATAACAAAATATTGAGTAGGCTCATCCTTTCAAAGATCTCTGTATTATTTCCCCAAATGTCAGACTAGTCTTTTAAGGTTAAGATTTGTAGAAGGGAACAAGGACTATGCCCATAATTACAGTGGGATGCATAAAAAGACATCGTGCCAAAATCAATGTATTTCATAGATTTTCCTGCCAGCCAACCAGGTTGTGTTTCATCGGCGGCATATTGATGCGTCAAAGGTCAAAGGTCAATCTGAGTGAAGCTGGTGGCTTCTGGTGTGCACGGTCACAAGGTTAATCTTCTAAGCAGTAGACTATTGAGTTCTTGAACGTCCCTCTGCTGCCTTAACACCATAAAACAGGTCATTTCTGTCCTGGGCTTTTATTCAAAACGTGTTAAATGTCTTCTCTCTGTCCTGAGTGTGGACGTCCCTCTGCGCCACAGTCCTTGTCACTGCTAACTGCACTGTTGGCCCGGGGAGAGCTGCAGACAGACATGTGTCACCTCTGTGACACGCTGCGCTGCCAGACGCCTCTTTCTACCTGCCAGTGATGAGCTTCAACAGGCCGACAAGTGTCCTGATGGCATCAGACATTTAGTGGTTAGCCATTTCAGGTATCACTGCTTCATCCAACATTTATATCATTTGTGTGTGATATTGTTGAAAAATAGCAGTAACAACCTGTGAAGGTAGACGGGAACTGAGTGGAAGAAAGTGAATGAGTTTTATATTCTGTAAATAGAAATCTCAGTTTGCTCAGTATGTCTTTTCCCCTCAGAGAGCTGCCAGTCAAGTTCCCTGTACTGGCAGCGCCACGCTGATTGGCCCTTTTCTACCGTGGGCGGGCTTTTCGGCAGCTGTTGCCAGGGCTACGCATCATGTTGACGATGGTCTAGAAGTGTTTCCACAGATCAACCCACCGCCCGAAAAGCCTGCTCTGCCGCTCTCATTGTGGAAATCCACAGAGAAAATATGATACAGTTCTCTCTCACCAAACTCACGCTAGACTCAGAATGATGTGTGTGTGTGTGTGTGTGTGTGTGTGTGTGTGGGCGCTACAGGTGGCAGGTAGGCGTCAGGCAAAGCTGACACAAGGGCGAAAAGGAGGGCACAGAGGAGAAAAGTATTTAGGTGAGGAGAGACAAGGATGGATGATGCTAAAGGAAAACAAAAGTCAAGGAGCGGAGGAAAAGAGGAAGCGAGTTGTGGATAGAAGACAGACGAGGGAGGTCAGAGAGGGAGGAGGTGGAAGAGCAGGATGTTGGAATAAGGTGGGAGTTTAAAGTCGAGACAAGAACGAGGAGACGAGGGAAGGATGAAAAGAGGAGAATAAGGACGGCAGAAGAGAGCTGGACGAGACGACCAGGAACAGGGCGAGAGGTGAACAGGACAGAGATTGGTCATTTAAATTCAATCTCTCCTGCGCTCCGTGTGTGTGCTCCACCACGCCGCTCTTTGTCTGACAATCGGACGCAGCCAATCGCAAGTGCGAGCGACGGGCGCGTACCTCTACTCCCCCCCCCCCTCGTCTTTATCTGCTAGTTGATGCCTGCTGCAGTGAAGATGCGGTGGCTTCCTCGTCCTCAAGACACAACTGCTCTCTCAACCGAGCCCTCCTCCCCCCCCCCTCCCTCGTCCTGCCTTCTCTCCAAAAAAAGCTGCAGCTGAATAATGTGTGCTCTTCCTTTGTTTCTCCTTCCTTCTCCTCGCATTCCTTTGTCTCTTCTTCTTTGGTAAAACGTGCTCTGCAAACGCACCAAAAAGCACTTTGTAAATATATATATTATCATGTTGCCTGGATGAGTGTGCTGCAGTATGAAATAAGCATTTGCATGCACGCGCGGTCTCATCCCAGGCAAAGGGATGTTTTCTTGATAATGAGAACACTTGCTGGAATAAATTGTCAGGGTGTTTCTTTTCGCTCTCGTCATCCCACCCAGTGTCCTCTCATTTGGCACGGACTGAGTGACTCCCGGGGTGTATTGATTTATAGGCGTGAGTGTGTGTGTGCTGGTGCGTTATGTCGGCCAAGGGGGGGGGGGGGGGGGGTTGAGCTGGAAGGGAATAGAGTTCAGTAAAAGTGGATTTATCCCACCTATAAAAAAAGGAATAGGAGGTGGGAAGAGGGAGAATCAGCAGGTATAATTGAAAACTGAGCCGCTGCAGATTGGTCACTGCACCTCGGAGTGCATCTCCAAACACACACTGACACACACACACACACGCCCTGTAGGATCCTCCAGACGTGAGAAAAAACTCGAAAAAGGTGTTAATGTATTTTTTTTTCTAGAGGAGGAGCCGAGAGGGGGAGGTCAGCACGGGGGGCTCCCCTGGGGCCGCGCGTCGTGCCGGGGGTTTGGGATCATCAGAGGGCCGACCGGCTGGCTCGAGCTCCTTCTCTTCATCCTGACTTCAACAGGGTGCTTAGTATTCAGTTATGTTTTTAGGTCATATTGCCTTGTTGCGTTTGCTGTTTAGTAGCTGTACTGCTGTTCCTAATGAGCTTTTTTGTTGTTGTTTTTTGGTGTGTGTGCGTGCGTGCGTGTGTGTGTGTGCGTTCCCGCTGTTCCGAGCTTTTTCTCCACAGTCAAGCTCCACATGAATAACACAGCAGCCCTCACGCTGCTGCTGATCACATTACTTTCTGAAAGATGGCTTGAATGACAGAAACACACACACACAGAAAGAGAGGCTCACCGTTTGTTATGGCCTACTTTGCGCGGACAGCTTTTCATTTCCACGCAGGAATGTTTGGGAGGCAACGGGGAAAAAAATCGCTCGCACCAATCTGCTTAAACACCGACACACATTCGCTCCTGCAGACGGATAGAGATTTCGTCTGCGTTACAATACTCTGATCAAACCAGCTTGTAAATGAGGACGTGTGTGTGTGTGTGTGTTAGGAAGCGTGGTGGGAGAGCACGCATGGGTGCACACATGTGTGAGGATGCACATCCGTGTGCGGGAGTATGAAAGAGTAATGCGGAGATGGATGAATAAATAAAAGATCTGGGAAACCCATCAGCATCCAGCACTAGGTTGTCATGGCAATGCGGACAGCACAGCACTATGTGTGTTTGTGTGTGTGTGTGTGTGAGAAAGAAAGATGGAGATCATATCGCCGCATAACGTCTTAGCATGCATGTAACTTTGTCTCAACCCAGGCCTGCTTTTATTACCAATAAAGAGCAGCTACGTTTCTTTTCAGCCGCAGAGCAAAGAAAGAGAATATCAAATCACAGCTTTGCACTCATGAAGAAAAACTGAGCGGAGTGATTGGTTTTGATGTTGCAGGGGTTGATATTTGAATATTTTCGGCTCTTTTTTTATGCAAGGATTCATTTGGGAAGCAGAAGTGGGAATCTCCAGGAGCCTCACCATTCAATCCTGATGCGATAAAACGATTATCGATGCATGAGAATTCTTCACTTTGATTATTATTCTTCACCGACTGACTACTCGCCTCTTACTTCTCTGGTTGGCGGCGACTGCAGCCGTCTGTTTCTCCTCCATCTCCGGGTGCAAAAAAAATATGGTTTCTCGTGTTTGCCGTGTTCCCAAAATATTTTAGTTAAGACACAACTTGCATACAATGTGGCTCTTGTCCACGTCCCTTTTTCCCATTGACTTCATAGGAGCCAAAATGCTTCCATACGCTTGCTGTTAAGCCAGGGGTGCCGGCCGGATTGTATCCATCTGTGGTCGCTCACGCTCGTCCAAAAACTTAAGAAATGGCCGAGCTTAGAACATAAACATGACGCATATGTTTACGTTTTCGTTCAATTGCTTCAACTGTAGGGAACATACAGCCAGGTCGTCGATTAACCCCCCCTTAACAGGAAGTAGTCAATAGTTTATATCACATTTTTGCAATGAGAATAAAAGAGCTCTTATTTGATTAAAGGCAGCTTCTCGTGTCAAATGTGCGACTCCACGCTTGTTGGATCTTTATTTGTGTGTAAGTGCAAGAAGTACAGCAGTAGTGTATAATGGATATAGGCTGATAGTTACCTCCGTAGAGACCTGACAACTGCAGCCTCTCCTCGCTCCTCTTCCTCTCTCTCAGCTCTGCAGCACGTGTCTCTGCTTTGTCTACAAAAATGAGCCCGTATGCACAGGACTATGTGTGTGTGTGTAGAAAAAGAGAGTGTGTGTGTGCACAGTTGTGTAGATAAGTGCAGTGTGAGGGGGAAAAAGGAGTCACAGCAACCTAGTTTTACGGCGGAGTGGTGATTGAAGGTTGATGGCGAAGAAAAGTGGCGGGTGAATTTAAGGTGCACGTGTGGGGTTTTAATGAAAGCGTCTTCGAACGGCACAAATGCGCGAGAGAGAGAGAGAGAGGCAGAGAGAGAAGTCTAGGACAGTGGGATCCTCTCGACCAATCAGCTCTTACTAGAAACTCTACCTGGTTTCTAGGCAACAGAATAGCACTGCTGCACATTGGAGCATCGGGAGGAAGGGTAGGAAGGGGGGGGGGGTCGATCTACAGTGTGTGTGTGTGTGTGTGTGTGTGTGTGTGTGTGTGTGTGTGTGTGTGTGTGTGAGTGCTGAGTCAATAACTGTGTCATTTACGATCATTTTATAGAAAGAGTGCATTTGGTGTGAGACCGGCCGAGAGGGGGGGAGGGGGCGCAAAGGGTAAATGAAGTCTGTGGGTGTGTTTCAGTGTCTCAGATGTATCAGAGACTCTATTTGTTTCGCTCTGCCGTCACACAGCGAAACACTTAAAAGGATATTGGAGAAGCTTTGGCAGTTGCTAAAAAGGCAGCCAGGTATTTTGGAGGAGCTGTTGAACGTACACAGAGCTTCCAAAGCTTCTGAGCGGCTGAGGCTGAACTCACTTTTGAAACTGTCGGAGGTAGAGGTAGAGCGACGCAGCGCCCGCCCGCCCGACTCCATGAAACGAAGAAGGAGAGAGAGGGAGTGAAGGAAAAAAAAACAGGCCAAGTTGACCTAGCGTTCATGCTCACAGCTGAATTGATGCTCACATCTGATTTTTTTTTTTTGGGTGACTTCACATCCATCGGAGGATGTAACCCACACCGAGCCGAACTGACAGTGAACTCGCAAAAGAGACGTGCAGAGCGAGAAGAGACGTCGCATCTGCTTGCTTTGTTGCTTGATTGAATTTAGGCATCTGACCAAACACATGCCCAGTGTTGTTCCTTTTACTCTCTTATTCTGTTGAATTATCTTAGAATTATTGAAGTCACAACTTGAAATGCAAAGTGCGTTGTATGAGTACCTGCTGTTAGTGCAAAATAAATTGAGTTCAGACACTTTGCAGCTGCGCTATGAGTCACTTGAGGACACAGTTTATGAGGTTATGATATTAAAATGTGTCGATTTAGGTACATCTGCAACCTTCAGTGTCAAAGTCAACTGAATGTTGTTGAAATTACTGTTTCAAAATATTAATATAGGTAAATATATTCAGCAGCAGATTTTTAGATTTCAGTTATTCTGTCAGAGTAGTAAAACAACTTTATCCCAGTTGTGGATTTTCCACTGTTGAGAGGAAGAACATGCTCAGTAGTGACCCAACAAACCTTCATATTAACATAATGTTAACAAAGCAAGCAATGAATCTACAACAATTTGCAGGAGGGAGCCAATTTCAAAACCCAAAAGAACAATTACGGTTCATTCACAGTGAAAATATGTATTATTTAATTTATATATAAACATCATTAGGATTTATTTCAAACTGATGGCATTCACATATTCATATCCAAAGAAAGTTTCTGCTTTGGATTTTGTCTGAAATCACTCACCACTCCTGCCTATATGTCACACTCAACAGGTCACGCAGCAGTGAGCAGTAAATGGAGATTTCACACACTTACGAATAATCGCCATCGACAGCTTTATTGACCGACATTGACTGACAGGTGTAGATCAGCTAAAGTGTAATTTTTTAAAAGTACAATTTACCCTGAGGCTGGTCTGTGTGTCAGTAAGAGGGTGAGGTGATAGAGGCGGGGCTGAGGAACACTTAATTCAAAGGCAGTGGTGAGAAAGTGGGATGGGTTGTAAACTAAGAACCAGGACTTCTCCATGTCAGTATGATGAAACTAAAACCCAATGAACTGTCCTCCCTGTAAATGATCTATTGTTCTCTGGATCGAACTTGACTTTGTTTGTCTGAACACACAGAGGCTGCACACACTCACACACACACGCAGGCAGTGGGTCAAAGCGGATGAATTAATCTTTCACAGACAGTTCAGATCATCATTAATTGTCTCTTAGAGGAATGGCAGCCTTATCAAAAGCATTTCTCATTTGCTGTGTGTGTTTGCGTGTGTGTGTGTGTGTATGTGAGACTTCTGGTTAATGTCCATTAGGCTGTAATGAAGGAACGCTGTTCTCTTTGCCCCCCCCCCCCCTTCTGCTTCCTAATGGTCCTCTATTATCACAGTTCAAACACACACGGAAACTGTGCCACGCACGCTGCTTTTTCCTCAACGCACACACACACACACACACACACACACACACACACACGCTGCCTCTGTGTGCGATGAAAGGGCGTCATGAAGCAGCTGACCCAGCTGAAGTGCAGGCGGTCTGGTGTGTGTTAAACAGGCCGATTTTAGCTGAAGTGGCTGTATAATGGCGCTGTTATATACTTGTCTGGAGAGGAGAGAGCTTTACATCACAGAGCAAAAACACTGTTACACTGAAGACCCCATCGTGCTGCGATGCAATAAAGGAAACAAGTGTCGAAGTTGACAGCAACATTGCACAGCTCAGTGTAAAAAAAAAAAAAAAAAAAAAAAAAAGTGTAATTATGTTTAATGCTGTACTGTGGTGGTAAATATAAGCAAACAGCATCTTAAAATTCTACTTCTGCAAAGAGATGTGTGAGATTTCATGCCGAATTGTGTTTACACAGTTTGACTGCAGAATACCTTCGATTTAATTGTTACACTTGGCGACACTTTAATTGTGCGAAGAAATTTAATAAAGGAGACGTCGTTTCCAAATCAAATTCTGCGCAGAAATATCAAAGGTAGACTTGAGAGGATTTGAAGGATGAGATTTGTTTTTTGTCTGCTCGTCTATATGAAGCGCTCTGGAGCTGTGTAATCGCTTCTGTATGCACCGCCACCCCTCTGTTCTGTGATAAATGTGCAGGTCAGAGGTCGCCGACATAAAAGCGGAGAACACGCTCTGCTATAAAAACACATCGGGAAGCCAATGGGAAATGAAGCCGTCACACAAAGACCTGCCATGATCTGTAATGTGTTTTAGTACCTTTTTGCTCTTTGCTCACACTCTTTCCGCTCCTGTAACGACCTAATTCCCTGCTGGGGATCGATAAAGTTAAGCTTACTGTATCATTCTATAACATCAGCGAGGTTTTTAAAATCGACCTCGCGCAAGTGGTAAATATCAAGATTTTACCGTGAGCTCTTTCCTTTTACGAGAGTAAAAACAGAAACTGAATTTGAGTGCAATTTGCAAATCAGCCCATGTATCCAAAAAGTGACTCACTCATATACTATTTATTAATTCTTTCCTTTCCTCATCCATTCATGTGCCCATTAAAAGTTGGTGGCTATCACAAAAGGCTGCTACAAGCATTTTGATTGAAGATAGTCTTTGTCCCTGCAGAGCTGTGGGAGCTGAGAGCTTGATTGAATGGACGCTGTTTGAGTTGCTATCCCGAGTAAAACCTCTCAGTGTAAGGCAGAAACACAGGCAACAGACCTCCGGCGGTAGATGTGTGCAGCTTGCCGACAGCTAATTGGACAACAGCATCATCTGTGTCCCACCAGCCGTTTAGAGGCCGACTGAAAATGCCAAACTTTTGGGAACAACATTGTTCAGTCAGTTTAACCTGCAATTAACCCAGCGAGGAGAACCATTCGTTGTTTCACCTTAAAAACACCCCCCAAAAAAGAGCTGTAATTAAGGGGCACCGGTGGTTCCTCTGTGATAGTGTGTGTGTGCATGTGTACATCTGCGAGTGTTCATGCATAATGCAGCAGGAGGACAGTTGTCATGAGCTTGTGCGGCAGTAGTTGGCATTTGTGTCTCCATGTGTGTCACTGTGTGTCTAATAGCACTCGGCTAGGAGTTCCAACGCCGTGTGTGTGTGTGTGTGTTTGCCACGGCGCACTGCAGGCAGAGGAGTGCTAACATGAGTGTGTGTGACAGACCTCCCACGCACTGAGCTCTGATCTGGTTTGTTCCGGTTGGCGGCCTTGTGTTGACTGGACAGGGCCTCCTTTGGCTAGCGGAGCGCTGGGTGCAGGGACTTAACGAGACGCCGCGCTAACGAACAGATCAGAGAGTGTCGGACTGAGCGGCAGCGTGTGTGTGTGTGTGTGTGTGTGTGTGTGTGTGTGTGATGCGTGCTGGTGCTGGTGTGTGTGTGTGTGTGTGTGTGTGTGTGTGTGGGTATGTGTGATGCGTGCTGGTGCTGGTGTGTGTGTGTGTGTGTGTGTGATAGCGGCATCATCTGTCAGCCTGGCTCAGGACAGCGAAACTGAAGTCCATATTGGCCTGTTATCCTCCACTACATCAGCTGCTGATGCAGAGAAAAAAAACCATCTTTAAAAGCCTCTTTAATTGAAAAATAAGCAAAATGTACAATCTGATTCCAAAGACGTCGGGATGCTGTGTAAAAGTAAACAAAATGCATTTGCAAACAAGCTGTGTTTACTGACACAAAGTGTTCCATGTAGTCCATGTTGTAATCTCCTTAATCCAATCCTGTGTTTGACAAAGTGTTGAACCTCTCTCCATCCTTGCTTGTGAACGACTGAGTCTTTCCAGGATGAACCTTTCATACCCAATCATGATACTATCACCTGTTATCAATGAACCTGTTTACCTGTGGAATGATCCAAACAGGTGTTTTTGGATCAGTCCACAACTTTCACAGTCTTTTGTAGCTCCTGTCCCAACTTGTTTGAAACATGTTGCTGCCATCAAATTCAGAATAAGATCAATGAAGTTGATGAGGTCAAATATTACAAATATTGTCTTTGTGCTGTTTTAATAGACTATATGTTCTAGGTCAATACAGTGCAGTGTTTTCACTCATATAGCTAATTCTGGTTGTACAGGGTGATTTTGATGCAGGTGTGGGTGTAATCTGTGTCAGCAATTTTGAGGTGTCAGTTGCACTTTAGCGCAGGGTTTTCTCTCTAGTTCTGTTATGTGAAGCTTTCCAACGTCACCCCACCCCCCTGAACTGCCTGCTCTCTGTCACAGCCAATATCAAGACCCATTACTTCTACTTATCCTCTAATGCTGCCATCATTTCTACTGAAGCGTGCTGAACTTTTAACTTCAGCCTCCGTGCTGATCAAACCAATAGTTTCCATTTTGGACCCGGCAGAGTGCCCAGATTCGTTCAAACTCTTGACGCTAACAAACATCTTATCGAATCTTTCGTCTCTGCTCCCTCTTTTTTTTTTAATTACAGTGTAGAGACAGGTGGTTTACGATGACGAACGCCGCACATTAGATCAAGATTTGCTGCAGTTAATTAGAGTTAATTCTCTGAAAGCTAAATGAAACTTTTCGGCAGTTGTCTGCTTCATATGCTGCAATCTGGCGTCGCTCAGCCAAAGATCGTCTGGGAGCGAACACGCATGCTGCGCCGTAACGCCACGGCGACGAGAGCAACTGTGGCGACTCGTGATGACGACCGAGAGAATCTCCGAGTTAACTTTAATGCATGTTCAGCTGCTTTTCCTCTGTGGACGTGATTGCAGATATAAACAACTGCAATTTCTATTAACTTGAAAAACCTAATTAGATTTGATAATAGGATATGATACTCCTATACATCCCTGATGCAGCAGTGTGCACTAACACTCAACACCTGCTGTAGATACCATAATGACACTCGGGCATCGGCATCAAGTGTAAATAGTAATTTTCCCTCTGAGTGAGATTTCTCGTGCTCTTCCGCCCCTCAGTTAAAGCTGTTTAATCTTGGAAGCAGTCATGTCTGATCTTATCATACTCGTATACATCCAGTGCTCCTGCAGTAATAGTACTACCCGTCCTACACATTGGAGAGCCACAGTCTCTTATGTAAAACTAGATATTCAGAGTGCAGTTGACTAATAAATACCTGCATCAGGTCAAACAGTTTACACAAATAAATATGTCTGGTACCCCTGGAAACACCAGGCACCTCTGTGTGTGTGTGTGTGTGTGTGTGTGTGTGTGTGTTTCCTGAGTGAGTAGAACATGATGTTTGTGAGACCTTGCATATTATTTCCTAATTTGGTAACTGACATGGTGAGCTATGCTGTGTGTGTGTGTGTGTGAGAGAGTGTGTGTGTGAGAGAGAGAGAGAGAAAGAGAGAGTGTGTGTATTTGAGTTCCAACTAATGATTATTTCATGCTTAATCATTTAGTCCATAAAATGTAAAATGAATGTGAAAATTGCTCATCACAATTTCCCAGAGACCAGAACGACGTCTTCAAATTGCTTTTTTTTTGTCCAACCAACGGCCCAAAACCTTCATTTACCATGTGACTAAGAGAAGCAGCAAATTCCCCAACAAAGTGATTAATCGATCAACAAAATATTTCACGATCAATCGATTAATCGTGGCAGCTCTAGTGTGCCTGTTTACAATCATTTGATATTTTTCTGAATGATCACTATCTGGTGGAGTAGATGTTGCGAATGTATGTGCGCTCTAACACATTTGAGAGTGTTATAGTTTTGAGGCAAGCCTACTTCCTGTGTTACAGCAGAGAGAGGGAGAGGTGAAGCAACAAGAAAGCACGGAGCCGTTTGAGAGTGGGAGACGAATTCGGCCATAAAGAAATCAGCGGGTAGGAGAGTGAAAAAAAACCCAAATAGCACAATATGAATTTTACTTTTAAACCCGAGCTGTGTGCAGGGAGCGGTGATATAACTTCAGTACGCTGGTAGAAAGTGACCTCCGCCTCAAAATGTGTCTGCCTTTGTTCGAGCGTTTGATACTAACCCATTGAGATGGATGAAACAATGTTGGCCGTGGGATGAGGGATGTGGCATTAACAGCCCAGCGTGGATAGCTGCTAATTTTACACTCGTCCGAGCCCGCCTAGCTTCGTGTCTGTGTTGGTTTGAAGTGCGCACTTAGCTGGAGAGGAAGCTGTCATCCAGGGCTCGGACTGGAAGGAGGGACGCATAGTACCTTTTCTGCAAAAATCATCCGGGAAATGTGGTTTTTATCTTTTCGAAGCGTGATCGCTTATTTTCATAACGTGACATTATTCTCAGTGATGCTTAGTTTGCACTTGCTCAGGATGAGAGTTCAGATCATCCTTCACGCTGTTTGGTTGAAGGTTAATGTGTCTGAGTCATATTTGTCCAAAATATCTAAATAACTATTGAATAGATTGGATGGTCCCCAGAGCATTTTTGCAATTTCCTGACCCCTCATTATTGGATGGATTGGCATCAAATCTAGTGCACATAGTCATGTCCTGCTGTGCTGAAATCAGGTCAAAATTTCAGTTTGTCCGATGCATTGGTTTACGAAATACTGATTAGTCTTAGTTGTGCTATGTCAGTAATTCTAATTAGCAAATGGTAATCCTAATAGGTAGCAATGGTAATGGACACTACAGAAGCTTTTATCCAAAGTGACGTACATTCACATGCTGATGGAACAGCCATCGGGGGTAATTTGGGGTTCGGTATCTTGTAGGGATCGAACCACCAACCCTCTATCTCCTGAGCTGACATATCGCACACTCCATAATAAGAGAAGATGTATGACATGTCCATTTTGTCTGGACAAACTTTTGAAAGTGACTGTGCTCAGTGCTGGGCTCCATCAGTTGTCACGCTGCTCTTTAAAGCAACAGTTTGGTCTAATTATACATCTCGACTGGAGAAGTTGAGCCACCTGCAGAGGCCTGCATGATTCACACCCTTCTGGAGTAAACATCGCTGAAGCTCAGATGAATCCCCCTGGGAAGACTTTCAAAATGACCATCAGTGGGAAAGTGGAAAGCTTGTGCATGATGCAACAGTAGGAGGGTCATGTGACCTCCTGAGGACACCGAAAATAGAAAGTAATGATAACGAGACTTCCATAACAAATCTGTCATCTGTCAAAGAGATATAAAAAGTTAATTAAACTAACCCCAGTGGGCATTTTATTTAGACTGAGGTGGTTAATGGAAGGACAGGCTCCATGTAAACACAGTAAATAAGACTGCAGCAGGAGATGATGCACAGTAAAGGGGAGGCTGAAAACAAGAACCAGGCGAAGTGAGAAGAGGGGGGAAAAGAACTTCAAACGCTCCAGGACCACAGAGTAAACAGCACCTACACGGGGGGGAGGAAGAAGAAAGAGAATAGAGAAAGATAAGACAGAAGTAGAGAAGTGACACAAAAGCTGCAACAAAAGAGGGGATTGCAGAGGAGACGGGCCGAAGATGGAGACAGGAAACCAATGAAAGTCAAGTGGATGAAAAGAATGGGAAGAATAAAATGAGGAGAGTAAAGGGGAAGAGGGCAGGAGGAGGAGGATGGGTGAGAGCTGAGTTTCCTGCAGCGGGAGCACAAAGCCGAGTTTTATTCTGTGGCTTTCAACTGCATGCAGCTATGAGATATATGAGATTTTAAAAATAACCGAGTGTCTCAGCTGCGATGCACACAATCGGGAACATACGTTGAAAGTCAAACATGCATGCACGCATTATTTTTTGCGTGAGGTGTGCACCGGAGGGATTTTTTTTTTCCTGTGTATTACAGTGGCTACGATTTTGTGTGTATGTGTGTGTGTGTTTGTGTTCAGTCACTGAGGTGATTTACAAAGCCTCTAGAAGTGAGCAGCTTCTCCCGCTTGGTTTGATCAGCTGCTAATTGAATCTGAGAGAATAATGAGAGGGTCAGGGAGATTGTTCATTGTTTTAAGGCCATCTGGAGCCTTGCCTTGCGGGGGACACACACACACACACACACACACACACACACACATACACATACACACTTATCTTATGCAGTTATGTACTCGGAGATACACAGAAGCGTCCAGGCATGCAGGAACATAAAAACGCCAACAGCTAATGCAACGCAGACACACACACACACACAACCTCACACACGTGCGGGCGAATGCGAGATGAGGAGGACAGATAAGAGAGAGAGAGCGAGGGACCCGAAGGGCGGGGCCAGGCCCGGGAGCGAAAGCAGGAGGAGGACACGAGAAACAATGAAAAATAGATAGCTCCAGATAGATGGCTAATAGCTCCTTGAAGCTTTTCCAGATCAAGAATCAGATGGCAGGGCAGAATGGAAAAAAAACAATCCGGGCCCTGGAGTGGGTCACACACAAGAAGACGACATACAGTAAAAGATAAAAATAGGTCCTTGATTTTATCCCGTCGGGGGCCTCTTGTCCTTGTAGCCGGAGCACAGCACTGCAGGGCTGAGGCCATTTGTTACAAACACCATCTGTATTTTTATGTTTAAATGTGTTTGTGGCACAAAGTTACAACTTGTGTAGCAGCAGATGCCCGGCAGCTTTGTGCCTGAGTTTGCATCCTCTTACATCTGAAGTTTGAACTATTTCAGTTAAGGAAGGTGAGCTAATTGTTTCTGATTTCATCAAATGGCTGCTTTAAGGTCAGGACTCGGTTCAGGACTTGTTGCATTCAGCTGTGGGTTATAGACAAAGGTGAAGGAGGAGTGAGTCATGGATGTCACTCAAAACAAGAGATGTCATGCNAGCTTTGAAAAATGTAACACTCTATTTTACAAGTCCTGCAGTTTTCTAATAATTACCTAAAAACAAAGTGATACATAATTGCAATTTCTTGCAAATTGGAGACAGGAGATGCACTTTGAGTTAATTACTGTCATTGCAATTAACTGAAACTGTAACAGAGAACATCTTTTAGTCAGTGCACATCAAGCTGAGCACGCAAAACAGCACACAATCCAACAAATGTTGAAAATTACAAATCCAGTTGCTTTGTCTCTTTTCAGTCATTGTGATTTTTACCGTTCCCTTAAAGAAATACTACACATGTGACTATCGTGTAATCAAATCAATCAAAAATTATCACTGTTTTCACTGTATTTAGTGCCAAACTCTAGTGCTTCTGTCCAGGTTGTGTCTGAGGAAATCTTTAAGAAATTAATGGACCCCTAAAATAAAGTGTTAACAGTGAAAACTGCAGTATGCTATGGGAAATTGGTCCAAGTAAAGATTAATAGCAACTGGGGTGTTAAGTTCAAAATCAGTGTTATGGCCCTTTAATAATTTTTCATTTGGGGAATGAAGTGCATTTGGATGAATGTACTTATATGGTGAGTTAAGAGAGACAAGGTGGAAATACAATGGATGAAAATGGTATCAAAGGGGAGAAGTGGGGAAGATAAGAGTGCAAATTTTAAGGAGGAAAACTGTATAAAAGAGGACAGACAGGGAACAGGAGCAGAGAGAATCTGTGCAGTCAGGTTAAATACAGCAGAGGGAAATGAAGTCAGGTTAATTACATTAAGAACGAGTTGAGGTTGGATGAAGAGCGTGAGGGAGAGACGCTGAGAAGAGAGAGAGAGAGGAGAGAAGTAATGGGTTTTGAAGGTTGAATGAGCACCGTCAGGAGAGAGTATCAATCTGTGCCTCATCTCTTTCTGACCATAAAATGCATGCTGAGGGCCAACAAGCCTGCACACACACTCACACACACACACACACACACACACACACACACACAGCTGTTAATGTAGTGTGGACGCAGCAGGGGACGTATCTGGTTCGACTAGTGCACACTAACTCGGGGAAGAGAACATGCTGCCTTCCATTATTCAATCAAAAGCACATTAAACCTCCTCATGTGCACATCGCTCTCTCGCTGTCTTTACATGTATCTCCTCCTCATACCTTTTTTAACACGTCCCTCTTTACTGGGGGAGGTCGTATATCCCAGTGACGCCACCGGTCCAGGTTGACGCCGAACGTTCAAACGGTTCCCCCCTCGGCACAGGCTGCAACAGTCGTTCTAACTTTTAAAGTAATGGGCACAGCGATAATCTTTGGGGCCATAAAACGCAGCGTGTCCTTTATTCGCTCTGCGGGGAGAAAGCGATCAACACAGAGCGAGGAGCGTGCATGAAAAGGCAATCCAGTTTATTCAGCAATAAATGCCTGTGACGGAGGAGATAAATGTGACGTTAAAAGTCTTTATACTGCGATAGCTTTAAACACCAGCTCTGTACATATATATGTGTGCGTGAGTTTGTGTGTGTGTGTCCATATAAGCATGTAAAGCAGGGGGGCTAAATGACTCCCTTTATCATGTTCAGTGCAATGTTTCTTGTCTTTATGCAACTCTACAGTGAATGCCACTCGGATCAGGGGGGTCGATGCGTCCTTTGTGTGTGTGTGTGTGTGTGTGTTTTCTGGTTTAGCAAAAAGATGTACACACAATGATGTGATGGGAGCTGATTTATCTCCAAGGCAGAGACAGGTCTGACCTTTAGCTTTACTGGGAGGAGAGAAGGAGGGAGGGGAATCATGGGGAGAGAAAAAGGAGGGAGGAGATCAGGAAGGAGGGAGGAGAGAGGGGTGGAGAGAAAGTCACTTGTGGTGCGTATTGCTGTTCATGACGACTACCTGGTTCTCTACCTGCTACTGTTATATACTGTTGGTATACAATATGTCACTATAGTAATAATAAAGAGTAGCAACTTATTCTTTTAATTACATACAAATGTCTGACCTGTGACCTTTTGCAACTTCATTGTTATACTGAAGGTGTTCTGGTTTGCAGACAAGTCACAGAAATACACCTACAACAATGAACAGCAGCAATCAATAATCAAGGTCACAAAAGCAAAGAATCACCATGTGAATAAGAAATAAATAATAGTTTAAACAGTTTTTGGAGTGGACATAAGTTTAACAAATGACACAGTATGCAAAGTCAAACGTTCCCACACAGGAGCAGGAATTAGTCTGGTGTTTAGTCACAGTGGATCTGGCCACGCTCGATCGCGCTCCGACAATGCACACAAACCGGAGACTGATGGGAATCATACCTGCCACCTTCAGACGGCTGCTAAAGGAGTTAATCAACTGAAATTGAAGGGCTTGATACATGCAAAGTAGATAAAGTGAAATATCTATGCAAACACAAATAATTGCTCGAATATAAGTTTATTTTTTTCCTGGAAATAACATTTTAAAAAGTGGCATTTTCATTTTCAAGGCCTCCTACAGATTGTGTTGCATTGTGGGTCGTGTACAGTCTTAATGTTGCAAGCGTAGTGAGTTTCTTTAAGTCCATTTATAGTGTGGCTTTTAGGGTTACTTAGCTCACAGAGTGTTTAAGAAGCCCATGTTGACCTACTTGAGTTTCTGATGATGCTTAATGTGTCCTGAATAAATCATAAAGCAAAAAGTAAATTAAAGTGAAAAGTGTATTGAAAGTGTCTCCAGACATCTTTACTGCACGGAAAATCAGCTGAAAAGTTTGGAGGGATGAGGACGATCTTATTCTCATTTCTTGTGGAAAACGAGGCTTACAAAAAAAAGTCCTTTTTTACAAAAACAGGTGTCGGAAGTTGTCTTGTAATCAGGGCCATTACAATAAAAAATGCATTTGTTTAAAGGGGTGTACGTGGGCGCGACTCCTCAAATGAAAACGTTGCCAATTGTCACCAAAAAAAAAAAAAAAACCTCTTTGAAAAATACTACTTCACCTGCATGGAAACAGAGCCGGAGAATTAAATTCACTGCTCAGTGATCTGACGGGCTCGATATAGGTTAAATAAAGGAGGCTAATTACGTGGATGATGAGTGTTTCCGTTTTTTCAGCTATGTGAGTGAGAGAGCGGGCGAGCGACTGAGTGAGTGTGTGCGAGGAACAAAGTGAGCGTCTGTGTGTATAAAGGCTTTAGGCTAATCCTGTTGTATTCCACTGGATCAAAGTTGGTTTTTAAGCTCTATTTGTAAAAAGTGTGATCCGGCTAATGGACTAATGTCTCTCTAACGCTCACACACCTAAACCTAACAGCTCTTGAAATGTTTGCGTTTACATCTCAACACACTGCATTTATATGTGTGTCTTTGTGTACGTGTACTTTTATGTGTGTGTATTCCCACAGGAGCGAAAATGACAAAGAGGGGAATCATCCAGCCTGGTGGTTGGAGTGGGGTGGTTGTGTACTGACATGCTCCACTGTACACACCACCAATAATCTCTCTCATACACACAGCGGACACGCGCGCGTACACGCTTATGCGCGTATACACGCACATACAGCAGGAGGCTGTCAAGTAGAGCGGTGGTGTTCTGTTCAGTTTCTTCAAGCATGTGACAGCTCGGAGACAGGAGGAGGGCGATAAGGACGGATAGGAGAAGGAAGGAGGTGGAGAGCTAGTGGATAGAGAGGAAGGCTGCCTGAGAGCATAATGAAAGAGAAAAGAGAAGGTAAAAGGCAGAGAGGAGCTTAAAGACACAGCAGAGGAAGGCAGCGGTGCACAGATACATCTTGTATTGTGTTGGCTCTCCTGTACAAAGGTTTGGGGCTGAAACAATAACTGAGGTTAAAGTGCTGACTTTTGGTTTTAAAGGTGGGAGCGTTCACAACTATAGGTCGATGCAGCAGGGCAGTTATCCTGAACGTATAGACAAGGGCTTGAAGAAAATCTTAATAGCACTAGTTCAGGATATATATGTTGACAAAGATGATTTTAAGGTAGTTTAGAAACCACCTTAATCACCATTACATTAATGTAATATGAATGTGACTCGGTTTTATCAGATTTTTAAAACTCAAATATCAACAGCCAAAAAAGTCACCTGACCTCTCGACACCTCCTCAGATCTAAACAACAGAATAAGCTGTTTGCCAATGACATAATGTATATGACCGTTGGAGAGTACCAGTGAAAGATCGGCTGGGCCTTCAGCATCTTGTAATGTTGTCCATCGCAGAGATTAGATTTATCCACCAACATTACATGGTTAGGTTGATTTGTCCCATGAAATTGGGGGAGTGTGTATAAAAGGGCCATCTATGCAAAGATGAGCAAGAAAGAGGAGAGAAATTCGCAGATATTTGGAAAGTATCTGAGGTGTGTGTACAGTTTGAAGTTTTATAAGGTTCAGAAACAAAGACGACTCCTCGAACATGACCTTTCACATGACCTCTGACAGACGAGTACAGAAAGCTGCTTACGCTAAACTCTGGACTTGAAGCTAATTCTCAACCCTTCACATAGTGCTCTGTTTGAAGATCCACAAACTCCTTAAGTCCTCTCCATGCAACCTTGTCAGGAACCTTGGATGTACTCAGAAATCCATTATCCCCAATGCATCATAGACCTGTCGTCCCCCCACAGCTCCACCGGCCCAAGTATCTATAGCCTAATTCCCAGCCTAGACTTCTCCATGCAGTATACAACAATTTATCATGCCATCGCCTTCATCCATAGGACATGAAGCCTAGTTGTCCAAGGTAAATATCACCAGTGCCTTCAAAGTCCTTCCCATCCACCCTCATTGCTTGCTTTTTCTGGCCTTCTGAAAGGGCGTATTTTCTTACTCATTTCAAATTTCCTTCTGACCTACATATGCACCAAACAACAACTTCTTCCACTTCCACCTTAACTATGCTAATTGTATCATCTCTCAAGGTCAGTCCTTTTTTCCATTGCCCCTTCTGTACATGACCATGTTGATAAAACTTTCCATTCCCCTCATTTGACAACCAGACCCACGCTAGCTTCATCACATTCACCAGTTCCATTCTCATGATTAAGTCTTCCACCATGCAGGTCTACATTAGTGGATTTACAGTCTTCATAAACCTGTCCTCATGTCCTACACCACAGTGTTCGCCTCCCACTGCATTAGACCACTCAGCGCTTCATCGCTTCTACCCTAAACTACCTTCCATCTCAACATGCAACCATATCTGACATTAAATTCATTCTTTGCATCTCATCTACTATCTGAAATTCAGCAAGGTCAACCAGTCTGGTCTACCTCAACCCATCTACCTCTTTTGACTAGACTACCCAAGTCCATACAAACTCATCCGTGACTACATAAACTCAAAACTAGCCAGTCAAGCTTCTCCCCCCCAAGACCCCTGTTCATCTCAGGCGAAAGTGGTCGCACATTTCTGTTTTCATCACCACTTTCACCAAAACCTAATCCAGATCTGAATTCTCCTCTGAGCTGTAGTTCTGCCTCCACTGCTTCTGGTCAAGAAATCCCAGACCACATCATTAAAACCTTGGCTGCTGGTCTTCTCCAGCATACCTCACATACATTCACATGCTCTCAACGACATCAGAAATGCACATGCACATTTTTCATCTTGAAGTTTATTGGGGGCACTGTCTGTAAATGTCCATGAAGAGTCTCAACTCCCCTGGTCTGGTCTTCACGCTTCAGCTAACACCAGTCATCCTCCCTCCATCCAACCCTGATTTCTACTCACATCCCTTCATCCCTTACTCTTCTTCCCCTTATCCCTTCATCCTTCTACCCTCATTCCTTCATCCCTCCATTCTTTATCCCTTGACCTTCATCCGTTCATCCCTCCCTCCAGACCCTTAATCCACCCCTCCCACGTCATCTTGGCTCTCCTCCATAATATGCATTAAACTATTGTAAATCCATACCTTTATAGGCTTGGTCTTTGTTAGTGAAATGTATGTGCAGTGTGTGTGTATGCTCTCATACCTCTCATACCTTTAATCTTGTAAATCCCAGGAGGAGAAGTTTGAGTGAGGACAGTAATGCAGTGCACAGTCATTTGCATGGATTGGTTTATTGATTATAAGGTTTTTGTTATCTTTAACTTTAACTGGTTATAAAGACTACGCTTCTTGAAACATGAGGAGAGGGTTCAACATCCAGATTGTTGGGAGAAGTTTTGGGGTAAAGGTTGAGGAGTGGTAGGCTGCAGTCAAGAGTCGTCGCAAGTATGATTAGATAAATAGAAGGTATGTGTGCCTGTAAATACCAGGATGACAGAAGAGTGAATCAGTGTTTGGAAAATCTTGTCTGCCCACACATTCCCTGCTGAGCACTTTGCTGCGCACTGGTCAAAAACTCATCCAAGTCCTCCGGTCAACGCAACCTTAGTCAAGGGGAGCTTTTATGGTCAATTAGCTTCCCTGAGGGCTGAAATATCCTACACCGCTCTGGGCTGTATAAATCTCCATGTTGACGCCAGTGTAATAGTGGCATATACAGTAGAAGAGCAGGATGGTTTGAATTTTGGCCAAGTAGGCCGTGTCTTCACACTAACAGTTTTCTTTGTCTAAAACTGGAACAGAAGAGTTTACTTTATTGCATTTTGCAGCCGGTTTATTTAAGTTCACTCTGCCAAGCTGCGAGCGAACCAGGTCTTTTCAACAGAAGTCACGTGGACTCAAGTAATTAGTTTTCTGGAGAACTTGTCATCACAACCAGGAGAGAGCCTGAAAGGGGGCATGGGGATTCCAATGCAGTGCTTATGATTTATAGATGAGCATGATGACACCAATCAAGAATACATGAAGAAATAGATTACTTGGCAGTAGAAGCATGACTGCGGTTTGCCCTCATTTCTTTGTTATGACTCCAAACTAGAGTAATTGCTGGCTGCCTCCAGAGGTCAAATTCCGTGTCCTCATTCCCATCAAACCTTCTTTTGGACGGTCCTGTGTTACATTATTATAATATCACGCTTAACTTCCTCAGAGTTTCTTGTGAACAGGACTGGGACTCGACTGATGAGTCAGAATGGTGACGTCACATTTTATTTCTGCAGTACGTTTATACGTTAACTTCATTTGTACAATAAGTGAATCTCTTGATGTTTTTTAATAATTAATAACCACTTAAAGAAGCATCTTAGGCCACTGTGCATATGGATGTTAGCGGTATTTTGATGATGCTGCGTGATTTTCAGTAATTGATCACGCAGCTTTAATTAATATTTAATAAATTCCTTTTGTGTTCGGGAGACAATTTAATTGAGATATTGGCCAATTATTATGTTGTATATCTACCGGCAGCAACTGTCTGCGACAGGAAATTACATCGAGCAGCAGCGTAATGGTTATGGGAAGCCTTGCTGGCCCCTGACCGAGTTCATTAGTGAGCCAACCACAGCATGCTATTTCTCAACCGTGAACATTTTGTCTGAATTTAAGAATATGGCAGGTGTTATTTTAGCTATTCTATTGCTTTCAATACATCCAATAAAAACCGACAGTAGCTTTATTTTACCAACAATCAATGTGTCTATGTGTTAGTGTAGTAAAACTGAAACCATCAGTAAATGCCTTTGTTGGATGTGTCTAGGTTAAATAGCTTGTGCCAAAAATCTTTTTTGTATGTCTGTCTTGTATGATGGTCAAAATACTGTTTCATCATTTTTCATCATGCAAAAGTATAGATTTATCAGAAAAGTATTGAGCATTTCTAATCTAATCGCAAAACAGAAAAACATAAACACACCGAGCATCGACTGGATAGTGAATGTCAGCTGTCTGCAGCCTTAGTACAAGAATATATCCGGTGTGTGTTTTCCATTATGTTTGAACCACATACAGAAAAAAACTGATTTTGGAGCGAAGCAGTTCCCGTCTTCTGAAAGCAGCAGTATGCAGACAGAGCTCTGTGCTACGCTGTAAAAAGACTCCTGCAGTTGGTTGCCTGTCCACCCACACTGGTTTGGAGTATTATGGTATGGCTCATTCACACGGATAGAGCGGCTACTGTACGCACTTTATCTGTTTCTATGGAAACGGCGACTTGAGACGCAGTCGTCTACGAAATCGATGACATTTACCTGCATCTTAGTCAATCTCTCTTTGTGGATAAAACAGCATGTATGTGTGCACATGGAGCCCAACACAGATAAAACACACACAGATGTGCCTGCAGTAACACGCACACAAAGCATGTGTGTTTGCTACACACTGTCAGTGTATTTTGCTTGACGGATTTGGCGCAGCAGTGCAGGCTGGTGTTGTCTCATCTCGAGAGGCAGAGCAGTCAACAGTATTTTAGCAAACTGCTCCACATTTTGGACATTATTTTCTTTGTATCGGCCAAGAGGCAACAAAAAATGACTTCAAAACTGTGGAACGGAACAAGTGTAGTGAAAACAAAAAATGTATTTTTTTCAGTTGGCCACCAGGTCATTTCCCACAGACAGCCGAATTGAGGAGGAAAGCCATTTCTCCTGCTCGTGATTTAGGGGAAAATTGCCTTTGCTTTTGAAATGTCATTTGCATATATTTTGTTATGCAAAAAAAAATGCTTTGTCCCTCAGTGGCACTTTAGCGGTGCAAGAATCTGCAGTTGCATAACACAGGAGTGAATAAAAGAGCACTTTTCATCAATGAGTAACTGTCAGAGGAAACACTCGTCTGGGGAATTAAAGGCTGAAGTATAAATTTGAGTCAGGTTTGTAGTGGGAAGATTAAGGTTCACCTGGGTCTTTTTAGGTCAAGAAATAATCTATGAATGTGCAGTCTTGAATATAAGTACAGAAGCTCTGATGTAAATTGTGCAATAAAACCAAAAACCTCTTTCATCCATTTCCCAATTCAAACCATATTGAGGGTCGGCTATAGGCTCTGCCACAGCATCAGCCTATTGGAAAACACAGGGTGATTTAGATGTAGCTCTGCAGCCACACTAACTAGTGCAACATAATAGCACTTGCTGAAGTACACCAGTCTGTGTCTGAACTCGAGCGTCCATTTGTTGGCTGCGTTTGTTCGAGAGATTGCATCGGCACTCGTTGTGTAGTCGAGGGTTGCTCCAAAGTGATTTCGAGACCTGGTAAAATGGTCCACATTTCCCTGTTGCCCTTGATTAGAGAGCTTGTTCGCAGTGTGCACCTTGCAGGGAGACGAGAGGTGGACTGCTTGTGTGTGTGTGTGTGTGTGTGTGTGTGTGTGTGTGTGTATAAATGTGTGTGTAGGAGCAGGAGTGAGAGGAAGGAAGAATGTGGGCATAAGTAATGAATGTATTGTCACTTTCTATTTGCCACACTGAAGCATCACTGCGCTCGTCTCCCGCGGGAGGAAACACTACCTACCTCGTTTAGCTCTGATATTGGAGGGGAAGAACGTGGCGAAGAGGGAGCGTAGGGTGAGGTGATGGAAAACTGGTATGAAGTGCAGAATGAATAGAAGACTGGAAGAGAAGGAAAGGAAGGAGCTCTGAGAGATGGACAGAGAAGTGGAAGGAAGAGGAGCAAATCTCTGACATCCTACGTGTGTGTGTGTCTAGTTATTATCATTGCAGTTTATAATGATTTCATTTTTTGTGTGTATGCAAACAGTTTAGGTTTCGACAATCATCGCTGCCGTTCTTGACCTTTATAAAAACAGTGATTCGCTGTTATGCTCTTATTAGTTGTAGAGCAAGTGTGTATGTGTTCTCCTAATTTGGTAACTGACATGGTGAGCTGCGTGTGTGTGTGTGTGTGTGAATGTGCGAGAGAGAGAGTGACAAAGAAAGACAGGGAGAGAGAGTGTGTGTATGTGTGTGTATGTGTGTGTGAGTGTGTGTGCATGTGTGTGTGTGACAGAGAGAGTGACAAATAAAGACAGAGAGAGAGAGAGAGTGTGTGTCTGTGTGTCTGTGTGTGTGTGTGTGTGTGTGTGTGTGTGTGTGTGTGTGTGTGTGTGTGTGTGTGTGTGTGTGAGGCACCCTGCAGTGAAGCTCACATCTCCTCTGCTGCAGGAGGCGATAGCTTGTACCTTGTAGCTGTTTCCAGGGTCGTTATTTACATTTAGGGTAATATTTGGTTACAGACGCAGTATGTGTGTTTGCATGTGTGTGTGCGTACAGTAGGTACGAGTGTGTGTGTTTGTGCGTTGGTTTCTGCCAGTTGGGCCAAAATGATCAGTTGTTTTACTAGGCAGTAGAAAAATTCATGTTTACACTGTTAATCCTTCAGCTGCAGGGCTATTAAACATACACACACATAATTTTAGCCTCATAAACACAAATGGCCAATGGTTTTCCAGCTCAACGTTTCTGACATCTTATTGAGTGTCATTCTTCTCAAATACAGCTATTTATTTTGGCCAATTGTTGAAATTGAACCCAAGAGGCCTCTATTATGTCGGCTGAAGTGTAATAAGAATGTTTTACACAGTAATGCTCTCAGCCAGCACTTTATCAGGTACACCAGTACGACCTGTTGAATTCAACAGCTCTGCCATCGATTCTGCCTCTTTGAAGATTATAATGCTCAGTTTTTTTGACATTATCAGGAATCAACAACACATTGGCCGAGTTAACAAAAAAATTATAGCATGATGAAAGTAGACGTAATGACACAATAGATGGATTACACTGCACAGGTGTACATAATAAAGTGGACACTTAATATAGGTTTGCTGTTTTGGTGTGGTCTAATACACACATGTAATATTTGTAAAACATTAATGTGTGCATGAATGAAAGAGTGCCTGTAGACAGGACGAACACGACTTGCCTGCTGAGCGACAACATCTCAAATCTGGTGATGAAAGGGGGAAATGACCCTAATTAACTAAATGACATTAGAACAAAATCAGTAATCGCCCTCAGTAAGCAGTGAACCATGGGTGGTTAACAGCTGATTCTGTAACTCACATAAACTCACATAAAACATTTACATATAATATTTAGGCTTTATAGGCTGAGATGTACCGCAATTATTCTGTTTGGACTTTGACTAAGAAAAGGATATGAATCTTAATTTGAAAAAAGCAAAAGAGAACAAATTTTTTTAGACTTTGACAGTGAAATGTTATTTCCTACTTTTCTGGTCGTTCTTGCTTCATATAAGATCTGTTTTCACTGGGCCCATATTCTCTTGGTTAATATATAATATATGAGGATATATTGGGCTGTTTGTCATGTGAATGTTCTGAATGAGTTCAAACAGTGCAGTTCACCGACTAACACATGAACACGCTCTCTAAATGTCTGCGTATCGTATTGACACTAGTTAATATTAACCCGTGTACTTCCTTTGAGACCCCCCCCACCTCATGACGGTTTGGAGCTGTTGCCGTGGTTACAGTAAACACAGTTTTACTGTTGTTTACCGTGGGCCTGCGAGCCTGGAGCGATGGTGAGATGTGAAAAATAATTTCTTCTCCCTGACCCCGGAAAATGTTGAGTCACTGCTCAGAGTGAAATATCTCTAACGCTGAGATGGTAGGGGTCCGGTGTGATACATGAATTTTTTAGAGGAGCAGATAAGGGGGCAGGACTCCACCCTGTTTCTCTTTTTTTTTTCTTCTGGTAGATTTCACAATCTGATTGAAAATATCATGTATAATGTGATGCAGCACTGAGTCTGGGAGTCTTTTGCTGCTTAGTGCAGACACATTACAGAGCAGCTCTCATTCACTGCCCTTGTAATCAAACACCCAGATTACATTTCTAATAAGGCAATTTAAAGAGATGAAAGGTGATTATGGCAGATACTGCATTTTGGTAATAGAGGTTTTACCCAAATTAAGCCTGCAACTTTGGGATTAGATAGGAATAACATCCAAATGTTGTTGTGCTCTTAAGGTGAAATAGAGAGAAACTAAGATTTCAGCTTTATTTGAGACACAGAGTTTATAGTTTGCTTTGCTCAGGATTGAACTATAATGCAGTATTATCTAATATCTGTTTGTGGTTTCAATAAAAAAAACGATTAGCTTTGCAAAAATCCATTAAAGTGAATTGCATGTATGTTAATAGGTTATATTCACTCTTTATATCACAGGATGTTTCAACTGAACATGCTCTGTCCAGTGAAACGTTATCACACGTTTCTGGAGCAGCGACAGATTATTACGATATTCTCTCTCTCCTTTGTTTACGTTGGCTGCTGTTGTCACGCTGCGAGGAGAGTTTGGACGCGCGTGCAAAGCTCCCCTTACTTTGGATCAAATCCCACTGAAGCCAGTCTCCTGCGTCTCCCGCTGTCTCGGCTAATAATAAAACACAGCGAAGTATCCTGCCCGCTCTCCTGTGGCCGCGCTGTAAAAAGGTCGAGGACCTCTGGCCGGGTGTGTAGTCAGCCGTGCGCGGCTCTGCATCTCCCTCTCTGTTAGACATGGTGGGATGTGAGAGGTGAGAGAGGAGAGGTTCACCCACAGTGATAAATAAAACATAGCAGAATACTCTAACTAATGTCACTTTTCTTCTTCCATTTTGGACGACTTTGTCTCCAACGTCCAGGGAATATATGAATAAATGAAATATGTGCACTTCTAGAGTTCTCATTTGAGTTGCTATAAATGTTTTTAGAAGGTTTTTTTCTGGTATTAAAACTAGAGATCGACCGATATGGTTTTTTCAGGGCCGATACCGATACCGATTGTTCGTAGTCAAGGAGGCCGATAACCGATATTTGGAGCCGATATTCATTTGCAGTAAAAGTGAAAATATTGGTTTCAAAATTTTGAATAATAAGAACTCCAGCACTTATCTTTGTTTCTATGCCTTTAAGCATATGTTTATTAAACATGTTAGACAATCAACAACAACATCTGTGTTTGAAAATTGTAACAAAGTGCAGGGAGCTTCCAGGTTCAGCAGCATCTCTTATTAAGAGAGAACAACTGAGCAAAAGAGGATGGAGTAAAAATAAATAATAATAGTATCGGCGCCAATAATTGACCCGATCCCTAATTAAAACTGAATATTCTAAATAGTTTTCTCCATAACAGTAACACTCCCTTATATGAAATCTGGAAGCCTTAATCATGTACTGGTCAGGTTTGGTCAAGTTGGGTCCATTTTCTCACTATTGATTGTCGTCTCCTACTAAGATGAAAAGGCCGCTCTCAGTGTTTGTGCAGGAGAAGCTTCACATTGTTAGTTACTTATTGAACCACAATTTCACACCAGCTCACAGGTGTGAAACTCAGATTTAAGGTGAGCACATCTCAAGATCATCTCAGATCATTCTGCACAGTGAAGGTCAAACATCCAGGGAAAAGTCAAAATAAGCAAAATACATTTTTGGGCACAGATCGACTTTAACATTTAGACTCAGTATCCAGCTTCCAACAAGTGAAAAATGACATTAGCCAACAGCAACATTTGATTTCTTTTCTAAACAAAGTAATCACAGAGTGCTCCATCTTGCTTTCCACCACTCATCAGTAGACCAGTGCTCTCAGAGGGCAGGTCATTGTGGATAGGAATCAGTGAGTAGTGGAGCTCAGGGGGAGCGCGCTCGTTCTTTAATTGCATTAATTGCACCTAATAAATAACAATTAAAGGACGAGCTGTGCGCTCCAGTTTCCTCCTCCGTTCCCCGCGGACTGTGATCAACATTGTTCTGTAATCTAACACCCCCTGGATTTTTTTTTTTTGGGAGGGTGGGGGGGGGCAAACTTGGACTCTGCAGTAAAAGTGTAAGTGTGTGTGTGTTCTGAAGGATGCACTACAAGGAATTGTGGTTCCTATGGTAACGCGACCTGAAAATATGGAAACAAATTCAATTACTCTTTCTCTCGATTTTTTGCCCTTCGCCGTCTCTGATCTCCATTTTGTGTCGCGGCCCGCCCGCCCGCTCTTTCCTCCCGCTCTCCGTCTGGCACTCGGTGAAAGAGGTGATTTCGGGAGGAAGGAAGTTGTTGCGTCTAAGTGCCGTGGATTTGGGCTTTAAATGAAGGGAAGCAGGCAAACGGCGCATTCGCCAATCTGTCAGATGTCAGATTTTGGCGGTCTGCGCGTGTGTGTAGGTGTGTGTGTTTGTTTGTTTATGTTTGTGCATGGCTGACTGTGCAGAGGATGAGCACAGTGAAGAGGAGTTATTTTACAGCTCTGAGGCAATGAGCAGAAAATTTTGTAGAGCGCGCCAAACCGTGGTCAGCCTGTGTGTGCGTGTGTGTGTGTGTATGAGAGAAAGAGAGAGAGAGAGCCTTTACACAGTCTTGGGTTGCACAGTTTTTTCCTCTCTCCTCCAGTCCCTCCTCTTTTTTTTTTTTATTAATCCACCTTTCATCCCCTGTCTCTCTCCACATTCGGGCCCCTCCAGCTCCACCACAGGAGCGACCCTCTCGCTTCCCAAATGAGAAACGAGACGCCCTGACAGAAAAGTTTTATGGTGGCAAGACAAATGTCATCTTTTAGTAGCCCCGAGTTTTTCTTGGGCTGGAATAATCCTTTCAGCGTGCTCGTGATAAAAGGGGCTTCATTAAGCTCGGGGAGTTGCCTCTTCTTCATGTTAAAGGAGAGCTGAAGGTGCACACACACACACACACACAGTCTCCACACACACACACACATACACACACATACACAGATGCAATCATCGGTTGCATATTGTTTCGCCGGTATGACACACAGTCGTGTCAAACTGAGTGTGGGATATTTTCAATTATGACTCAGCTGCAGTACACAGAAAACAATGTGAGAATGACTACTGAACTAAATATACCGCTCGAGCCAGGCGTTGTGCTTTTAACGGCCTTAACCGAGTCCTGTTAAGCGTTTATTGTCGTGCTCTGCGTCTTCGCTTTAATGGCTATGAAGCGAGTGACAGAAGTCCATATTGGTTTCTGGCACTTTTTTTTTAATAGCTTCTAGTAAATTTGTATTTGCTTTCTTTAACTGAATTTGGGTTGCTAATCGATTTCAGCCCAAAGTTTTTACACCATGGGCTTATTGCAAGTGGATGAATTTGTTAATGTTTACGCAGTATTCAGCAGGGAATGCTTAATTTCAGTGATGTAGCTGTTTTTAAATGCATGAGTCAGTCGGTTAAGTTGGAGTTGTTGCACAAGTCTTTCCTTATAAACTACTGTGGTAATGCATCAGCAGTGGAAACCAGTGCTTGAACTGGAATAAAGGAGATGTTACTCAAAGCAGATCCAGCACAAATTGCATACAGCAACTCATACTTTGACCATAGAAATGACTCATACATAATGCAAAGTGCTGATAATTCATGCGCAAATTATTAAAACCTTTACATCCACTAAGCTGTCAGGGTCTGAACAGGCTGTTTAACACAAATGTGGTCTTTCATCCGGCAGCTTTTTGAAGTGGGCCACATATTGAACCTCACCCAGCTGCATTTAGCTTCCATTTGTGGATTGTTTGACAAAAACCTGATGTTAACTATGTGATGAGTAACTACATTCATTAGGAAGTGGCAGTACTGAGAAACCAGTGGTAATAGACGTGGGATTCTGACCAGAAGTTTACAGTTTATTTCCAAACTTGCTAGAAAAAATGAAGCAGGGAGAGTGAGTGTCTTGCCTTTAATGCAGTGCACGGTTTCCCTTTATTGTCCGTCACATTTCTGTTGACCAAAGTCTTTTCGCTTAATTAACTGCGAATAGACTCTAAATATTATCAACCCCAATCAAAATCTTTTTCAACATTATTTTCTCATGAGAAGTTCATAGAATTCAGTCTCTCGAAAGCAGTGGCTGTTTGGTTTTAGTGAAAATTAACTGTATATTTGTGGCTGTCGTTATGCTCAGAAAACGTGCTTTTATTGCTTCAATTTATTCGCTGCAATAACTCTGTAGTCAAACAAGTGACCAGCTTTTGTGGGAAATGATTATCGCATGAAATCAAAGCAATAAATTGCCTGTTAGAGAAAAATGGCTTGAGCTCCTAAACCTCAGCAGCAGGCTCGACAAAGTCATGCTGAGCTTGTGCAACACGCCGGACTCCATGCTCTTTATTTTCAAGTCATTTTTACATAAAAGCATTGGCTAATTGCCAAACATGTAGCTAATACTAATTTGGTTTAGCTGTATAATGTTCCACAGTGATTATATTCAGCAATAATGCAGCGAAGAATCGAGATAAAAACCTGAAGTGGGGGGGTGGGGAGTGGGGGGGGGGCTTATGTAAGAGTTACCCGTGAAGGTAATGTGCACGGCCATTAGAGGCTGTAGCCTGCGAGTGAATCAGGTGAGCTCATAGAGGAAGCTGCCAAGATTCGCCGCTCACACATGGCTACACACACTCTTGCGCATGGCCACACACACACACACTCGCAGACACACAGGTTCATGCGGAGGGCTCGGGCGGACATGCACAAGATGTACACACGTGCAGGTGTGTGTAGTTGCAACACAGGATATTTGAATGCACGCATTTTCACACGGGTTTGTCTGCTAATTTGGATGTTGTGTAAAGGTGTGTGTGTGTGGCTTGGGCACCTGGTGCGTTTGTTTGAATGAACAAATGGGTCCATATGTTGAGAGATGCATGTTTATAAGTATAGATTTTAAAATGTGCACCTTTGCAAACATGTTCATTTGTGTACACACGTGTGAGGATACAGTGTGTGTGTGGGTATGTGTGTGCATGTGTGTGCGCAGCTCATGCCTTGGTTAGCGTCCAGATGTCCATATGCTGCCGGGCAGGGCAGGGCATATGGCCATCTGGTGGGAGATAGAAATACAACCAATGGGCTTTGACCTTTTGATTTGGTTTTCTGTAACGGCGCCTGTGTGCGAGCGTCACATCCTTGCAGCAGGTGAAGCCATTGCAGAAGTTTCTTTTCTTTTGTATTTTCTACTTTATAGATGGGTTGATATTGCAAAGAATCACATTTGAATGTTATGTTTTCACTTCTATTATAGCTGAGACTGCTTCTTAAAGTAGTAATCCAGATGCATGATGGGAGACTTCTTGACATTCTGGCATTGCTCTCTCGTGTCAATCTCTTTAAAAAGTCAGTTTGACATTTAGGTCTTTGTCATAATGTTTCACTCAGCGCAGAATAACCTGCAGAAAAGACCTGCCATCACTTGCAATGACCCGTGCAATCTTTGCCATTTATTGTTTAATGCTCAGTAGTTATATGTGCAGAAGTTCACTGGTGGATTTGTTTGCTGTTAATTAAAAGCCTCCTACAAAAGGCGACTTGTTTCATAAATTATGCTACACGTGTTTTTCATTCACCATCTGATATTTCTCTCGTCTTTGGTTCACGTAATTCATTTCATTCACTCTTGGCATTTTCGCTCAGTCGTTGGTATTTAAAGGTGGGGTCAGCCAATTCTAATCCAATATGCTTTTTTGTCAAATTCAGTAAATATCTCCTCATAGTACGCTCCCTGTCCGTCCTGTGTGAGTGCTGAAGAAAAGTCAGGTGTTTGTACACAGGCCTGACTCCGTGACTGGGAAACAAAGCGGCTCGGACAGATTTAACACTATACACTGTGTTAACATGGGAGAGGTTTTCTAACAGTGGAGAGGGAGTTTGTTTCTGTGTGACTGCCTGACAACAGCAGTGTTTCTGTGTTTTGTTAACATAGTGTCTGTGATCCGGTAATGTTAAATGACCTGCCGGCAGACATGCAGTTTACTTTCCAGTTTGCCAAGATATGCTGTTGTTGTGATGTTAGCTGCAGGAGCATCTCTGTCTGGAGCTGCCGTGCTGGCTGTGGTCTCGTTCTCTCTAGTGGCACGTCTGTGAATTAGCTTCTGAAGGAGTGTTGATTAGAGCTGCAACCCATCAGTGATTAATCGATTAGTCGATCAAAAGAAAATGAATCGCCAACTATTTTGATAATTGATTAATTGTTTGAGTCATTTTTCAAGCAAAAATGATGGTTCTTAAATGTAAGGATTTTCTCTTTTATGATAGTAAATGAAGGTTTTGGACTGTTGGACAAAAGAAGCTATTTGAAAATGTCATTTGGATTCTGGTGTGATGACCTTTTTTTTTTTTAACTTTTTATAGACTCAGTGATTGATCGATTGATCTAGAAAATAGATCTGATTAGTTGCAGCCTGAGTTCATATACCAAAAAAATCTTTCTCCAGAATGACTCATTCCACCTTTTTGGAATTCACACTTCTTCACAGTCATGTCACAACGCTTTCACTTTTTAATGTGTGGTCATATCTGGCTGGTTTAGAATAGATAACAAATATTCATATTTTTTTTTATAATGTAACCATAATTCCAATTGTGAAAACTATAGGCTACTCCATATATTCCATATGTCTTGGTTTACATACTGGTGCTGTATGTTTTTTGATTGGGCAGCACTGAATTGAGTCTTCAGTTTCGGAAACCTCTAACCCCCCCCCCCCTCCACTTGGCAGCCGTCGAGATCAATATCCAATCCTAAATAACGTGCAGGTACAGTAGAGCTCTCGGTCCATTTCTCTTCTTCCCTCCAAGCCGCTGGCTCTGTCTCCACTACACATAACAGCGAGGCAGTCAGCAGCACTGATCTATAAAACACACTAAGGCAGTAAAAAGGATACTGTGGGGTCAGCACTATGGTCCTCCGAGGAGCCATGAGCCTCCCAAACAAACGCTTGACCGGAGCGCCGAGACACTTCTGCATTAATTTGCTGGAGCTTGTTTTCGACGCGTTTAGAACTGGACCGGCTTTTCGTGTGATTTGTTATGCCGAAGATTTATACTAAACTATGTGATGGATGTGATAGTGGTGAATGGTCCTTGAGAAGTTTTCACTTAACAGGATTAATAGGAGAATACGATTAGTGCGTGTGAGGTGATGGCTCATATGTAATGGATTATACTTGGATTATGTGATGTGTTGTTGATATGCATGTGTCTGGGGAGATGAGAAGTAAAGCGGAAAAGAGAAGGGAAATGAGAGGGAGGTGATCGTTTTTTTCCTCCCCCCCCACTTCCCTTTCTCCCTTGACATTACGGAGCGTGAGACTCGTTTGGGGGGTGAGGGGGAGGAGGTTGGAAGAGGTGGAGCGGAGGAAAGAGGCTGCGAGAACACGGAGGAAACAATCGAGGAAAAATGTAAACATGGCAGCAAAAAAATGCAGACAAAAGACACAAAAGACTTCCTGTCCTTAACTCTCCTCTCGTCTCTCTGCGGACACATCTCTGATATCCTCGGCCGGTTACTTAGCAACCAGAACCACGTCGGGGGAAAAAAACTGTGTCAGAGATGCAGGGAGAGAAAAGCGCGCGATAAAAAGCGGCCAGGCTAATCTCTACGATCAGTCAGGATGTTTATGTCTGACTGTCCTCAGCGGCACACGTGTTGTCAGCGGTGAGACACACCGACGATATCATTTACACAGGAATCCATTTACACACGGAGTCTTGATGGGATGAGACTGCCGGTGTGTTACAGTCTCCTCATCGCCACAATTCCCTGAAAAGACAGACCAACAATACCTGAGTCTGTCCTTTCATACTTTCTGACTTCTCCATCCTGGCACTGAGTCTCAAAGCCTTTAATTGAAAAGTAGCATGATGATAAGATAAGATAAGATAATTCTTTATTGATCCCCCATAGGGGAAATTCGGGTGTTGCAGCAGCACAAGCATACAATCAGGTAGAAGTATGAAATATAAAAAAAAAAAAAAAACTATATGAAAAAAAAGTACAAGTGGAATCTAAAGTGGCTTAGTGAAGATAAAGTGACAACATCAAATAACAAAACAGCAGATGAGACAAATGAGAATGAGAATATGAGGTAGATAATGCAGCATAGTTATGTCAGTAAAGCAGCAAATGTAAATATTGCAAACTGAGAGATAAGATAACGGCCTAATGAATATATATATATTTATATATATCTGTATAAGAAGAGGTATGTACAACTGGAGTTCAAATGGCAGATCCAAAGTGACTTAGTGATATCAGCATCTCATCAGTGTTGCCTGATGATGGCTATTGGTATCAGCTCAAGATGAAAATATTTATTAGATGATGCTTTAATTATGTGCATGCCACACTTAATTGCCCATCTTAAAAGGCATCGTCGCGATCATTAAGATGAATTTGTCAGCAGTCGTATTGCTCTTATTTTGCCCAGTGAACGTGTACATTTTAAAAAGCATTGTATTTCATGTCTGCATCCACCAGCGGGCCGCCATCATAAGAGCAGGCATAATAATATGTTAATTTGACTACAAGAGAGACTTGGTGTTCTCTGCAATTAGGTGGAAAAAAATATGTGCATATATCAGTATCTGCACTTGAGTTGGACGTGAGTGACATATCAGAAATCAGCAATAAGCCATTATCCTGATTCCTAATTAGTTCTTACTGAAGCTGTACATCTCAAAGGTATTGTTCAAACCGCCAGCCCAAATCCACTTTTTGCATATCCAGATCGATTTGAGAGAGAATCTGGACAGAAAATGCAAACAACCAACCAAATAACAAGTGAGAACAAAGCCTAAGATTGGGTGACAAATATGAAGTTGATTAAATTTAAAGGGACAATCCACCGATTTTACACATGATGATCAGGAGCCTATGAGAACAGTTGTACAATGTCTTCTTTGGTTTTTGGAGGAAGCCTCTGAAAAAAAAGTGATGATGTCATCATGGTTATGTCAACTTGAGTTTGACACTACAAAGTGGTGACCTGAAGTTTCAAGGATGTGTGATAAATAAAGATTAAGTTGCTCTATGGGAAATGGAGGATCAAGTGTGTGCCTCTGCTGCTTCAAGTCAGACTATTCATTATATAAATCATTTCCTAACACAGCTGCACCTTTTCGCAAATGAGGTAAATGGTGCATTCGTTTCAGACTATTTTCAGCCGCGAATGAATAAGTCTCGCTGAACGTTGCATCCGCTCAAAATACTCCACAGTGGCCATGTTTGTTTGTAATGAAGGGACGCGGCCCCCAGAGTAGCAGCGTGACTCACTGATGTGTTTTAATAGTTTTTGGACACAAATGCGGCTCTGTGGCACAGAGGAAAAAGTCAGGCTGTAGCAACGCAGACATTATGTGTGAGTCGTCGTCAAAGCATTGGTAGTTTTGTTTATAATAAGGAAAATATAATCAGTGGTATCTTTTGAGCTGGAGACGATATGGCGCTTGCCAGTGTTTGTGAGTGTCTGCGTGGTGCTGCACTAACACATGTAGAGCAGCCAGCACCTCAAGGTCGAGCTGAGCCGTTGAACCATTTCAGGCATGTAAGGTAGCTCAAGGTGTGTGTATGTGCGTGTGTGTGTGTGAGAGAGAGAGTTGAGGTTTAAGGCCAGGCCCCACCAGATGCAGCTGCTCTATTTAGGGCTCTCTGAATCTTTCTCCTCCCTTTTTCCTCTCTCTCTCACACACACACACACACACGCACACACACCGTACGTGCACATGATGGGAAAGACGCCATAGGAAAGAGAATCTCACCTTGGAATGTCTTTGGCTCAGGTGTGTTGTATGTCAGGAATGTTTCAGTCCAGTACATCGTCTGCAGAGAACAAACTCATCATCTGATCTGTTTCTGTTTGCTGGCACCAGACTGGATCTGATCTTTCTCAGTGCACATACAAATATTGCTCACTGTTTTGAAATGGATGTCAGAGAGATATAGAACAGAATACAATGTAATCGATACTGATGGGAAGTTGCTCGGAAAATATTTTCGCCGGCACCGTCGGTATGGAAGATCAAAAAGGCGGTGGAAGTAAGTGGGAGATGAAAGAGCACGTAGCGGAGAGACCATAACAGAAAGACAGAGGGAATCCTGGTGTAACTGCGTCACTGCTGCCTCAGCCTCCTCTCATGGGTGTTGGAGGAGGAGGGATGGAGGGATGCAGGGACGGAGAGATGAAAGAGGGAACGAGGAGACGAGGGAGGGAGAGGAGAGAGTTCAGGGACGGGCTGATTTATGAGTTTCTGTTTCTGAATCGTGACGTCTTCAGGGACTTCGCTGAGATGAGCCAATCTGGAGTTCACACACACACACACACACACACACACGCTCACGCAGGAGACACACGAGACACATGCGACTCTTCAACTAGTCGTTCTGTTCTTTAAAGTAGCGATCACAGCAGGTGGGAGCAGGTTTTTTTTTTATGCCTGAGGTAATGGTAGATTGCGCGCGTGTGTGTATGTGTGTGTGCGTGCTTCTGTTTCTCATGGCAGATGGCGAAATAAATGAACAATCATCCCAATCAAACACGGCTCGGAATCTGGATCGGAAGCACTCCGCTGCCACATCGACAGAGTGAGACGGATCACTCTGAGTCAAAGAGGAGGAGAAAGCAGAGATGGAGAGGAGCTGGCAGAGCGATGAGAGAAAAGGGAGGAAAAGACAAACATGACGGAGGAGGGGTGGTGGAGGGGTGGGGGTGGAAGAGAAGGGCCGATTTTTAGTCCTAGCAGAGATTCACAGCAAAAGTTTCGAGATGAGCGATTGAGGGTAAAAAGGAAGAAAGGACAGCAGAGGGGGAACAGAGCTCATTAACGGTGAATGGAGTGATGACGGAAGGAGGACAAACAGCCTCTGATGGTCTGCAGGGCGATGCCAGCCGTTGGAGGAGCTACTGCAACCAGCAGTAGCTGCTGCTTGGTTGGAGCCGAAATGAGCTCCTCTGAGATTTGCTCATCAACAGATCAGGGAGAGGTGTTTAAATAGTGTATTACATGACACAAGCCACGCAGATGTACACAAGATTCTGCTGAAATCAAACAGACAAATTGAACTAAAACATTAGACCATGTATATAAAATGTCTAATGTAGTCTTTCTGCGTGTTGATCCACTTCATGTATGAGTGCTTGATACTTAGTTAACGTCATTTTATTCTCAATTGTGAATTTGTTTTTTAAGTGAAAGCAATAAACAAATCAAAAATACCAAATTCTAACCACCATGCTTGTTACAGACAGAGACAGAGCGGCAGTTATCTTCCGTCTAATGCATTCACGCTCATAGTTTACACATAAAGCTGTCTCATATAAAAGTAGCTTTCGTTTTAATGTGCTCTAAATGAGCTCTCAGCACAAGCATGATATACGTCCTCATCTAACTGGTGGAGGCCGCGCAGCCATCGCCCGCTGTCGAAGCCAAGTTCTGCAGATACAGAGAGTTCTGCCAGCGTCGGATTAATCGATACATGGCATCTATTGGATGTTTGTCCTGAAAAAGAACTTCCAGTTGTCTTCCTGTTTTGTCCCCATTAGAGTTTTTTTGGGGGGGGGGATTTTTTTGTCAATCTGAGGGCCTAACTATAGATGGTTTCATATGCTGTAAACATTGTAAAGCCCTTTATGGCCAAATTGTGAATTTTTTGTGGCTATATAAATAACATTTACTTGAACTCAACTTTACAAGTATTATGGTGAGTTGGCATTTCCTAAAACTCATTCACCCATTTGTCACCTACAAATTCTGTTGATGTACAAGTACGTCTACATTTATATGGAGTACATCTGCACACTCTTCACTGCCGACACAAAATGCTGACGCTGATCTCATCTACTACAATATCTGCTCCAATCAACTAAAGCTTGATTTATGTTTTTTATGGTTTAGGCAGCTGTCAGCTCTTGATTAAGGTTTGGGAAAGACTGTGGATGAATATTGAACAGGTCGATGCTGATTCTTTCCTTAACCGTAACCAAGTATTTAAGTAGCATAAACCAAACAAGCTGGGAATGGACCGTGGTCTCTGTTGTTAAAGTGCTGTACCAACCATTCACCAGCCCCCTCCTCATGAGTTTCCTGCAGTCATTTGGCTTGTGACCATCTATATTAGACTGTCAGACAGGTTTCATAAAAGCAGCTGGTACAAGATAATATTATACAAAGCAGATAAGGACAAAGGATACTGCAACTTAAATTGGTATGCTCATCATGACAGGCAACACAAATACGTACACACACAAGACTGTACACACACACACACACACACACATGCATGCAGGCACACTGCTGTCCTGCTGATCGACCTGAGTAGAGAGTGTGATTAGGTTATTACATCTGATGGGATTGAGTTTGCTCTCCTCTAATGAAAGGGGGATGGACTGAAGCATGAAGAGCGAGGAGGTGTGTGTGGGGAGGGGGGGTCAGAGAAATGGATTGCAAAATAGGATAGAAGCAAACATAGGCTGCGATATACAGAGGGAGGTGAAAGGTCCAGGAGGGTGTGTGTGTGTGTAATGTGGAGAAATGAAGGTGACGGCAGGGAAAAAAGAGAGAAGGGGTGAAGGTGAGAGTCAAGGATGCGAGGGAGGGAGGGAGGGAGGAAACAGGATTGAAGTGAATATTCCTGCGCTGTTGCTGAGACTCACTTGTGCAAATGCACTTTAAAGTAATTAAAAGTAATGTCTGTTAGCAGAGACATTAAAGTTGTTGGACGTCTGGTGCAGCTGCATTGACGGATCATTAATTGTATGCACTTCTCTCACATATACAGTAAAACTACACAAAGATATCAATGTGGTTTCGTCTACGCTCTCCATTTCCTGCTCTCTCTTCCTCGATCAACGGAGTTCCTCTGAGAGCTCCATTAACCCCCAAACCACTTTAAGAATGCACTTCAGCTTCGGTTGCAGACGATCTCTCTCCGTCTTTGTGTGCACGGATGCATGGATTCGTCCCCCCCCCGAGCCATCTGTCTCCATGGCAGAGCTAAGTGCTGTGTGACCAGTCGCTGATCTGAACCTCTCGTGATAATTACGTCTCCTTTAGTGCAGAATTCGGTTGAATGGAGCAAAACAGACAGGTCGAAAAATTCATCCAGCCCGGGTTGAGAAATGTCACCTGACGCAAGGGAGCGACAGCTGATGAGCTGCGCCACGAGGTTCTGTAAATAGTGACTGCAAAGTGTGACCAATGACATCAGAGCATTTCTTAAAGCTGGATTCCCCGGAGACGACGCTGGCCACGCCGGCTCGTGTGGTATGGCGGAATGAAATGAAGGAATGATTCAAAAGTGATTTGTTTCTTTGAGCGCCGAGACAGAAAACTTTTCCCTCGTGCTGAAGCGGATGGAAAGTTTGGGAGCTGCTAACCCAGACAGGCTAAATTTGTAGTTTATCTCAGGAGGGAGATTTCTAAGCCGTGGAGCAAATAGGGATAAGTTCTGCTTGTGAGCTGAGACTGTAGCTCCTCTTTAACTCATATAGAGAAGCGTGGCGGGATGGAGGAGAGGATGAGGGAGGGGGGAGGGGAGGGGATGATGAAAACTGAGGATGAAACAGCTCATGATTTATAATTGATGGTGATAATTAATGAACCTAAAAGGTGACTGACTGATGTGATGGGCTGCAACTAGATCTGCTCTTCTTTGCTCCTATACTGTGTCCCGCGCCCTCCTTCCTCCCTCTCCGCTCTCTCTGCATGCGCTGGCACCGTCCTGACAGCTCAAGCGGAGTGGTCGTGACACCGTGTGTGTGTGTGTATGTGTGTGTGTGCTGTGAAACCTCTCCAGTGTATTCATGCTCATGTGCATCCGTGTATGCCTGAGAGGTCGTGTTGAGGGAATTGTTGTTGCCTCCAACAATTACAAAAACAGTATATCTATCTATCTTGTGTGTGTGTGTGTGTGTGTGTGTGTGTGTGTGTGTGTGTGTGTGTGTGTTAGGGTGCGAGCACAACGCTACTACTACTGTGCTTTTCTTCTCATGTCCAGTTGAGTGAAAAGAAAAAAACGCAACCATGCTTCACCCTGAGCGTCCATGTGTGTCCAAGTACTATGCATTTGCGTGTGTGTGTGTGTGTGTGTAAGTTCACTTAATGAATGTGTGTAAGCGTTATCACAGTTGCTGTAGGTGTGAGACTTTGCTATGACAGAGCGTGGTACAATTTTAACAGGCTCCTACAAATGCCTAATATTGCATTGTGATGTTTGTGTCTTGTTTACCTTGGAAGGCTCGTATTGTTACATATTTGCACAGCTGATGCTAAAGATAAACACTGAGTCACTCGCTTCACCCATTATACACTAACAGATGAAGGTAATTGAGGCGCTTTATATTTGTCTTTTTGCAGGCTTTCGCAGCATCTTCTGTGCTTTGTCTCTCCTTCGTCTCGAACACTTTTTGTGACTGCGTGCGTGCGTATGTCTACGTTTGCCAACCTCTTATTACTGCATACAGTATAAAGTCATTTGCTCTTGCCCTTGAGCACCAAATTGCTCGACAGATTTTGTGCCCCCCCCCCCCCCCCCCTCCCGATTTAACACTTGGCTTATAGGAACTGAGATATCGATAGAACCATAAACTCAGTCAGTAATAGTTTTGGCACTCTGGTCTGGATGAAGGATGGTTTGTTTTTTGTTCAATTAATTGACCATCTCTTGCTGTAAACACCAATTTTTATTTAATAAAGAGTTAGCAGCCAAAATCAGCCACAAATAAATGAGGATAAACTTCCTGCATCTGCTTCATAAATTAAAGCCTTCCAGAAGATGAATACATAAACAGGTGACTCTGGTGATGAATATCTTAGTTTGCAAGAGGATAATGAAGAGGTGTATTTCTCTTCATTTTCAGCATAATGCCACTTTAAATGGTGTTTCATTGCTCCCAGTCAACAAGACTAGGTTGAAAAGAATATGGCTGGATAGTGTAAGGTCATCGTGCTCCTGAGGACCTCACTGAACTGTTTGCTCTTTTTCACTTTGAAAGATGTGTGAACTCCAACACTTAGCGATCAATGGTGTAACTTTATCTGTTACTCTGTAAGTCTGGGACAGACTTCAACGTTTATAGAGCTGCTTCTATGTTAAAAATATCACTGGGTTGAAATCCAAATTGGATCCAATTTACCTAAACTTAAACATGGTGTGATTGCAAACTGTTCCTCTGTAGGTCTTTTTACATTTCATTTGTTACTGATTTGCAGTTGCTCTTTGCAGTTGAATTTGTGCATATTAAATTGCCCCTCTGTGATAATTTGATTGACTATGTGACATGTGCATATTGTCTTGTATAAATAGCATTTGCATTTGCGACAGTCTTAAAGTAAATCTCGGTCATGTAGTGTTCAAAATAATCACATTTTAGTTTTACGTAACATAACAGTAATAAGAAAAACTAACTGGGTCATCTAACCCAGCTAACCCAGTCTTACATCTGTGCTAACCCAGTCTTACATCTGTGTTATACTGACCCAAACTGGGTCACTTTTAACCCAGTGATTTCCAGTGAGTTTAGGGCCCTATTACACGAACAGATGATGAATGATAATATGGAACTGTGCTAGACTTACGAATACCCACAATCCTTTATATCCAGCGTGACACAACGCAGACTTTTTTTTTTTTTCTTCAGAGCACTGAGGCATCAGTCGACCTTAACAAGTGAGACCAGGAGCATTGTGTGCCAGGCTTGGATTTGTCCCCGCCACAGGAGGAAAGCCAACCGACGTACACTGTGTTTGATCGAGCTCATAGCAACATAGGGAAAACATGACTATACTTCTGAATTTTGAGTGTGTGTGTGTGTGTGTGAGAGAGAGGGGCAGAAGCCAAACAAAATGTGAAAAACACCAGGATTTTTGTTGCTTTCTGTTTACTGCGAATCAATGCGGATGCTTTGCAGCGACAGCCCGGCTTGACTTTGAGGACTTACACATTAACGCTTATGTGTGTGTGTGTGTGTGTCCTTGCATGCATGCATCTGTGTGTGTGTATGTGTACTGTATGTGTGTGGGAGAGCTGAAGACAGAAGGGGGCTCAGGAGGTGTTGACTGTGGAGATTAAAGAGGAATTAGAGAGAGCAGAGCAGAGGGAGGCACAGAGCAACACAACAGAGAGAGAGAGAGGAAGAGAGAGAGGGAGAGAGATTCTCTGAATATTCAAATCTCTCATTTTAATTCTGCTGCAGATTACGGAATCTTTCATCTCTGAAGGAAGGATCGACCTCAGATTGTTTGACTTAGCGCGTGTGTCTGTTTGAAGCGTGCGTTGTGACAAACCGACCCGAGGCGTTTTCCGTCTGATTGAAAGTGTGTTTTTTTTTACCTCTTTGTATTAATACTCACATTGTAACTTAACACAGTGTTACCAATAGTGTTTTATTGCTGTTCCCTGGAGGGCTCTGCAATACTTGTTTTACACTGATATAATAGCCAAATACACATATAACTCATTTGTAGGCCGGGTACATACGACACCAGCGACAGCCATAATGCCTCAGAGCTGTTGTTGCTCCCACAGATTACTGAATATAATGTAACACTCCCCGTGTGAACGTGGCCTCCGAGCCGGACTTCCACTCATATGTCACACTCTAAAATGTTAACTTCTCAGACGCCCCTGGTTTGTTTCTCCCTCTTCGTTCTTTTCAAACGTGTCTCCAGAGGATAAGCAGCAGGGTTTACATTCTTCCTGCCTCCCACAGTAGCGCTGCTCCTGTTTCCTTGAATATCCAGCTGCTGCATACCATAGCAATTGGAGCTTGGCGCATTGGGAGAGACTATTTTTTTTCCCCCTAGAAATATGGCAGAGCTTCTTTCTGTATTGCAATATCATCTTCAGCTTGTCAGAAACAGGAGATATACATATAAGCAGCAGGAGCTCAGATGGACATTGTAGCTGTGGATGAATGTGTTCCAATGTAAAATGGCGTGAGGCAGTTAAGTGATCTCGATGCTTCAAGATTCAGGAGATCCATATCCTTTAATTTCTCTCACAGTGGACGGGGGAAGCCTTTCTCAGCAGAGAGAGTCAAGACATGTGGCATATTGGCAGAGAACATTGCAGACTTGTCAGGTTTGGTTAATTAAGCGGTCTGACATAGGTGAGTCGTGGCAGTCGGTGGTTCAGGAAATCCTCCGTCAAATGTGTGAATGGGTCCGGCATCGAGATGTGTTGTCGGGAGCAGAGCAGAGAGAAGAGACTATTATTACATTTTAATGTGAAAATGTAAAATGCATATTCAGAAATTGGCTGATTGAGACATTAACCAGTTGATTTTTGTTGTTGTTATTTTTCCAAAAATTCATAATTTCATAAAAAATTAGCAAAGGACTTAACCCCCGCTTGACCCTAACTCATTAGGTCCCTAAGCGACATATACTAAACATCTGTGTGACCTGTAGCGAAAGTGAAGGAAGCAGCTAATTTCAAAAAGTTCTTTGACACTAAAGGTCATTTTAAACCTATTTAACAGTCCAAGGCTGTAACATCATGTCCTGTATCACATTGAACCTATTCTGACCATATTTCCTGAACAAATTAACATAAAACAATACATATATGATATATATAAAATATTATACATAATAATATAAACAACATAGAAATGTGATCTATGTGCTACACTTGGTCTGTGGTATATCCCCCATAATTTTTCAGAAAGTTGAAATGAAATGAAATGGGTCTGGGTCCTTATGAGTTAAATAATTGACATTGGTCTCTTCACTTGTCACAAGCTGATGTGATAAATGCCCTCAAACTCACTCCATGCATAACCTGGTGATTGTATGAATTACCGTTTTCCTTACGTCCGCCTTAAATTGTACATCTTTCATATTTCTTACAGTGTATTTATTAAGCTTTATCGCCTCATTGCTGTTAGAACTGGTCTTTATTCACATGTATGTCAACTGTAGACATGTTGAGTTGTGTTTTTGTGTGTAGCTGTATAACATTGTACACCAGATTGTTTTCTATATCCATTATTGATCAGGCTGGGGGAGATAAATTGCCCCCGAAAGCAGAGCCTCATGTATTTTTCTTGCGGTTTTCTTAGACATGTTTATGTTCCATATGAACATCGTGTGCTTTGCAGTGTGCACCAGGGCTGTTTGAGCACTGTGGCATGTAATCGAAGTATTCAGAGCACGAGACTGAAAAACCTGCAGTTGTTAGTACAGTATGGAATAAATTAAAGGTTGTAGCCGTGGCTATAGGAGGCTGGAGAAAAACAAACAGTTTTAGGTGGCTGGTACAAACTTGTGTCTGATTGAAACAGCCAGTCCTCGTGCAACATACGCTTCATGTGCTTTAGCTGCTATATGAGTCTGTGTGTGAGCAAAGTAGGAGACAGTGGTCACCATTTGTTTTCTGCTTTAGTTCCCTTTCTAATTAGAACAGCACTTCACCCTGGGAATACTTCAATACCGCAACTCAGCACACACACACCAGATCGCTGCGTGCGTGCGTGCATGTGTGCATGTGGGACAAAAGCGAAACTAAAGTAGAAAAACAGCAGCATCAGTGGCTTTTTTTTTTCTCGTCGAGGAGACATGATTTAAAGCCGTTTCCTGCTCTTGTTCTTGTCATCTTCCTTCCTCCAGTCTCTCCGTCTCTCACTCACGCTCTCTCTTTGTGCTCTTTCATTACTCGGGTGTCAGTTATTTTTTCTCATTATGATAAAGGGACATCCTCTAACTATATTGCAGCTGCACAGGCATATACTGTCCAGACATAATTCATCAGTTAACTTTTTTTATAGACCACTTTGATTTAGGGTGTTGCATCATGCTGCGGGATGACGGTGGATTTATGCATTTGTTAACAGTAAGTGAGGGACTGCACTGATCCATCTTATGTGTTCTCATGAGTCTTTTGTTGCTATAAAGGGCTGTACAGTGCATCTCCACCACATTTCAGACTTAGGATTTTGCAGCTGACTAAGGCTTTTCAGATTTGACATCTTTCATTTAGTGGACGAAAATAACAGTGTCCTTTTTATCAATGTTGCGTCGCTCAAACTAAGTCATTGCATTGAGGCACCGATGGGAGACAGTCTCAATCCTTCATAGATGGATTATATGATTTTTTTTTTTTTTTGAGACAAGACACTGAAGTAAAGGAAAGAAATAACAATAATCCGCTGTTGACTGTGCCCTCTGCACCACTTTGTCCTAAACAGATAAGCTCACTTGGAGCCCATAAAGGATAAAAGGGATAAGACGAGCAAAAGAAAACCAACAAAAGATTATTCACAACTGCTGTCTCAGCCAGGTCAGAGGGGACGTTGGACATTTGTCTACCCTTGAAATTGTGCTTTCTTCCTTATGACAAGAAAGTGGGACTTTTCGCAAAACCAGTTTCAAGACACGCCGAGCATCTTGTCTGAGGGATTCACGTCCTATCGTTGATACAGTATATTAGAAAATCTACCAACAGGATATACACTAGACACCGACCCATTAAAATGTTTATTTGAGAAATTGTGAAAAGGCCTGTAAGCAGATTAACAGCCAAGCTGCCGGGCCCGCTGGGTCGTTATTAGACCCATTATGTGCATTAAGGCTCGCACAAAAACTTCTTATTGGCATCAGGTTCCAGTGAGTTGGCGGAGTGTTTGTTTACTCAAATGCTCTTATGTTGGATCGTGGTCGATTTTTGTCTGGGATTTTTAGTGCTTCTTATGTTTGCTGTGTATGATATTGTATCATTGTCTGCTATGGACTTGATTGTTTTCGTTATTGTCCTGATTGCTGAGGGACTGGACGGCTCATTCAGAGGAGCCGTTTGAGTCTGAGGATGGACCCACGTTTTAGACAGCAGTAGTGAAGACTAAGACAATGATCTAATAGACAATGTGAATACGATGTGGATGTGGGGTAAAGGAAGCGATCTGTGTCAACTCTGACCGACTTGGCCAGTTCCCCTCCTGCGAGCATCGCTGCTTGTGTCGCTCTGCAGCAGGTCAACAGGCCTGTTTGGACCGTGTTGCTCCTGCGTGTGGTTTGCACCTGCTCATGCCTGCCCACGATGCACCTGTGGCCTGCACTGTTACAGAAAAAGCTGTCCCCGGCTTAGATGATGCAACATTGAAAACATGCTGTGTGTCCAATAAGAAGTGCTTGCTTTTTTTTTTCCACTTTCATGTCATGCATTGTTGATGATTTCAAATGACGTCCTACGTGTTTTGGCCTTAACCTCCTCCTGCACGTGGTTCGAGCACGTGTCCATGCTGGTGATCCTGCTCAACTGCGTCACTCTGGGGATGTTCCAGCCCTGTGAAGACGTCACCTGCCAGTCAGAGTGGTGCCGCATTCTACAGGTCAGTCGAAGTCCCTCCTACTGTAGTGTAATTTTTTACACTACCGACTTTGTGATTAAAATTATATTTACTCAGATCAATATGTCATGATTCAAATTTGATTATGGTTAAGAAATGCAATAATGCAATAAAGGAGTGCTGAAACATATCTTTGAATTTAAAAGTAATATTAGAAGTTAGACTAAACTGTTAGGTTGTCTTGTGTTCTATGACTTATGTTTGTTCAGAATCAAGGGACTTATGAAAGTGACTGGATGGTTTAATAACTGGAATGTGGTTAAGAGAGAACATATACTGGAATGAACTTTGTGTGAATAATAGGATCCTGTGTGTTTTGAAGTCACTTATAATGTAATCAATGTGAGCACAAGCATATTTACTCAAACTGAAATAAACTTTTTATTATTTTAAAATGTAACAAGCAATGGTAAGCAGTAAGACAAAGAAACAAAGGAAAGACCCTAATGGAAAATTACCAGAACTCCCCTGTATGAATATTTAAAAAAATGCTGATTAATGGTGTAATGTAACAAACCAATGAATTGAAAGGTGACATAATGGTGTCAAATGTCTTGTCCTATGAAGAGTTTAGGGGTTTGATCAATAGGCGTGGAACAAAGGGGTTTATAACCTGTTGCACAGGCCGTTTTGCTTCAGTGCCTTTCGGATGTAACCTGCTTGCATTTGAACAGTGCTCCTTTATGCCGGCATAAAGTCTTGCTCCAAACCTCTGTCTCCTGTGGATTTATTTTTTTCCATCTCCCAAGTGGATTTATGGACTAATATAACTCAGGAGGTAGAGCAGTTGTCAACCAGTCAGAAAGTTGGTGGTTCGATCCCTGGCTCCTGCAGCCTATGTGTCGAAGTGTCCTTGGGCAAGATACTGAACCCCTAATTGCCCCCAATGGCTGTTCCATTGGTATGTCAATGTACGTCGCTTTGGATAAAAGCGTCTGCTAAATAAAATTGTAGAATTTACAAGATAAGGATAAGAAACACTATATTACTCCCTCCACAAAAAACACTGTTTACCTCAGTGCAGTCCAAAGCAGCAGATTCAAATACAGCTGAAGTAAGCTTGTAAGTAAGTGTTGGTGATGTGTTTGAGGCTCTTTCACATAAGAACCTGTTGCTGTAAAGTCACTTGATTTTTGCTTAAGCACCTAATCAGTGCTTTAGTTAATAAAAATTTTAAGGCAACATCGCTCATAAGTATTGGCTTCACATTGTGCTTTAAGTTGTTGTGAAGATTTATGGTCCAAATCTGAAATTAATGGCAATGAACATGCCTTTCATTCTTCCTCTTGTCTCATTCATTCATTCATCTCATTTGCTTCAACGTGCTCTCGCCGTAGCCTAATGTTGATTCCTGGCGCGCCGAGGTGCGCTCATTATATTCAAATACAGACGTTTCTTTTTTTTTTTTTTTTGCCGTGGTAGATGTCTAATTAATTGAGACGCAGCCATAACCACGCTAAGCCAGAGCTATTCCCCCGCTGGGATGAAACTAACTAATGGAGACAAGATTTTCTTTTCAGGCAACCTCCGCCGGCGCTACTGCGGCTTCTTCCAAAAATGTGTCTCCGTATTGATGTGGAAAGTTAACAAGGACCTGACCTTTTTTCTGTGCACAAGAAGTCAATTTCTTCTTGTTGTTGTTGTCCCTGTTAAACATTACTTCTGACCTATATGTTTTTTTTGGCTCAACATGTTTCTCCAGGTATTAGACGACTGTATCTTTGCTTTCTTCGCCGTGGAAATGGTCATCAAGATGGTGGCCTTGGGAATTTTTGGCTCCAATTGCTACCTTGGTGACAAGTGGAACCAGCTTGACTTTGTCATCGTTATGGCGGGGTTCGTATCCCACAATGCTTTTTCTGCTTATGGCTGCAAATGACTGGTTTATGTGATGCAGGTGCATGAGTTTGTGCCTGTGAGTGTGTTTGTGTATCTCTGTGTGTGTGTCCTCCCATTTTCATAATAGATGCTTCTTTTCCATAGGTGTGCTGTGTTTTCTCTGTCTCTATTTCAACCCATCTGGGGGAATAGAGGGGTGCAGTGAAGTGGATACGTGCAGCACCCACATCAGGCCTCGCCGCAGTCTAACCATTGTAAATTGCGTCTTTAATGGCACCTTATAGAAAGCTTTTACCTTCAGGGTGACATGAGATAACGAAACAAAAGCCTCCATTTCTTTTTAAAAACCGAACTTCCTGAAAATAAACAAAAAGAATACGTCAGTTAACCTCGGCTTCTTCTGAGATAAGAGATGTTTGGTGAAATATTTACCCATCTGAGCTGCCTCAAAATGCACTTATCAGTAACTCAGAGCTATAATTTCGGAGACTGGAGGAGAGCGTCTTGCTGTCAACCACACACACCCAGACTAAAGGCCGGGGCTGGATGTGTTCTAGGTTGAAGCGAGGGCAGAACCCAATCAGCCAGTGGACGTTCCTTTAGATACTCCCACGCTCTGAGGACCGAGCCAGCGTGACCGCACACACTTTTTAACTGTGCCTACTTGTCACATTTATGATGTTTGGGTGCTGCTATATAGACCGTGCAGAGGAAAAGGAGCCTCTGACTCCATGTAATTAAATGTCACATGTGCAGTAATTATGTGGGTAGTTGCCATTATAAGCGTTATTATATTTCTGGTGTTGTTGTTGCTTTGTGCAGAACATGAATTAAAAGCCTCTTGCTTCCTTCCTCTCACTGTGTCTTCAGGGTGATGGAGTATTCTCTCGATGGCCACAATGCCAGCCTGTCCGCCATCCGTACCGTCCGAGTTCTCCGGCCACTCCGAGCCATCAACAGAGTGCCAAGTGAGTCCATGTTTCAACCTTTGCAGGGATGCTTCTTTGGTAGATGCCCTGATGGAATACCTCCCTCCAATAGCCGCGAGCACAACTCATCCACCTGTGGCCATTTGCTGTTTTGCTCCAGTCGAGCACACCACAGAGGTCCAATGAACCTTCTACCCAAAGCCCTGCTGGTTTTTATTCTAGCTATTTATGAATGAATTTAGTTGAGCGGAAAGAAAACTGTCCAGGTTTTCAAGCACTGACTATCACAAAGGCAATATATTTAATATTTGACCTCATCAACTTCATTGATTTTTGTAAATGTCTGCTTATGCTGAATTTGATGGCAGCGACACGTTTCGAACCAGTTGGGACAGGAGCAACAAAAGACTGTCAAAGTTGTGGACTGATCTAAAAACACCTGTTTGGATCAGGTTCATGATAACAGGCGACAGTATCATGAGCAAAAGTAAAGCCATGTGGAAAACTAGAAAAGCACTTGGAGAGTGAAGACCTCCGCCAAGCAGCACAGTTCCCCCAGCTTATTGTGACTTACACCCCAAAATATTAGTCCTACCTTTGATTTATCTATTTCAATTTATTCCTGGACCATAAAAACATACCCTTAGCAATTGGAATCACATCGATATCATTTTTAGTTTAATAGTTATACCCGAAAATTGACATTTCCGTAATGGCGTTTTTCCAGATCACCTCCAAAATTTCATCATTTGTTCCTTGCCCCAGAAAGGACATTTCCTGAAAATTTCATCAAAATCTGTCCATAACTTTTTGAGTTATGTTGCAAACAAACAGACAAACAAACAAACAAACCAATGCCGGCAATCACATAACCTCCTTGGTGGAGGTAAAAATGTTATATTGTCTGTATTCTTGCCGCTTAACTGTAAGTTGACTGATGATCCAGGACTTGACTCAATCTCACTTCCAGAGCTTGTGCAGTCCCGTGCCAGTGCTGAGTGAAAACTTAGCTCGTAGGTTGTCATTTTCCTAAATGCTCCGTGGCAGAAGCGGTTATGAATCTAAAGCTAAAGAGGATCACTAGACAATGGTGTCATAATAATGTACATGATTATTAACCAGTATGCATTAGGCAAGGGGCCAAGCTGTTTTTCAGGTTCGGGCTGCCAGTATCGGTAGCTGCTGTGATCGATACACCTCTCTTATAAAGCCTTTCTTGTTGTACACAGCTGTTTCAATCTGATGACAACCTCTTTAGTATCATTAAAGGTTTGACAGATGCTATTGCTTATAAAACACAATTTGTTTAAAAAAAAAAAATCGAACGATGTTGGAAATTCCCCACAGGAGTGAAATTAGTACACGGATGGTGTTGGTACTATATTCATAATGTTGCCAGGGCTGCAACAAGATAAAAGACTGTGTGTGTGTATTTGTGTGTGTGTGTATATTTGAATGATGACCTTACTTTCCCAGAATGAGCCAGGTGTTAACATGCGACACAGGTTGACCCAACAGTCTCCTGTATAAATGATGACGTGTGTTTGTACATGTGTGTTTGTGTGCATGCGTGTGTGTGTGTGTGTGTGTGTGTGTGTGTGTGTGTGTGTGTGTGTGTGTGTGTGTGTGTGTGTGTGTGTGTGTGTGTCAGGGGTGCTTTGGGCATTGCAGATAACCCAAACACAATCATAAAGCATAGCAGGTTGTCCGTTTCTCTCAAGCTATCATCAGGGACACACACGCACACACACACATGCACATGTACACACACACATTGATCGTTTCGCTCTACCTCTGCGAGGACTGAAACATCAACCTTATCGTTAAGCTAACAGCGGCCCTGAGAAACAATCTTTACAGCCACGGACAAAGTGAAGTCAAACTTATATTATTGTAACCAGTTCCCAGCGGCTCCCTGAAGGGTCTGACAGAGGGAGGTAGATGGAGAGAAGAAAGAGGGGAGGGGTGTTACCCGGGGCTGAAAAACTCAAGGTCAGCGCAGATACAGACAGACACAAACACACCCCGAAGCCCACAGACTCACACACACACAAGCACACACACTCAGAGATGCCCTAAGGATGTTTAACACTAGCTTTCTTCCTTCATTTTTCCTTCCTGTTTTTTAATCTCTTTTAGCCTCCATCTTTTCTTTTTCATCTGGTTTGCGATCGGTGATGGAGTGTTTGTGGGTGCGAGCCAGCCAGGCTAAACAGCCAGGTTAAACTTTTTCTACTTAGCCTCTCTGTTTGTCTCGAAATACTCTGCACTCGCTCCGTCTTGGAGTTTTTTTTTCCTGCCTAAGTGGATGGGAAGTATCCGTTGTTGGACAGATGTTAAATGTGTTTTTGTGTTGTAGCCTGGATACAGCGAGCAGCACTCTCTGGGCCTTACTTTTTGTGGTAGTGCAACAACCAGTGCAAAGCAAATACACAGAAATTATTGAATTACTCTTTAACTATTAAATGCGTTTAAATTAAAATGAACTTTTAATGTGGTTAAAGCAAGAACATCTGTAAATACCTCTGCACTTGTGAATATGAGTGACTCCTATAGAATCCACTGTGCACAGATGCTTTACACTGCATGACAAGTTTGTCCTTCACTTCATTAAATCGCTGCAGACATGTGAAGGCTGCAGGCCAGACATGCCGATAACTCTGCTACATGTGATTTGAACATGGCGCTGTTACGAGTGGCCGTCCACCATGTTCACCTTTAAATCACGTGCAAATGACACCAGGCTGCAAACTAACCACAAGCACTTCTGCACCCTCTGACAAGTCGGCTTTAACTTTCTGTTGTTTACAGAGATTAGAGGCTCATTAATCCTGCGTGTCAGTGCCTCCTTTCCAGCTTTCTTTTTTTAGCCAAAGTGGCATTTCATGTTTAAGTCTTTAAATGCAATGCTGCGTCACATTTTGAGATATGACCATTTATAATGGGATTAGTCAGTGTCGGATTGATGCGGTCGTATAAAAGTGTGTGTGTTCTTTTTTTTTTTTTAATTTATTCGCTTCCAAAAACCTGCACCATCTACCTTCAGCTGCAGACCTGTGGCGCTGCGGGTTCACATCACGCTCTGCATCCAGACAATATGATTTCCTGGATGCTCTCTTCCAATGTCGTTGTTTATTTGTGGGTTGTTGTTTTTTTTTTTTTTGCAGTTCTCTCGTTGTAATCAGATGTAACAGAACCCAGACGTTCCAGTTACACTTCAACTCTCTCTATATGTGCGCTAATGAGAGCACAAGCTGGCAACTTTTCCAAAGCGTTCACTCAACTACAGCATCAGGAGAGCACAGATGTGAACAGTTCAAAGCAGATATTTGAAATAATTTGTCATGCTCAGACAGTTTAAAACCCCTTGTTTTGGCAGCAGCTTTAATTCTTCCGTGTCACCCCTAGTAGATGGTTGCCTTTTTGCACCAAATTGTATAATGTTACAGTATTTGCCATATCTTCGCATTCACCCTGCATGAATGTGAACCCTTAGAGAGTATTAAGTTATTATGCCATCACGCATGTTCATTGCACATTTTCTGCTGCAACTCGATTAAATTCCTGATCAATGTGGTTTTAAAAAAAGCCTGTGGAAAGCCATTTGTTCGTCAAAAGCAGCTGATTAACGTATATAATTACCCTCAGATCTAATCTGAGAAGCAATTTTATGACTTTATTACAAGATCTCATGAGAGATTCAGACCTCAGTCCACTTCTTTTAATACTCCTTTCCACAACATCTCAGAGGAATAAAAGCAAAACACTTTAAGTTTAATTTGAGGATTTTCTGTTTCGGTATTTTCAAATCTATCTTCGTCACCCATCACTTGTTACTGGCTAAAATAATGTTGATTGCCAGTTTTTTTCAGAAATTCAGACCTTAAGAAACTGAACTTATCCCAGCGGCATGACTTTCTGAACAGATGGCCCTTCTCTGTTTCTAACTCACTCATCGAGTCTGCCACTTGTGCACCATTCAACTGCATTAGGCTAATTAAACCTACCTCGACAGTGAACGCGATGTCAGTCCAGTTCTAAATCTCTTTGTATTGTCTGCCCTCCTCTGTTATGTTCTAAGTAATGAAATTCAGTGTATTTCTTAATCAGACCTCCACACCTAAAGCAGTGCATGGAGAAACCATTAGTATTCTGCTTAGGCGATGTCAAATGTTTGTGTTTGCCGAGCAGATTTCACTGCACACAGATGCCTCTATACTAAGGCATCTGTGTGCTGTTTGCTCATTGCGTGCATGTGTGTGTTTCCATGAGCTGTATGCACACAAGTAGACAGCTACGTTTTAGTGTCTCAGGAGTATTCCTGTCTACCTCAAGCATGTCCACAGACTCTTTTCTGCTTCAGTTTAATGATGAGGAGTCTGAATCACTTAAATGTGTCCAAGGTTTTCTCATTTTGCTGTTTTTTGTCAGAAATAGGTAAACAGCTAATTAGAATGGCTAGTCAACAGATGCAAAAAGGCAGGTATGATAAAAGTGGGCCGAGTCAATCAGAACGAAAGATAATATAAGATGGTGATCAGATGATGATTCAAACTGGATATTTGATTGATTGTATGAACAAGGTGTAACCAGACCAGAAGCTGTGATTTTAACACATGCAACTCTGCAGCTGAATTGTGAGCCATTGAGGAAGGGTACATGTATATGTTAAATTTTTTCCTAACTTTTACCAAAAAACCAAAACCCTATTTTAGGAGATTTCATGCTGCGCCACTATTTATAAGATACGTTCTCGACAACAACTTTGTGGGTCATGAGTGTGCGCAGAACCTCGCATGGATAAACACAAATAAGATGATGCACATTAAACGCTGATGAGTCATCCGCTCTGAGCGGGGACACTTAGTACTTCACAGAGTAACAGCATCAGAAAGCCACTGTCAGGACACTTGTAAACAAGAAGGGGATGTTCGGATCTTGTATTCATTTTGTTTCTGGTGTTTGCCTTCAACAGGTCTTTGTTGTTCTGTATATACTGTAATATCGTCCGTCACAACCTTAAAAGGTTCGTGCAAAACGGAGATGTGAATTAAGAGAAGTTATCTTGTTTTGTCATGCATCAGGAGGATTTTTTTCCCATAATATTTCTACTAGAACAGAAAAAAATGTATTAAAAACAGAACAATATTCATAATTTGCTCATCTGTGCTTGCATAAATAATTAATGATAATTTTCTGGACAACAGAATGAGTATAATTTCACTCTGATGTAGTGGAAATGGACTTTGTTAATATTTAGCTCCTGGCAGTATTTTTAATCAGAATATATAATAAATAATCAAGAGAGCTTAGTGAAGTTAAAGCCCGTCCTGATAACTGTGAAACTTCCAAACAAACCAGAGCATTTGTTTTCGTTTTCAAAATCTCACCAAATGAAAATGGATTGAGCGAGAACTTTCTTCTGCAGTCGCATTAAATTTCAAGGAGATTTAAGTTCAAGCATTGTTGCCGCTGTCAAAAAAGCAAAAAACTATGGAGCAGCCGTACTGTAAGTGCGGTCAATGTGACAAGGCTGTGATATAAGTGAAAGGGGACACATTGGAACACACTGTGAGGACCTCAGGGACCAGATTCCTGACTCTGCTGACGCTGAACGCATCTGACAACTGGAGATGGATGCTGAATGCATGTGGTTAGATAATACCAACCACAGGGAAGCTGCGAGTTCAAATCCCGGAGGATGAAATAACGTCAAACTGTCACTTTCAGTATTGTCATCACTTGTAATTATATTGGCTGCGGGGATGAAGTTGTGGCTTCCAATCTCGCAAGATCAATAGAGGTTGTCAGGATGTATGGTAACCAGAGGGCTAGTAAAAGGCTAGCTGCTGCATCGCATGCAAAATCGGCTGTCAATCATGTTTATGCTTGTGCATGTGGGAGAGCAAGGTGAAAATAATAACTTCTGATGGCATCTCTATATTTGTGTCCCACTCTGCAGGTATGAGGATCTTGGTGACGCTGCTGTTGGACACCCTGCCCATGCTGGGAAACGTCCTCCTCCTCTGCTTCTTTGTCTTTTTCATCTTCGGCATCGTGGGAGTCCAGCTGTGGGCGGGGCTACTGCGCAACCGCTGCTTCCTGGGAGAGGACATCAGAACGTAAGGGAGTCATGATGAAGTATTTGCGATTCCTCTTCTTTTTGGGTTTTCAAAAATAGCCCCAGGAAATTCTTCAAGACTTTGGTCAAACCTATATTAAATTTGAGGGTAGATGCAAGATGTTCTTTTTTCTTGAGTACAGAGACGGGTGAAAAATACTCTGTCTGTATATGGACTTAGAAGTCACAATCAATTTTTAATTTCCTCCCAGCAGAAAAGGTCTACCATCCATCCTGCTTTGCAAGTGCTCTTCTCTACATCCATATGGTGAACAGCCCTGCCTCCAGCATGCACACATGAAATCTTCAAACATGCTCAGCTCGCTTAACTCAGACATGATCTTTCTCTCTTTCTGCCCCTTTTTTCTCCTCTCCTTCTGTTTCCCTGCTTCTCTTGTTAGAGTTTGCGTTGAGTTGTCATCGGGTGTAACAATCATCTGTTGCCTGTAGCGAAAATGCAGAAAATTGTTACTTGTTAGAGTTCTCGAGCTGTGCTGTGCCCTTGGGATGTAAACCACCGTATGGCCTCATACGAGGAGAAGCAACGGGGAGGGAGAGAAAGATATACAGAGAAATATGGAGTGAGATAACCCTGTAATCTCAGCCCAATGTTATTTATTTAATATCTGTCATGAACTGGCCTATAAATTAAAACACTCCAATGCACCAGTTCTAAAACTCCTCCTCTTTGCAGATGATGTGATTCTTGTGTCTTAAGATAAAGAGAGAAAGATAAAGTGAGGTCTGAGCATATTACAAGGATTTTTGTCAGATGTGGGTTTGTGGGATGTGACTGTGAACCCAAAGAAAACTCAGTTAGTGAGTGAGCTCAGTCCTAAGGAAATAAATTTACATTAATTTGTGGACCAGATAATTTAACAGACCATTTAAAACTACATTGAATGTCGAATCAGCATAATAGGAAATTGCTGAACAGAAACATTTCATATTCTTGGGAATGAAGTGATAAAATTACCAAGTAGATATAAACCTTATCTGTATTTTACCAGATTGAAAAAATGGCAAAATACATAGTGACTGAGCCAAAATGGAGATAACGGTAACAAGGTGCAGACTCAGTAAACATGACGCAGGCTGATAGACAAAGCTGCATGTCCTTCTACACTACAGACATTATGAAAAAATTAAATAAACCTGTTCTCCAACATTTATCTCATCTTGTGATCAATAAGATAAGATGCATCTCATAAGACAACAGCCAAATAAAGAAAAGAAGACAAACAGGCACACATACACAGATCAGAGTTGTAAATTTGACCATGGCCATTTAGCTTTAAAATCCACAAACATGTCCCTTAGACATCATTGAACTACCTCTGTTTTTTGATGTCATGGTACAAAGTCTACCAGAGGTAACGTTGCTGAATCCTTCCTGTGTGTAAGAGAGAAAGACAGAAAGAGAACAGCACCTTAATATTTCATAACCAAGGCTGCTGTGTTTTCTCTCACAGAACAAATGGCTGTCTGACCCCCACAGTGCAATATGAATCCCAGCTATACTATGCACGTGCACACACTCCACCTCATGCATTATTACCTTGTCCTGGTTTACTTTTTAGAAATCCTAAGGTTGCTGACATGCTATATATGACTCTGGAGGGAAATAGGGAATGGCTGGAACATAATGTGAGTCCAACCACTAAACACCGACAGAGAGTGTTTCCCAAACTGGTCCCTTCCCACTAGCAGTTCAAGAGTGAATGTCACTCCGCATAGAGACGCACTCGTTGTTGTGGAGGGCTCTCCACTTGAAAGGGGAGGGTATAAATAAGCAGGTAATCTGTGGGATGCACTCACCGCTTTGTGCCGTCGGTAGGAAACAGCTGCCAGCGCGGACATTGATGGATGTTATTATGTGCTGTTTCATTTTGACATGCAAAATATGCTCAAATTACAAAAGCATGCGCTGTTAAAGAGATGACTTTCTCTTTTTAAATGAAGCGTATGAACTGTATGTACAACTCAAACTGATCTCTTTATCACATATGATATCTGTCTGAAAACCATCATGAAATTGGAAAAACAGGGTAAAATAGCGTGAACAAAAATGATGAGTAGAAGTAGCAGGATAAATTTTCCATTCCTCTATTTTCAGCTCCAGCATTAAACACCAGTGCAGACTCACTGTTGGAGGGTTTGGTAGACCACTTCCTCTTCTCACTTTGGAATAGCTCTTCATATGGCAAAGCCTTCATGTGAATGCACAAACACAAGTGGAGTGGATGGGACGAGGACATTGCTTCCGAAATGAGATTTGGCCGAACTGTGAATTTGGCTCTATATGATAAAACAGTTGGATGAAGAGAGACAGTTTTGACCAAAACAAAAACATATTGAATTAATGTGTTTCCAGGGATTACAAGTTGCAGAAAGCTACTTCTCAAGCTCTTGTAAAATAACAACCTCAGGAAATCAGCCGTAACCTCATGACAGCTCAGATTGAAGTAAGCAGCATGTCCACAACATCCAGTAAAGATTTTCAGTCTGTTGTTCAGATTTGAGATCAGACTGGAAATCACTGATGCCGTGGAAGAATGTTGTTGATACAGCGTGAAAACAGTGTGGGAGCAGTCGTTGGTCATTGCCGCCGGAGGTGTTTCGTGACAAATTCAAAGACAACATCTGTGATCAGATGTGTGCCTGTTGAACTGACTGAATTGATCGCGCTGTTTGCTGACATCTAATCCAGCTTTTTTTTTATGTGGAAGCTCACCTTAAATAGCACAGAGGATGATTGATCGGTGGACGGCACAACAGGAGAAACAGAAAATGTTTTCTCAGAGCTTTTTTGCAATTTTCTGAGAGAAGCTGAATGATTTTTGCCTGTCTGAGTCAAGGTCCTGGGGAGGATTTGTGCAATTCTTTTTTCTATATAAGCAGCATATAAGCATGACTAACCCATTCCTGAATGATTACAAATTAGTATGAGTTAGCATAAATCACTGTCCTGCTTATAGTAGCAAATGACTGTAAATTCTATTTTCCTGTAACAGGAAACTGGTTCATTCCTCACAATGAACATCAGTCAGTTCTCAGTGTATCTACATTATAATGCCTATATTAGCTTTTATTGAATATAAACAGGCTTGTGTAATATCTAATGTGGCTGTTTGTCTTTGTTATTCTTCTTCCATCCAGAATGTACAACTTGTCCATAAGTCTTTACTACATGTCCGAGGAAGGCGAAGACAGCCCGTTCATCTGCTCGGCCGCCCGAGAGAACGGGATGCTGCGCTGCCACGACGTGCCCGCCTACACCGAGGGCGGGGCAGAGTGCTCGCTGGCTGCCTCCCAAAGCTCAGCTCTGATTGGATCTGGCTCTGCAGTGGGCGGGGCCAGCGTTAACGGCTGCGTTAACTGGAACCAGTACTATAACATGTGTCGGCCAGGGGAGCTCAACCCTCACAAGGGAGCGGTCAACTTCGACAATATCGGCTACGCCTGGATAGCCATATTCCAGGTAAGGAGGGATGAATGTGCAAAAACACGGGGAGTGAGATTTTAAGAATTTATTTTTACTATATATATTATACTGAGATATGTATTAACTTAGATTTTAGAATAAAGACTTAAGTTGGATCTGGTCGAATATGTTGTAACCACACCCAACAGTGATGTCTCTTGAGTTCACTTGTGCATCTTGGTGACAAGTTCAACCACTGGAGGTCAGCAAAAACAAGATTTGTCTCTTGAAGATATTTTGTTTCAAGCTTTAATTCATCATTAAAGCAAGGACATTGAAGCTTATGTGAACCTGAACGCACCATATTAAAATGTTTTCCTCTTTAATCCTCTATAGTCATCTCACTGAGAAAATAGGAAGATCAAAATATCAGTCACGATTTGCAAATTTTTTTTCAGTGAGCTACATTTGGTTACAATCTTAGAGTTGTTCAAAGTAGAGAGCTTGGTTTGTGACCCAAAATATGTGATGTATCTGACAAGACTGTGAGACTTGTGAAAGCCCCACTGGATTTTAAGCCCAGTGGGAAGCAAGATGAGTTTCTAAAAACTAAAGCTATCAAAGAGCCATGTAAGAATATAAACACTAACTGCTGTTACATGCAATAACTGTTAGACTTTAAAGGCTTTAACAACAAAACAGTAATGACAAGATGATCCCATTTCCCATACAGTTAAAACACTATTTTTTTGCATGTATAAAACCTGTCATCACTGAAAAACACCACAAAATCATGTTGTTTTTTTCCACGTGTTGAAATTTCAAAGCCACCCTTATAGAAATCCCTTCACTCGGGCCTTCAGAGGGCACGCATCATGACCTGAAAGCCATTTCTCCTCCACTCGCTGGTTGTGAAAATGTATTTTCTCTTTTCCCCTGTCGCTGATTCCAGCTCCCCCCCCCTCCAGGGAGCCATGACAGGCTTTTCCCTCTCGCTGTCTTTGTGCTAACACTGTCTGCGCTGTTGTGATATGAATTCCAGGCCTTTTAATAGATCTGTCCGGGACGCAGTGATAGATCTGACTCTGTGTCTAATAGACTTTGACTTGCACAACATGACTTCCTCAAAGCGAGTCTTACCTTCAAATTACCCGCAAATAGCACAAACGCACACACACACACACACACCCACACACACACACACACACACACACACAAACAGACATACTAATCCCTGTTAGGTATGAAGTTTCCTCTGTGTGTGTGTGTGTGGTCTCTCGCAGTCAGAGGCTTTAAAGATTAGATTTTTGCTTTTTTCTTTTGTGATGGTTTAGCAAGCTTCATTTCAAGTCTTAGACGAGATTGTTTTTTTCAGCCGGGTATACTGAGTTTGTGCACTTTAGGATCTTGTCGTAACTGTCAGTGATAAGTGGTAAATGCAAATGATGATTGAAAAAGTTGCACAAAGTAGTCATGGAGCTAAACCCGTCTCTGCAGTCAGGGGGCGCTGTTACCTGCACACTCATCTGTATTAGTGCGACATGACAAAAAACAGAAGTTTATATCATCTGGTTCATGATCTGTATGTTTAAAATATATGGATATAAAAAAGAAACGTTTCAACATGCACAGATAAGGAAAGAGCTCAATTTCTATTTTGATATGTTGCTACATTAAGTAGGAAATTTTTTAATAATTTGAGAAAAATATTTCTTAGAGGTTATCATTTTCCAATAATAGACCTGTAGTAAAGGAAGCCTTTAAATTAATAATGACACATGCATCGAGTCATCACCTGGTCAGAACCTCAAAACAACACAATTAAAACATTTTGCAGACTTTTTGTTGACAGGCAGATGCAAATAGATTGAATAGAAACAAATAAAAAGTGGTTGTGATAAAGATACAGAGGGAGAAATAAAGTATGTTATGAAAAGGGAGAGGGCTGTATTGAATGTTAAATGAGTTGCGTGGCTTGTTATCCCAGCCTACAGCTTTATTCCCTCAGCATCCGTAAATACAAAGGAGATGGCATATACATCTCAGCGCTGGGTTTGGAAAACATTTCAGCCCTTGCATCCAAATTGAGTTAATTCAGAGTTACCCTGGGACTCCTGCAGAGTTAACTTGTCACATCGGATATCCACTAGAACCGAGCCCGTGGCTTTGATTGGGCCCCACCAAGGGTTTGCGTATACACCGAATGTAGCACGACAGCTTCCCGTGTTGGGCCCTTTGTTTATTCTGGCTGCGTCGTCGATTTTGGCAGTCGCAAATGTAGCCATCTGGAAGAGGTTAGGTTTTTTTTTTTTGGGTCATTTAATACTGTTTGTTTACTTTTTTTCTTGACTGCAAAGCTCATACTAGAATTCAGCATGTGAGTTGGTTATAAGGGAAGGTGTCGCTCAAACTCAGTCCTGAACCCAGGTTTATGAACCAGGTAATAAACTGACCTGTGTCTAACACTGTAAGAAGAGAGAAAAGAGAAGAGCTGAGAGTGATGGAGTGGTAAGATAAAAGTAAGAGTGGGACAAAGTGAGAGAGAAGAATGGATGATGTATGAAGAGGTGGGGGCGGAGAGGAGAGATAAAGGATGACTAGAAGAGCGAGGGCATCTTAGGGTTATCAGGCCAATGTTAACGCCTACATGCAGGTTAATGACTATTGACCCTGCACACATACACACCCACACACACCCACGCACACCTGCTCTACCAGATTGCCCATTAGGGTTCAAGAACAATGTGCGAGGTGACCAATGACAGCTGAGAATGTGCTCTCTGCTCCGCCTGCGTGTCATTACATTCAATGACAGGACTTGATGCTTCGCTAACTGCCTCCGATCTGATCTGCGAGTTGGGTCAGGAGCTGAGGGTAGGGCTGGCCCGGGGGGTCAGCTGGTGATTTGTTCAGGCTAATACGTTTGTCTGTTCTCTTAAGTAACCGACGTCAGTGATGCATACAAGATGAAGGTCTATAGCAACACATGGTGCTTGAGAGTTGATGGTCCTTTATGAATTGTCCTTTATTTCATTTTGATAGATAAGATGTGCTTTTATTGTTGGTATACAACACAATACCAATTCATGATGAGCTGAGTCTGAATGAATTTGGAAATTGCTCTACATGGCCTTGCCAGATATTCTTGTGTTCCAGTTGTTGTGTTATCTACCAGATTATTAGTTTGGCTGACTGAACACGTATTTGCTTTGATGGCTGTTTCCATCCTCTGTCTGCTTCTATAGAGCGAACAGATGCACAACGATTACATTTTACAAGTGTGTGTTTTCGCTCAGAAATGAGAATCCTCGGCTCTTTTGTTAATCTGGTGCAAGGAGAGCATTCCAGTAGAGAGCGGATTAGTCTCCTCTGGGTGTGTGTGTGTCTGTGTGTATGTGTGTGTGTGCAGAATATGCATTTGTGGTGTCAGTTCAGGTCTGTATATGATTCTTTATGGACACAAACGCACATGCACGTGCCTGCTGGCATGTGTGTGAGGACGCCTGCTCAGTGCGTGTGTGTGTGTGTGTGCGCTGGCAGCTGTCATGCGTTATGCCAGCTGAGGTGTAAATGTTGAGGTGTGAGTGTATTATCGGCTCGGCTGAGCTGAGCCGCCGCTTTCGGGTCTCAGCATCTCCGCTGCTCATTAGCATAGTGGCCACATGAAAGAGCTGCGTCAGTCTCCTGGCACACACACACACACACACACTCACCCACACACACATGGAGAAGAAGTTGGAGGGACACCACAGGCTTTCTTCTGAGGAACAGCCATTAAAAACAGAATTGGAAATGTATTGCATCTGACTGCTGTGTGCTTTGGGTGTCTTCGTGCGCAGTTTCTGTGTGTGCATGCGTGGGTGTGTTTGTCATATGTTTTTGAAGAAAAAGCAAAGCCAAGCTACAAAGGAATGTTTTTCCTGTTTCCCCGTTCATAATGACACAGTGTCTCCCTCTCTGTCTCTCTGTGTCTTTTTCCACCAGGTCATCACACTGGAAGGATGGGTTGATATCATGTACTATGTCATGGATGCTCACTCCTTCTACAATTTTATATATTTTATACTGCTCATTATCGTAAGTACCCCCTGGTATTTATTCTCATTTTAGCCAATATTTTAGCCTTTCCCTGATGCTTGAATGTGTTGCTGGGATTCAAGCTCAAAAATAGCAGTAAAAGGAATTTAAAAAATTCAAACCCTTGATTATCTGGCGCAGATCGACATGGACTGACAAGGGTCTTTTTTGAACCTGACCCAAGCAAAACCCACTCCTGCATCTAATGAGCCGAAACCCAATGAAGCTCAATATTTCCCAAGTTTTCTGAAATAACTTGGTTTTTCTTTAGTGGAGTAGAGTTTTGCACATGAATTGAAGTGGGAAGTGCTTCAGAATGAAAAGTCGCATAACACACTGTTTTTCATGCTCTGATTTAGAAATTAAAAGACAAGTACATTTTGACAGTGTGTAGTGACAGAACCGCTCAAAACAGTCTGAATTTCTTTAATCCCGCTCCTATTCACTCAGCCCTGCACAGTCTGCACTGTTGTGGTTTGAATGCTCAACAAATATGCATATGTATAACGTGTTGCTCCTGAAGGATTTTTTTTTTTTTTGGTGCCGTTGCATTTCAGTCCTTGCTTCGGAAAACCCAGAATAACCTCTCCAAAGTAAACCACTAAGCTCTGCTGGCAGCGTCGCTCCCCTCCGCTGAACCTCGCAGACGTCTTATCGTGTATAATTTAACTCTTATCGTGCTGTTGTCTGGGTTTTCAAAGATCCCAGCTTTGGATGTATTGTACAATGGCGCATGAGCTGTCGCTTAATGTAAAAGTGCTTATTATGCATTCAGAGGGAGAGAGAGTGGAGGAGAGAGAGAGAATGGAGGAAGGGCTGAAAGACAAACGAGCATATAGAAAGTGAGTGAGATGAATTAAGATAGTTGAGAATGTCAGAGAGGAGAATTAAAAAAAAAAAGATGGAGAAAGTTCTCATCTAATGTCCTATCACTTCTTCCAGTAATGCACAGTAATGGCATGTTAAATAGACATTTCTTTATCGGCTTGATAGATGTTTCCGACTTCCTGCCAAGGCCGCCTCATCAGAGCGTGATTTAAATCAGAATTTGTAAGAAATGATAAAAACAAAGTCGGTTATATCATCGCAGGATGTGACCAAACGCGCTGCATCTTAATAACATAAAAAGGCCTAATACAGCTTCTCACAGTGTTTTATTACACTTTTAACACCTTGAGGGGGGATGAAATCATCAGTGAGTTGCGCCTTAAATAAATTATTGATGAAGTAGCCACAGTGTTGATTTTTCATTTTGACAGCGAGGTGAAAGATTTCACTTCTATATATATATGTGTGACTGTGAAGATTCTCATCTGGGTCAAGGTTATACAAGGAGAGTTGAAAGTAGGTCAAATTCAAAAGTCAGCACTTTCATCGTCTCATCACTTTACCTCAACCAGGTGGGCTCTTTCTTCATGATCAACTTGTGCCTCGTGGTCATCGCCACCCAGTTCTCCGAGACGAAGCAGAGGGAGAACGCCCTGATGAGGGAGCAGCGCGCTCGCTACATGTCCAACGACTCCACGCTGGCCAGCTACAGCGAGCCGGGCTCGTGCTACGAGGAGATGCTCCGCTACATCAGTCACCTCTATCGCAAGCTGACGCGCAGGCTGCAGAGGATATACTCCGGGTGGCACAGGTGAGATACGGGCCGCAAAGGAGGATTTTATTTTCAGGAGATGTAACATTTCACAGCATTGTTCAGTAATCATCCAGCAGGAGAAGGGGGGGGGGGTAATGTGTCATATGAGGGGGAGTAATAAAACTAGAAAAACAAGCAAACCCGTGAGTCCCTGAGACATCAAACATTCAGGTCCTGTGCTGGACTCATTTCATGCACGCTGGAAGCTTTTTCTCTGTGATATTATGAGGATGACTGTCAAAAATATCTGGAGAAATTCCCATTATTGAAGTTATAATCACACTTTTTTTTCCCCAGGTTAAATTAATCATGCCTTCCCCCCAGCAGTTCATAGTCTTTGCTGGCCCTCCTGTGTCTATTTGCAGCAGCGTATGAGTCATCGGGGGCAACTCAAATGTGTTGTGTTATGAGCATTTAATAATTGTGTCAGTGTGCTGGTGGTAATTTTGGATCTCGCTGAATTACATTGCGCTCAGCTCCTAGAATTGATGAGAGCCGCGTCCCCTGGAGATGCGTTCAGACACAAACGCACGCACGAAGAATCCATATTGCAACTGTATACAAACCTGCTAATAACACCTTCTCTTTCTGTTCCAAACCAGTAAAAGGCGTAAAAAGGTGAATCCAAATGGCAGCGGCGGAGGCACTAACGGCGGGGGGAACGGACACGGCCACGGTTCCAGCAGGGGCTGCGGGGGCTTGGGCCCAGGTAGCGCGTTGTGGTTGAGGCCGATCCACAACCTCCTGCAGCACCACCAGCACCAGCACTGTCGCCTCAGCAACGGGGGGCAGCACAGCATCAGCGTGGCGTCTGCTGAGCATGTGGACGGGGAGGGAGGGGAGGAGCTGGAGATGAAGTCGCTTCCTGTGCGGAGAGGAAGCACGAATGGAAATGGTGGTGGCGGCGGGAGCGGGGGCGGGGGAGGGGGCCACCCGTCCGCCGTCACCCAGGGCATGGGGGCGTTACTCGGGCGGCTGAACGGGGGGATGAACTATCCGACCATCCTGCCCTCGTTTGTGTGCAGCTACAGCAGCAAGACGCCGCCCCCCCACTCCCAACAGTGCAGCGGGCCCAGTCCGGAGCAGCACCCGCCGAACCACCCGGCGTCCGAACACACGGAGACGCTGAACAAGCTTTACCAACTCATGGGCCAACACAGTAAGAGGACACACACACACACACACACACACACACACACACACACACACATATGTTACATGCAAGGACCACGGACTGTAGAGAAACATGAATGTAGAAGGTGTTACATCACCTGTAGGTTTCTGGAAGGGACTATTTTTCCTAGGAATGAAGCAGAAACCACCTGAGTCATATAACAATCAAACATACCCCTTTTTTCAGGTTTGAAAATCCTGTTAATCCTCTTTGTGTAAAAATAATCTTCTTTTTTTATACTTCTCTTTCTAATGGGTTTCACTGTCCTCTGATTCCCCTTCAGTCTGGGCTGGATGCTCTGGATTTCCCCTGGGCTCCATTTTGTTTTTTTTGTCATCACACTCACTTTCATTTCCTGTGTTCATCCTTATCCTTCTCTTAGCAAATACCTCTGTCCTCAGGTTTGACCTGAGGTAGCCTCTGCTCTGTGTGTGTGTGTCTCAAGCAGCACTTAGAGAGTCCTGACAGGAAATCCATGTCTCAAGTGTTACAGTCATCGGTGCGGAGAGGTGGATAAAGGGGAGGATTGAGGGAATCAAGGCGGCGCGTGGGGAGCAGCAGAGCGGAGAAAAGGCAGGCGGTGTAAAGTGACGTGTACGAAAGCTCAGGTGCACAATGTGATTTAGGAAAATAATGCGGGAGGCGGGAGAAGAAACAGATGGAGTTCGGAAAGAGAGGCATGAAGTATGAAAGATTCGGATCCAGAGGGGAGAGAAAAATAAATGAGTTCAATAGAAAGAAGGGAGAGCAGGGAGAGAGAGGGAAGGAGAGAGAGAGAGAGAGAGAGAGGAGGAAACTCTGTTAGTTGTGAAAGAAAAAGGGAAAAAGCAGCAACTATGATAAACTTGTCTGTCCTAATGGAGTGAGACTGCCAACAAGAGCCCCATACACACACACACACACACATTTCGACATTTAATGGCTGCCAACACTCCAAAAGTAATTGAGCGCACACGAGTTACAACAGCTCCTCGCCAGAGTGAAGAGTCGCTGTGTGACACGTGATGAATGCAGAAAAGACAGCGGCGAGGAGGAGGAGTTGGACAGTCGGTGCACCTGCGATCACCTGCACACGCAGAGAGTAACACTTCACCTCTGCTGACAGTGTGTGTTCAAGATCGCTCTGATTAAATTGACTTTAATGGACAGGGGCTTTAATGGTTTGCACTCGAACCGAAATGAGCAAACGTCTCCAGTCGCTGTCGGACATTCCTTGATCTGGACTTTCTTAATGTTTGCTTTCGGCTTTGACAGATGACGCAATCTCGGCTAAACCTTCCAAAGTAATGGGATTAGAGTTTGAATGGCTGAAAAGCCTCTTTATGCTGCAAGAGCACCAATGTTTTTTGGACTATTTTTCAAGCCCCGGGGGCTCTCAAATCTAATTTTAGCACAAATGTAATCTAATCTGAACTAATGTAATAGAAGGTAATGATATGAGGCTTTTTTTGTGCCAGACAAATATTTTGTCCCCTCAAAGGAATTTTCGCTTAAAATATTTGTGAGACTTCAAACAATCTGCCAAAACGTAGATAAACAGACACGGGAATGTATTTGTAGGGACAATATTCGAGAGATTAGAAAAGACGGTGAAAGACGACGACAGCTCTTTTTTTTATAGCTTGAGGTAGGAGATGGAGTTGTAAACATCGTGGCGTGTCGTCGAAGGCGCTTTTGAAGAGCGGATTTTTCCAGAAGTCATGTTCTTCCTTCTGTTGGTTTTCAGCTGTGCTTTTTTGCAGTTCCTGTGCCGCTTTTTGAGAGGATGTAGTCAGAGAACAGAGGGTGAGAGGAGTCAGCCAGGATCTCGTACAGTTACTGCTGCTCCCAGTGCTCACTGCAGAAAGCAGCTTGTTTTAGCTCACATTATATTCACTGAGCTTTATCTTTATTTATTGTACCATAATGTCTTATTGTGCTTTGAACACAGCCGTTCTGTCTTTTACCCAGTTTAGTGACAACGCAAAGTTGATATAAAACATTGTGGGAGAAATTTGCTGCTGGATAAACTTAGTACATACACTCAAGGGTGTACGTACTTAGAATCCTATTTTTGTTCAGGTCGCATTTATAGCTTCAGTCTGATCCTGTTTGCTTAAACCCCTCTCAAAATTGTCGTCACTGTCAGGCCACCATGATTCAAATGAGAGAAGTTGATATTAAAAACTCATCTGAGTCACCTTCAATTATCCGACGCTCACAGCAACAAGCTTAACAAGCGGCAGTGAGCGCTCTGCAGCGAATGACTTTTATTTTTTGCCCTGTGTTTTGTCTGTCAGGCCACTCGCTGTACCTTGTTGACAGAGGTTGCTGAAGAAGACTTCAGGCGCAATTTAGGGCTGGAAAAAAGCACCTCAACTGTCTCTATGTGTTTTTTGATTCAGTAACAATGTGTATTATTGTCCTAAAAGACCGATTTAACATCAGTCATAGAAAATGCAATAAATGTGTTCTTTTATAGTAAATATGTAAATATTTTAGATCTATTTTAGATTTTATATCCAGATGTGATATAATATTAGATTTTTTTGTTATAAAAGCCATTAACATGTGAAACCAGTGCCACCAAAAACTAGAACTTCAACATAACCACCATTCTCTAGGATTAAGCTTAAAATGGTTTTCAAAATTTACATTCAAGTCCTCACACTGGAAAATGGTGCAACAGGTGTCTGATGAAAACTTCTAACAAGTTTATTTTGCTCAGTAAAACTAAAGTGGAAACAGCAGTAAACGAGGACAGCCAGGAAAAACCCCCCTGTGCAATGTTTGACTGTCTCCACTTGTTTCCCCCCCTTCCCTGCAGGACGCCAGAGGCTGCTGTACCAGCTGGCAGGTGTGGTGCCCAGCCCTCTGCTCTTGGAGCTGCTCAGCTGCCCTATGTGCGCCCGCAGCCTGGAGACCTTGGAGCTGGAGCTGGGAGACCTGGAGGGAGGCAGGGGAGAGGCTGACGGACTGCACGACTTCCCCCAGGTCAGAACGCACAGGGGTGCACTAATGAAGATAAATAGTAAGGGGGGTGAAGGTCGCGGAGATTTGGCCAGTTAAAAACTCACTGGTTCCAAAAAAGTTGGGACACTGTGTAAAACATAATTAAAAACAGAATGCAATCAATCCCAAACAGTATTTCTTGATAACACTTTCACAAAGTGTTCTTGAAGTATTAATCTTGTTTATCCAATCCTGTGTTTGACAAAGTGTTGAATCTCTCTCCATCCTTGCTTGTGAACGAGTCTTTCCAGGATGAACCTTTCATACCCAATCATGACACTATCACCTGTTACCAATGAACCTGTTTACCTGTGGACTGATCCAAACAGGTGTTTTTGAATCAGTCCACACTTTTCACAGTCTTTTGTTGCTCCTGTCCCAACTTGTTTGAAACATGTTGCTGCCATCAAATTCGGAATAAACAGATATTTCGAATCTATGAATTGGAATCAGGGTTGTTTCTGTTAAAAAGTCAATCCAAGTATGATTGATTATTCTGATTGATTATTTTCTAAAACTACATTCATTACTAAAACCTTTCCTCTAGGGTGTGGACCTGAGAGGCGGGCGAGGTCGGGGCAGACGGCGGGGGGTCGTGGCGTACAAGAACGGAGTGGTTCGGGCGTGGATCGGCTTCAGGGAAAAGCTGAAGAGGATTGTGGAGAGTAAATACTTCAACCGCGGCATCATGATCGCTATCCTCGTCAATACCCTCAGCATGGGGATCGAGTACCACGAGCAGGTAAGAACGAGATGAAGGTCGATCAATGGTTCAAAACCGAAAGGGTTGTGAACGACCTTCGAGGAGAAACAAGAAGTTTGATGAGAACTGGCTGTCAGAGATGTGTGTGAAAATGCCATTTGGCTGTCTGAGTCTAAATGAGAGGAAATGGGAGTGTGGTTCAGAGGAGGAGGTGGTGAGGGAATGGAGGGGGAGGGGAGTGGAAGAGCAGTACCCACGCTCTCCGTCTTTCTCATACACGAATACACATGAAGTCACCGTCTCACACACACACACACACACACACACACACACACACACTCCAGGATTATGTTTCTAGTTTACCCTGTGTGGCCAACATCTGGGAAGTATCCACCTAATAATAGAGCTCCCCGTTCCCTCGCTCCACTGTCGCACACGCAAAACGATTGTGGTTGCACGGACACGTTCGCCGACAGGAGCTTTTACGCCCGAGTAAGAGTATTATATATGCTCACACACGCAGGCAACCTTTTCATTTCCCACCGGTGCAGCAAATGGACGAAAAACCCAAAGAGAAGATTCCTGTGCATGAACACGCTCCGTCCTCCTCCTTTTCCCTCTCTCCGTCTCTAATTCCCTCTCCAGGGGATGTGTGTGTGTGTGTGTGTGTGTGTGTGTGTGTGTGTGTGTGTGTGTGTGTGTTGCATCTTTGTGATATAAACATAAGGAGCGACTGGGAGAGCCATGGCCTTATTGGGCCAATATCACACACAAACACACACACACACACACACACACACAGAGACACACAGAGAGACTGAAGCATTATGTAAGCGTTCCTCCTCCCCTCAGTACTCATCATCCCCCTTATGTGACACCTAGCCAAACTTCATGAGACTATGAGTGTATATGTGTGTGTGAAGAGGTGTATGAATGTAGGAGGCATAGTGTAGACAGTGTGTGTACAGAGAGAGAGGGAGAGAGAGAGAGAGAGAGGTTAAGAGGGAGATGATTGATGCATGTTTTGTCTATGTTTAGACAATGAATATGAAAACTGAAAATAAATTACTGAATGTGTGTGGAAGTGAAATTCCAAACACCCAACAGCACACAGACATTACATTTCAAGTATCATTAGTCTTGACTACAACTTAAAAAAATGTGAGTTCTGAAACTCGACCACATGTTGTTGCAGACATGCAGATAGTTTAATAATGAGTGACACAAATCCAACTTGATCACTCACAAACACCAGCATGGACGCTAAATCCCGAAGATTATATTTGAGCATCAAAGCAGATTTGCCTGCGAGCTGAACATAACCTTTTCTTGTATTAAGAGCGTGTTAAAAGCACAAACACAAACATACGTACAACATTGTAAGCTCTCGTGTAATTGTGTGTCATGCGACAGGTGACTTCTCTACTTAAACCTCACAAACACTCAAAGTCAGAGGAAGAAGCAGGTTTGGAGTTTCTTTGTTTGACATCATCACACAGCACCTATATATATAATAGATGTGCTGATAAGACATGCATTATTACATTCTGTATTTTTCAGGATTGTTTTTATTTATGCCAGTGTCCTGCTTTATAGTCAAGGCTGCTCCTCTGTCATTTCAGAGAAGCTGTGTTTGTGCTTTAGTTCCTCGTATTCTTAAGGCCAAGGTCATGTCCTGAGTTGTTTTCCAAACACTCACGCTGACACAGAATTTAATTCTGATTGATCACCTAGTCTGTCAAACATAATAATGGCAAAAAGCGACGTCCAAAGCAATTGTTCAGAAAGCTTATTTGGGGCCGTAGTAGATTATGGGAAATATATTGATATATGATTAAGAGCTTCTAATTATTTAGAAACCACTTAGATGTTAATGATCATGTTAATCCGGAACTGCTGCTATAAAATAACGTACGTCTTGGGAAAAAGCTGACAGCTCAAGGACACCTTCATGGGATTTATTATTAGAGTTTCTTTTCATTTTCCTCACCCAGATTTTTATCGCCAGCTGCAGGACTTTAATAGAACCTGCTTCTCTAACCCTGAAACTTTATCAGCACCTGAACTTCTGTTTCCTTCCACCTCGCTGTCCGTGACATTGGAAGCCAGAATCCACTGTGCTGAGTTTATTACGCCAAAAGTCAAGACACAAAACCAGAGAGGATGTGGATGTATGCAAGCTCAGGGAGATTTTTAGCACTTCAAACGTTCAGCTCCCAGCTTGGAGCCGTTCAGTGCACTGCAGCTTAAGGAAACACATGCAAACAGCAGAAAACACAAGCAAACATCTTCACTAATTTGACATGTGCAGCATTGAGAAAAAAAAAACACTGAGAGCACAACCAAATACAGAAACACTGCAAGTAGCAAAGTGGGAACTGTTTCCAGGCAACACTGAAAAGTAATGAACGGGCCCGGAAACAGCTCGGAGACGCTTCTCGTCCAGCTGACAAAACTTACACGTTCACTTTCTAACAAAACATCACCATGTACTGGCTTCTACCATTATTTCTGTCACTGCTGTCGTTCATATTGATGTTATATAGCACAGGACAGTATAATATATTATTACTATACCACATATTACTACTAGTAGTAGTATATTACTACTATTATTATTAAATGTAGTAGAGTGTAGTACATATAACATTACATTACTATATTATTATATTAGTTATACACTGTATATGCTATATTATATTATACTACTACTATATGCTATATTGCATTATTTTATATTATAGTATTGTATTATTATTATATTATATTACCTTACTGCACTATACCGTTACCATTAGCATTGCCATATCCACTGCTGCTATTACTCTGTATACACTCAGGGATACAGACTCAATTTTCTGTTATCGCTACTGCCTAATTTATTGTATTATTGTTATTATTGTGTCTATTCTTAGATTTTATATTTTCTATTTTTTATTCTACTTTACTTACTATACTTTGTATTCAAAACAGTGCAATATATGAGGAATGATGGAGATGTCAATTTCCCGGAGGGAACCTCCCAAAGGGATTAATAAAGTACTCTGTCTGTCTGTCTGTCTGTCTGTCTTCAGAAGGCAACAACAAGCATGTTCTACCTGTGTGCAACACTTTTTAGTGGAAATAGCTTCTCTTGTTGCTCTTCTGTATTTTGTGTTTTCTCTATTTGCAGCTTTTCTCTCTCAATGCTGCACCTTCTCATAATATTTTCTGTGTTTTACCTTCAGCCATTACCGCTTTTATTTTGTATTCTTTTGACCTACTATGCCGGTAACTGTGCTCTCCTATTTAAACACACTGTAAAGCAGAAAAAGATAAAAGATAAAGTTGCACTCCTATCAGGTATAAAAACAGCCGCGCAGCACCGTATGGAGATTATTGCCATGCGAGTCTGCGGCGTGCTGTTTCATTTCTCTGGTGTGAAGACAAAGGCCCAAAGGTAATGAAAATGCCACGAGTCCACCGTTGAATAATAATGTACATGAGCGAGGTAGAATAGCTGGCTGAGAGCTCTTTTTAAGCTTCGTTGAAGTGCTTTAAAGTTTTCATGTGCTGGCTGTGCGGCAAGAAAACCGGCCGGGACAGCCAACAGCGAGGACGGTCTCTTCTATTGTCTGTCCAGCTCTTTAAAAAAAAAAAAAAAATGGCATTGTTTTCCTCATCACGCTGCACTCCAGTCCCCTGACATTACTCCCATGGCCTTTTTATTTTTGCACAGCTTTGGTTTTTGAAGCTTCACGACTGTCCCAATTAACTCAATAGCTCATCAGCTGAAAAAAGGAAAGACACAAAAAAGAGAGATGCCGATTACACAACGATCCACACACAGCAAACCCAGTTCATATTGACATTATAGCAGCTGTAGAAGTCAGTGTTTCAACTCCCATCAAACTAGTGCTCTCAGTGATGGATCAGTGGATTGATATGGCACAGGCATACACTCCTTTCTCTGCAGCTGATGAGGTCAAGAAATGGATTATAATGTCCAATAGGCTATTTGTGTTTTGTCTTTAACAAGCACGGCATAAAACTGAAACACTCATCAACAGTAATTTCCTAAAAACGAATGCTCAAATATCCTTGAAATTGAAAAACAAAAAGCTGTGTGCTTAATTGGCGACATCCAGGATCCTGTCAGATCATTTACTTTGCAATTTTACAAAAATTTAAAGTGCTCGTTGTGCAGAATGGACCTTGTCAGATTTGGGTCGTTATCGTGGATGCAAATGCTGCTTGGACTAGTTTTAACTCCTTAATAACCTGCTGGGTAGATTATAAATCACATTCTTTACTGATCAGTTGTTTTGTATGTGTATGTTATGTATTTGTATGTATCTTTATTTAAAAAGTTACTAGTATGTAGTGGGATGTGGTGGAGTAGAAGAGTAAAGTAGCTTCAAATGGAAATGCAAAGAACGTCAAAGTTGTACTTAAATACTGTACTTGTGCAAACATACTTGTATTCCATCACTGATCTTTTCAATAGGAACCACACTTGTAGTTTTGAAAGGTGGAAAGTCTTCACATGAGTCTCTGTGTGTTTGAGGTGGAGTGAGGTGAGGAGCCCTGTGTGCATGCTGCTGTGTAGTTTGGCGCCCTCTATCTGCCATCATGATCCTCAGATGGACTTGGGCAGAAGTGGCTTGAACTGGATGCAAAATTGGTGGTTTTCATCTAAATGTGCTATTATATTACTTAATATTTTTTATTATATCTGTCATAAAAATAATTTGAAATCATAATCACATCTTTATATAAAGCAATTAAGCGAATGTTCAGAGTTTTCATATGATTTACTTGCATCACTGTGGAAGGGAAATCTTCTTTGATGACCTTCATTCTAGCTTTTTCAAACATATTTATATACACAACTTGATAATTTCCAACACCACTAAACACCAACACTGGATGTTTCTGCAGGGTGCAGATGTTGCACAGTCACCCAGGCTGAAGGTTAACCCCTCTCTCCGGTAGCAGCAGGACGTCTGAGTTTTTATATAGTAATCCCGTCTCTGTGTTTATTAGTCTAGAATATGGTCTGCCTGCTTTTATACGCCGAGGGCCGGGACACGAAATGGGCTTTGGGCCTGTCGCTTGTTGATCCCCACATGAAAAGAATCACAATTAGTTTTAATGAGACTGCCATGCGTGACACGAGGAATGAAAGTCACGGGCTGAAGGGCTTTATAAACCACAAGGCTCTACTGTGGAGTATCAGACTTTATGGTTTAGAAGGATTCACTTGTCTGGGGATTATAATTATTCATTATTTGTGAATGCTCAAAGCTTGTCAGAATTGAATCATGATACAAGCTGGGGGGGAAAAAAATGAGAGAGGGGGAATATTAGAGAGCATTATTACAAGAGATCACCAAAATAATACATATTCTAAATTTAATTTTCAGTCTCGTAGATGAGCAACAAACTGAATTTGCTGCCGCTTAATTGACTATTTAACGCTGTGATTTACTTAATCAGGTGAGAAACATACCTTATAAACTCATTTGTGCCACAGTGAGACATCTGAAATAGCGAGTCTCAGCATAGCATAACTTAAGTCAGGACTTTTGATCCAAATCAGCAGCTACAGATGACTCATGCAGCTCCAGCAAACTGATTTTATAAAGCAGTGGTTCCCAACCTTTTCCAACTCAGGGCCCACTTTTAAGTCTCCAAATAATTTCGTGGCCCACCTTTGATTCCATAAATACGGAGGCAAAACTATGTGTTCCCAGAGTGCTTTTTTATTGAAGATGAAATATAAAGGACTGAACTGAATACAATAGAAACCAGATGGAAGCTCCATAGTCACAAACACATCATCTGTAACATGTTCCAACACCACACACACACAAACCCGTCATTCAAGGAGCTGTGCATCAGCACCACACAAATATCAGAAATGACAACTAAAAAAATCCCAGCACTAAGTACTCAGCACTGTACTTTCTCTGACATCTTCTTTTTCGTGTCATGATGGGGAGATCACTTGTTGATTCACCAGTCTCCTCTCTCTCTTTACTTTTTATTCTCCCTGTTGCTAGCCAGCTGTCCATGTTTATACTGCAGTCTCAGCCCTCAGCTTCATAAACAGGTCAAGTTTAATGCGGTCCCACTGCGAAATGGTCCGGCCCATAACAACAAAAGTTCCTCAATCTCTCATTTCTAAAAACAAAGCAGAATATTTGAACATCTATAATATCATTTTAAATGTAACTGATTTTTAACATTAAGGACATTATTCTGTTTATTTTTATATAATTACACTCTTCCCACCCCCATACAAAAGTCAATATATTTTGGAAATGATTTGACGGCCCACTTGCAATACCTTCCCACCAGGGGGCCGCAGCCCATAGGTTGGGAATCACTGTTATAAAGAAAAGTAGAAGATGTGGCCCTGTAACGTGTTAACCAGAACGCAGAGCTGCGGTGCATTCCATTAAAGACCCGACTCTATGCTTTATGTGGAGGGCCTCGGTTGCACCTTGCTGGATCAGTGGCTGTGCTGTGAGGTAAGTGGTGTGGATCAGCAGTGATGGATTGGTGCTGTTGGTTCAATTTGATTGATTGGGGCTGACTGCGGCTCTGAGCTTGACTGATGGTCTCTTGCCTCATAGCGCTGAGACCAGGAGGGTTTTTAATACTCTGGGATAATAGAGTGGAGATATTAACTAACTCTTTAACTTTCTCTCTCTCTCTCTCTCTCTCTCTCGCCCCAGCCTGAGGAGCTGACTGACGTGCTAGAGATCAGCAACATCGTCTTCACCAGTATGTTCGTCCTGGAGATGGGCTTCATGCTGCTGGCCTTCGGCTTGTTTGGATACATCAGGAACCCGTACAACATATTCGACAGCATCATCGTCATCATCAGGTAACATTAATCCTGATGCAGCCTGATCTCTATTATTTGGAATTCAACGCAGTAAAACAGTGACTCCAGCCAACAGCTGCTAATCTGGGATTTCGAGCCTCCTCCTGTTCTTATTTCTCCTCCAGCTTGTCAGTCAGTGGGATTCGAGTGTCAGGTTCACTGCCGCAGCATCCATCTTTACAATAGCTAAGATTGACACTCCCATGATGGATCACACAGGAGCGGCTTCGCCTGCTGCTGAAGCAGATTCTCGATCCTGTCGGGAGCGGGGGTTCTCTGCGTGGCTGTCATTTAGTTTGATAGAGCTTATATTTGGATCGAGGGGGGCCTTTTGATGCGTGTAGTTGTGTTACTTGCAGCACTGAAGGGCAATAACCATTATAATCACATCACATTTCATCAACCTGAATCCCTGCAAAGCAAAATGTGTGGCATGTTTTGATGTAGGTAGAAGCACAACCTCAAACTTTTGAGTCGTCTACCGGTCTTTTAATGCAAATTTGTTTGTGGTTCACAGCGTGTGGGAGATAATAGGCCAGTCAGACGGCGGGCTGTCAGTCCTGCGAACCTTTCGTCTGCTGCGGGTCCTGAAGCTGGTTCGCTTCCTGCCCGCCCTCAGGAGACAGCTGGTGGTGCTGATGAAGACCATGGACAATGTGGCCACGTTCTGCATGCTGCTGATGCTTTTCATCTTCACTTTCAGGTATGCACACGCACACACACACACACACACATACACATATACACAAACACAAACACAAACACACGCACACACACATACACAAACACAAACACACGCACACATGACACATATACACAAACACAAACACAAACACACAGGTTTGTCTTTCTATTCTTGTGAGGACGTTCCATTGACATAATGCATTCCTTAGCCCCTTACCCTAACCCTAGCAATCACAACTGAATGTCTAACCCTAGCCTTTACCCAAACCATAAACTTTTTGTATTTGTAACCTTAACCCTAAAACAAAGGCATCCTAGCATAATCCTTGTGAGGACCAGGCAAAATGTCCTCACAAGACAAAATGTCCTCTTAAGAACGGTTGTTTGTCAAGGGTTGGTCCACACAAGGATAAACACAGGACAAAGCATGAACACACACACACATGCACGCACGCACACATACACACACATATGCATGCATGCATGCACACACACACACACACACATGCACAAATCTGTCCAAATGCATTACAAATATGATGACTGCATTTTCTTTTTTCCACAGTATACTGGGTATGCATCTGTTTGGCTGCAAGTTCAGTCTACAGATGGAGAACGGAGACACCATCCCCGACCGTAAGAACTTTGACTCTCTACTCTGGGCCATCGTCACCGTATTCCAGGTTAGTATTCAGTTCACACACTGGTGCAGATTAACTCTTACTTACCCAGTTTTTTCAGAGTCACTTCTTTTTTCTTTGTTGTCTTAATTTACCAAAACTGTACTGATTCAGCTGTTCTCAAATATTCTCTCAACAGTGATTGCTTTTAATTTGTGTATTATAATTGATCACAATGAGCAATGGTTTCAAGTATTAATTCTCTTTTTGCTGTTTGGGGAGTTTGTGACTTCTGAGTGCAACACATTTTTATTAATGTAAATGTGAAAAGCTTACAGCTGACAGGTGGTGTCTGACGTATTTGAACTCACAGTATATGAATCCATACAGCTCAACTAATAGCCTGCCAGTCACACATGCATCATCTGACAAACCTTTCTGCAGTGAAGCCGAACGTGTTTCTCGCCTGCTCTTATTACAACAGAGCGACCCCGGTGACGTTAGTGGAAAAATGGCAGCTGTAGCGCGGCGTCCTTTGCGCGGCATGCTCGCAAGAAATCAGCCGGGCTGTTTGTCGGCGTGTGTGTTTTTTTTTTTTTTTATCCCAACAGATCCCAAATCAAAATGTCAAACTCAGCCCTCGACTGTGCTTATGTGTTTAGCTGCCAAGTTGTGCTCATTAGTCAAATGCTGCGAAATGAGAAATTCTGCTTGTGTGCACCCTCCATCACTACTAGTTCTATTTTTCGCTCTCCTTTACGTGGAGATGTTGTTCAATCGCTCCAGATAGGTTGCCCTCTTTTCTACACTGGATGCGTCAGCACAAAGGTAGCACACAGAAGGCAGCGGACCGTCTCACTTTGGTGTGTGTGTGTGTGTGTGTGTGTGTGTGTGTGTGTGTGTGTGTGTGTGTGTGTGTGTGTGTGTGTGTAGGAGGAAGATGCTGAAAAAGCATTTTGCCTGGGACTGACTGTCATGTGATGGCGGCACACATACACACACACACACACACACTTTACGCTCGCTGTAGTTTTCAGGGGAGCAGTTACGGTACACACAAATCTGCGCACAATGCATACGCGCGCACACACAGTTCAGCGCAGTGAATTATCTTCCTGCCACAGTGTTTTATGAGTGTGCGGAGACGGACTGGGCTTTCATGCTGCATCATGAGCGCCGTCCTACTTTTAAATGCTTTCATCACTCACGTCAATTTAGCCACACACACACATACATATATACACACACCCACACACTCACTGCGCGTGATAACTTACAGGAATCCCATGTGTTTGAAGTTGAAGCATTGTGGCAGGATGGCAATAAAAGTGGCTCGGTGCTGAGTTTTATAAAGCCTATACTGCAGAACCCACAAGAGCTATATAGGCTAATATTATATGTAATAAAGCTCCATTTCTTACCCTGCTTTCCCATTTGTGTCTTTCTTTCTCTCTCTTTTCTTTCACCCCTGGGCCTTTTCCCCATTTTCTTCATATCCATGGACTCTTTTTCCTCATTTTTTATTTCTACATCTCCAAACCGGACATTCCCTCTGTCCTTTTCTATTTTTGCTTCCATCCATCTCTTCCCCTCCTCCCCTTGCTTTTTTTTAATGCCTAAACCTCTGTCTGCATTTCTTTCGATCTTCAGATTCTTACCCAGGAGGACTGGAATGTGGTCTTGTATAACGGCATGGCCTCCACCTCTCCGTGGGCTGCTCTCTACTTTGTTGCTCTCATGACATTTGGCAACTATGTGCTCTTCAATTTGCTCGTGGCCATCTTGGTTGAGGGCTTCCAGGCAGAGGTGAGAACAAGTCTACTGTGTAGTTTTTTTTCCATGCAATATTTAATTCAGAGTAATATATGTTATCAATATTTTCCTTCAGTGACAACTTATCTTTCATTATGCAACTTTATAGTGCTGAATATACAGAATATGAGCAAAAAAGAAGTCTCCTATTTTGACTTTTTCTTCAAATGAGAGGTACTTTGAAATATAGGACTCTAAGTTTTGTGGGTGTGCCTCAAACAAAACAAAAAAATCCTACCACATTTTTGATGTTTTGATATTTTGGGGAGGCACTGTCGATGCAAAAATCAATGCCAAATCAGTGGCAAAGTTTCATAACAAATGTTGATGACAATATAATCGTCTATTTCACATTTCTCACTCCAACTATTCGAGACACAAAATTGCACAGAAAAGTTGGTTTATTACAATGTTGCCACTAATATCAGGGGAGCAGTGTCAAGATTAATGTCTAATTCTTAACAGCATCTCTCATGTAAAACTGTGTGGATGCTGCATTAGGGGCCCTTCTCTCGCTGTTAATTAAATCCCGATGGAGTCATCTGAGGGCCTCAGGTCCGGACTCTCAATTACCAAACTGTCACATCACGCAGGGCACCGCTGCTTGTAAAGAGGATGAGGAAAGGGAGGATTATAACCAGTCCCTAACACGCCCACTGATTGTTTCAGATCATCAATTCTTCCTCGGCCAACGCTGTTATTACGTGCGACCCGGGAGCGCAGTCAGCCGACAGCCACAGAAATATCCCCTGAATGCAGGGCGCTTCGATGTGCTGACACTATAAACAATGACTGGATGTAATCTTCTCCATGATAATGAGAAAAACGGTAATGAAATCCAGGAAATATAGGGCTCATTTGCATGTGTATGTTACAGGGTGATGCTAATCGGTCGGAGTCGGATGATGAGAAGAAATCTGACAATTTTGAGGAGGATGAGAAGGTGGAACAGCTGAGAGACACTGGTGGGTTAAATAGCAGAGACTAATTACAAACACACATAACTAAATAAGCGAATGAATGATAATAACATTGACTTTATTCCTCCTCCTCCACAGAGCTGAAAATGTACTCTCTCATGATGACCGCCAATGGTCACATTGACCCTCGCGGCTCCATGGCTCCTCCCATAATCATGCGCACGGCAGCCACGCCCATGCCCACTCCCAAGAGCTCTCTGGGACCTGAGTCTATCCTTGGAGAGGACCTCATGTACAAAGAGGGGATCCCTCAGTATAGCGAGGCGGGACTGGGCTTTTCCGAGGCGGGGACCGGTCACACGGAGTCTCGCCGTGGAAGCTCCACCTCCATGGACCCTTCAGGCTTTGACCAGCGTTCTCTGGTGAGCTGCAGGAAACACGCTGTGGGAAAAATAGACCCCGACACTTTTCCATTCACAAACCAGCATTTGGTCATTAGACATCTTTTTCCCTTACTGCTGATGCAGAACAACACATATACACATACAAAGCTGCCCCCCAAACTGAAAAAATGGCAACAAGAAGGATGCAAATACAAAGAATGGATAGCAGAAGTCAAGGCAAGGAGCAGACACATGAGACAGACTTCAAACAAACAGAGCCAATGGTCCCAAATGGAGGATCACAAAGGGCCTGAAGACCCAGTGACTCAAGTCCCATGAGGCAACATTGGAGTTAATCACAGCCTTCAAATGATTCAATCTGAGGGGTGACCCAGAAAACAGTCAGATCCACTACTTGTCTTTATTCAGAGACTGAGAGGGAGCTCTCACATAGTCTCATATTTAAGAGGAATATATTAGTATATTTATTTATATTGTAATTCTGACGTTATTATCAAGCTACAACATCACTCAAACATGCAGAGAGGATGGAGGAGGAGGCCGCCAAAAATGGCTGTAAACGTCACAGCTTCATTTCTCTTAGCTCCAGTCCACATAACTGTCCATAGGCAGTGATTTATTCAACAAGGAAATCATGGATGCCTGAAACAAAATCTGGAAATATAGGGAGCCAATGGTTACTCTACTAAAATTTGATCCACTGGCCGACTAGCGTGCGAACAGTGAGACACGAAATTATGGAAAATTAGAGAGAGAAGAGAAGCTCTTGCTTGTGTCTTAATTTCTTACTAAAAGAAGCCCTTGGTTGAAAAAGAAAGAAGAGACTCATACCAAAAGTTTTGCAGCAGAATGGATCGAGAATCTTGAAACTTGCTCAAATCGAAACTCATAATGTCGTCCTCACTGTGCTTCCCCTTCTGTCCCCGCCTCTGCAGGGTCTCTCAAGTCCCGGCCGGCGCTCCCCTCTTCCTCCCCGCTCGTGGGGCAGCCGTCGCTCCAGCTGGAACAGCCTGGGACGAGCGCCGAGCCTCAAGAGGCGAGACACCAGCGGAGAGAGGGAGAGCCTGTTGTCTGGGGAGGGAGGGGAGGAGGAAGACAGCGGGGAGGACAAGGGGGAGGCCGGGGGGAACAACAGGCTGCGGCCGGAGCACCTGGAGCTGCTGCAGGCGTCCACTCTCTGCCCGTCCATAATAATGGAGTACGGCGACTGCAACGGGAGGACCCTGACCTATGACCTCAACGTGAACTCTGACTCCAAGGAGGACTCCTCGCCCGAGGACGACTTGGATGATGATGTGAGTTACCATGCGCTTTCAAAATAAAATTTAGCCGTCGACAGCATGATATCATCCTGGCGTGTATCATCAGATCTTTTTTTACGAAGCAGTTACATACACAGGCCTGAACAAGGTGGTGTTTCACAGGCCTGGTGACAAGTTTGATGAGCCTCAGTGGTTTTGCTCCTTTACTGTTTGTAAAATCTTAATCTCATAATGTGGCCTCTCTGACTCTTCTTTGCCCTTTATCCCTCCTTACTTTGAGATGTTTCAGCATCTGTACATTGTGTTCACACTGCCGGGCCAAGAGAGACACTAATGGTCATGTTGTAATTGATTGACTCGGGCGGCTATTGTTTCCTCACCGGGCACAAAACAGCTTGTGCATGCGCTGTCAATGCGCTTGTACGTTTGAGTGTGTGAAGTGGAGAAGGGTGTACTCCGCAGTGGTTTTGGATGACCTCTGCTGTGACAGCGTTGATGGTTTTATTGGCTCCAAATTGAGTTTACAAAGCCATGAAATCCACTAAAACAAAAGGCCTGTCCCTGGACGCGCTGCATACGGGAGGCTTAATACTCCACTAGAGTATGCATGCGTATCTCTGTGTGTGTGTGTGTATGTGTGTTTGCATGTTTGCAAGATCATGCATGCGTGCCAGCCAACATGTGCATATGCATGTGGTTCTGTGTGTGTGTGTGTGTGTGTGTGTGTCAGGGATTATGGATTTCAGCTCCACAGATATCTGAGCAGCAGGTTCTTTTCAGCCAGTTCACACACACACACACACACACACACACACACACACACACACACACACACACACACACACACACAGGAGAACACACTCAGATGCACACACACACTCACACCAGCAGCAGGATACCAAATAAGCGGCGTCTGAGAAGCTTGACTTCGGGGCTGTTTTTAATTAGAATCCTGAAGTACAGAAGCGGCGCACCTAAGCTTTCTAGTGTTTGTTTTATTAGAAACTTTAATGAGTTTTACAACACTTTCTGGCAGCTAAGTTGTGATTCTGGGCTGTTATGGTCCAGTTAACGCTGTCTCTACTTATGTAAAAAAAAAAAAAAAAACACACTTGTTTATTGTGCCCCCATAGATTTCAGTGTTAAAGGGCAAACATCATCAACAACGTGAAAACTCAGATTTAACAGTGCTGTTTTTTTGTGTTACTTAGTAAGTAAATTCTTCCATATTACAACTACGGATGCACACATTTATGTTTTCATAGTACGTCATGCTATGTACAATATTTTAGAGCGGTTCACAGGTTTTTAATGAGTACATACAAAATACTAACAGCCATATTTATCATTTGGAGCAATTCGGTTGCATGAAACATAAGAATTTGAATAGTGAAATCAGTTTACAACAACTAATTTAGCTATGGTAGTCGTCCATCTTTAGAGAGGATTAAAAGTGTATTTCCAACCCTAATCATTCTACATCCTATCCATCCTACATAGCAGACATGTAAAAATTTACAATTTTGTTTAAACAGAATCACAATTACTGTGTTTAGCCTAGATTGGTCCATTGAAATCCATGATTATAATGATAATAATTGTGGCGTTGGGGTAACAAAGGTATTGATTTCACTGTTGCTGTTTGTGATAATGTTGACATTGCTTTGACCTCTGACCTCTGCAGAGTTCTTTGTGCTACTGGATCAAAAAGGAGCTGCGCAACATGAAGCCCCGCTGGTGCAAAGAGCACGAAGACTGGACGCTGTATTTGTTCTCTCCTGAGAGCCTGTGAGTCTCTCTCTCTCACACACACACACAAACACACATGCAACAAAAATGCCAATATCAATCTGTATGGATCTAGTTTCAGTTGGCTTCCTCACTCCCCTTTTCCTCTTTCATCTTCTTTATTTAATTATCATGGTTCCCCTCTCTCTCGTTCGTCTTCTCTTTTACTGCTTTCTCGCTGCTAATTGTTTGGTCAATAGCTTTAACCGGCTAAAGACATTTTATAGATGACTCTGTGTGTGTGTGTGTGTGTGTGTGTGTGTGTGTTTAGATGCCGCGTTTGGTGCCAAAGTGTGATCTCTCACAAAATGTTCGACCATGTGGTTCTGGTTTTCATCTTCCTCAACTGCATCACCATCGCTTTGGAGAGACCCGATATACAGTCTCACAGCACGGTAAGACACACGCACACACACACACACACACACACACCCTCACGCACTACGCAAGCTGTCGACGTGCCCTTTAGTCATCTGTCTTTCAGAAATAACACACTTCTTCATTACTGAGTGCAACTTTCAACGCTGACTGTAAATGTTTTAAATGGAGTTATTCACAGGAAACATAATACAGCAACCATGAAAAATTACAACATCCAGAACTTTTTATTCTGTTTTAATGAGTGGATTCCGCTTTTTAGTGATTTCCAGAGCTTTCAGCTAAATAACTCATATTTGCTTTTTTTTAAGGGGTCTCCATTTTTTAACATAACGCACATTAATCTGTATGTTTTGTCTGCTTGAAAGATGATTCTGTCATGTCTGTTTTGCAGAAACATCCAGAGAAACATGAAACCGATGCTTAATATGAAACATTTCTGTATAAACTTCCTGTATATTAAACTAACTGGAGGCTTTAGGGGCTGATTTACGACTGAGCAGACCACAGAAACTCACTAGCCGAGCAACAAGGCAAAAAGCTACCCGCAACACATTACTCTCTCAATGTAAGAGGCTAATTATATAAAGTAGCATCTGCTGCTTGCTCCAGTCGACGAGAACACGCGCTGTTGTAAATGAAAAATGTCTGGCACTCGACATTTATCGCCTGTGTATTAATCTCACTCTCTTCTTCAGGAGCGGGTGTTTCTCAGTGTGTCCAACTACGTTTTCACTATGATCTTCCTGGCAGAGATGGCCATTAAGGTAGAGATCCCAGTTTTCTTTCCATCGGTATCAATTTTTTCAGTCTTAATTCTGCATCAATAATTTCCTCGTTATGAGTCTTGATTCATGATAATAATATTACCATAATGGCTCCACCAGGTTGTAGCTCTCGGTTTCTGCTTTGGGAAGCAGACCTACCTCCAGTCCAGCTGGAACGTTCTGGATGGTTTGTTGGTGTTTGTGTCTCTGGTCGACATTCTGGTCTCTCTGGCTTACACCAACGGAAACAGGATCCTGGGCATCCTCAGAGTCCTACGCCTGCTACGAACACTGCGCCCACTGAGGTACTATTTGTTTGTGTGTGAGTGTGTGTGTAGGTGCTGGTAATTGGTTTATGCATATAAAAACTGTGTGTTTGTATCTAAGCACTGTGCATACAGGAAGCATCCCACATCGTTTCGTATTTCTATCACGTTGTGTTTGTGGGTTCTGGACTGTTTGTGCAAACAACCATCCCACTGTCTTTATTTGTGTTTTCCAGGGTGATCAGCCGAGCTCCGGGACTGAAGCTGGTCGTGGAGACGCTCATCACCTCTCTTAGACCCATCGGGAATATTGTCCTTATCTGCTGCGCCTTCTTCATCGTCTTTGGCATCTTGGGGGTGCAGGTAGATTGTTTCACACACAGTAACTCACACAAACTGGTGCTCGCCTTGAACAAGTCACAGTTTCACAACACAGATCGATTCGGCCTGAGCTCCCAGTGAAAATGGCTGGACTGGGACTGAGCACAGCCTCCGAAAGTGACACTTTAATGTAGTGTTAACACCTAAAGCCAAACAGTTTCTTTAGGTTTGAGACCTGCTGTGGCATGGTTTATGGTTTATGTTTATGTTGTCTTGGTCAATGTCAAGTTGTCATAACACATCTCAATGCATTAAAAATGATATTATGGCCACTTAATGACAACAGTTCTAAACATTCATAAAAACTCCTTCATGTTAATGACAGGTGTCATGTCATGGTTATGCTTATGTCAGTCTTGTGCAAACTCCTCCAAATAAGGTGTTACCCACTAAGCTTTTGTTCCTTAAGAGTGTAAGTGTTGAAAGAAATATAATTAGGTTAAGTGTGAAAAGGGACTGAATGATCCCGGGGCCAACTTTTAGCAGAGCACTCGGGAGGACCTTTGATAAGAGTGTGCTCTATGAAACGCCCTTTTGCTGGCATTAACAGTTGTTTGTTTAAAAAGCCTCAAGCTTGTCTCGATTAAGATCATGTATAAATGGCAGCCAAGCAGCCCCACAGACCTCTCTCTTCATCTTCGCCTCTCTCCTACTCTCCAGCTGTTCAAAGGGAAGTTCTACCACTGTGAAGGCCTGGACACGAAGAACATCACCAACAAGTCGGACTGTCAGCAGGCCAGCTACCGCTGGATACGAAGGAAGTACAACTTTGACAACCTGATTCAGGTGCGGATTGATGGGCAGAGGGTGAGAGGGACGAGGAGGAGGAGGGGGATGCAGGGCAGAAGATTAGTGTTCGGGCCAGGCCAATCTCCAAAAACAGATTAACAAGCTAAAAGCTGTGAATAGAAGGTCACTTATTTTGCCTCATTTAAAGTGATCCAAAATTAATGAGTGCAGTGTGTGGCTCTCAGGCTTTTAAGGGATTTTTGAAGAGTTTGAGCTGTGAGTGTGTTTTAGCCTTCAGGAAAACACATTGTATTTTACACTGGGCGTATTTTAATTACATTTGACAGAGCTGCGATGTCTTACATTCTCGTACAAGACACCAATTACACATTGAGTAGATGACACTACAGACATTTATAAGATTTTAGATATGGCGTACCTGTCTATGCTGTTTTATCTTCACAACGTAATTATCAAAAAACTCATGTTTAAAAAGACAGGTCATCTTATAAATAGTGTTAATATCAAATCACCTATCAAGACTAAATGTAATATACATCTTCTACTGAGAGCCTCTAATTATCATCAGGAGAGAGAATTACATTGCTAAGATTGCACAAGAAGTCTTTCACTATAATAAGATGAGAAAGAATCTGTGTATTTTGACTTTTATCTCTGTTTCCCATACAGGCTCTGATGTCTTTGTTCGTGCTGTCCTGTAAGGACGGCTGGGTCAACATCATGTACGACGGGCTGGACGCGGTGGGAGTGGACCAACAGGTAATGATGCGAGGAATGAGCCGAGCCGTCCTGCAGAGCCGGTGTCAAAACTTTTGCCTCTGGCTCGTTTCAGCTGCGTGAAGCCCGATCCGTTTCCAGTCCCGTGTGTATTGTAACTGATTTTACTCCTGAGAAACTGCATTGAAAATCTTCTCTCCTTGGACATTATACAACACATTATATGTTACTTTACAAAATAATAGAGGAAGCCATTTTCAAAAAATCTGTTACTGATGCTACTTTTTTATTGCAAGCCTACTTCCTGCTTAGCGTACACTGTGCAGTTGTATATGTATGAAAAAATATTTTTATCATTTTGATATATATTTGAACTGTAATGCATGTTCGAAAACAGTGGCACCTTAATCACCATTCTAAGTTATTACATCAACATTTTGCAAATACCCGACTTAAAAGCAGCCTAACCGCACGTCTTAGGAGTAAAAATTGTCAAACACACTGAGACAGAGTGGGAGTGAACAATTATTTAATATGTCTCTCAAACAATAAGCAAAGTTAAATGGCAGCGGCGTATTAATAACAGATTCTGAGTCTTAAAAGGTGAGCTCATAGCGGGAACTTCAAAGCTTCAATTGCCTAGGCTCCATCAGATCCAGGACTGCCTGTGGTGTAATGTGTTCAAATCTTGTCAGCCGGATTTATAGCATCATAAAAAAAATGAGCGAAACCAGTGGATTAAAACCTTTATTTGTGATATCATCAAGAGGCGTCTTGAGAGTGCTGAAATGCTCAGACCAGGTGAAAAGCACAGGAGCTTAACATTCTTGCTTCAACCCATAGACTGTATAAAATATGGACGTAGTGTCCGTGACGTCACCCATAGGTTTCTGAAGAGCAAAAATGAAGCAAATCGTAGTGAGACTAGAGCCATGTTTTGCTTCAACCTTCTTGGCTGCTGTAGTATTCTACGGCAACTCGTGAGGTACATAGCTGTAAAAGCAACGTGGCTACAAGGGGCGTGTGCTGCGCAATGTTGTTGTGCTTCGCTGTGGAAATGGACCCGCTGCCGCTGGCAACAGAACTTAGAAATGACGCTAAAAGAGAAATACAACTGCCTTCGCATTCTTTGAAAGCACACGTTTGGAAACACTTTGGATTTTACCGTCAACCGGGCAAGAAAGAGCTTGACATGACGTTTACAGTTTGCTGACATTGCCACGCAAAGTAAAGTATTTTGGAAATACTTATAATATTTATATAATATTTCTATATTATATTATAATACTTATAATATTTGTTTATTAAATAAATCTGAGAAACAACTTATTGTTGTCTTGGATTTACATTAATATGTGCTTACATTATTGCAGTTGATAAAACATTGTCCTTTACAATTATAATAGTTAAAAAATATAAATACTATGCTATGTATTGAATGAATGGAGAATCGTTTTGAATCGGAAAAAAAAATTGTTTTTGAATCGATATTGAATCGAATCGTGAGACATTCAAAGATTCACAGGCCTAATAAACATAATGGTGCTTTGCTAAAGATCAGCACATGAATAAAAGCTCTTACTCTTCTTTCCCTCTGCTCTTCTCTTCTCAGCCCGTAAGGAACCACAACCCCTGGATGCTGCTCTACTTCATCTCCTTCCTGCTCATCGTCAGCTTCTTCGTCCTCAACATGTTCGTCGGCGTGGTGGTGGAGAACTTCCACAAGTGCCGGCAGGACCAGGAGGAGGAGGAGGCCCGCTTACGGGAAGAGAAGAGGCTCAAAATGATAGAGAAAAAGCGCAGGAGTAAGGAGAATGAAGGGGCTGGTCGGTAGTCTATTTTTCTGAGCACTGCCTGCTTTCAGAGCCTGAACAAAAAAAAAAGAGAAAGAGAATGACAGAGAGAAAACAGGGAAATATATTGAGACCTTAAGAAGAGGGAGAGTGTGAGAAAGACTGGCTAGCTGACGTGAAACGGCGGCTGATCGCTGACGTCGGCTACGCCAGTCTGATGCATGGAAGTGCATGAGTGCAGCCCTCCCCTAACCCTGTCCTAACACTGCATGGAAAACTTTTGGAATCTGGCCAACCTAACTAACCTCTGCATAAGTATGACTCTAACTAACAATTTGTATGCTCACTCTTTAAACTACAGAACTGCCACCACTGTAGTGTAAAAAAGACAGAATCCAGTAGTCTCTATTTCTAATGCTTAAATTATTAAATGGCCAAATCCTGTTTTAATGCAATTCATAATGTTTGACAAGAACAATAATAAGTTGATTTTTTTGTAGATTTCATAACCTTTGCAGCAACTTTCTGCATGAAGCTGATCGAGTTTGACGTCCCCCCCCCCCACGACCCCCGTGTGTCTCGGGAAATTTTGTTAACAAAATTTTGATCGGCGAAATGCCAAAGCCCCCTCTTTCCCTTCCTCTGAGTGCATGTACGACCCCGAGGCGTCTCTCGACACGGAGTGGAAGAAGGACATTTCCTCTGAACGTGCTTTGACTGGCAGACTCAGAAACATAGCAGGCGTTTTTGGCTGCTATACCTGCAAAGTAAACTTGGGTAACAGATGATGTCGAGTTGGTTAAATGTGGCTTGTAGAAAATGCAAGCACAAGCTGGCGGAGACGTCACAGACACACCACCTATTGCAAAAAGAGTCCAAATCTTGCATTACATTTTTTTGGGACTTCTTTTTTTTTATTATTGTTGTACATGTTGAGCTGAAGAAAACAACAATTTGGTAGATGCACATGGTTTTTTATTTGCCGACTCAGAAACATCAATGATTTGGCCACGAGACAAAATTACATCCAACTACCCAACACTTGAACCACAGAACGACACTGGAAGGCAGTAAATGGTGTGAGCAGAGCGCCGCTCTATTCATCTTGTGTTCGTAATGTGTCTCACTGGTCTAAAACTGCGAAAGGTCCAGGCAAATGGATTTGAATCAGCTTTCTCTGGAAAAAAAAATAGACCATGTAATTGGTCTATGTATCGATCAAAAAAAAGAAAAAAAGTTTTAGACTGTTGAGATTTTTTTCTGATGGGTTAAAAATAACTATAGTGATGTTACTGAAGAGAAGAGTTGCTCCAGTGTGCGTTCAACATCGCAGTCACGTTTGGTTTGAAAGTGAGTCCAGAACTTGAGCAGCAAAGTAATTTGGATAGATTTTAATTAGTTAAAACCAACGAAAAGAAGTAATTGATTCAAAGACTAGTTAATTAAAAATTCATAATTGAGCCCTCTGAAAAATTGCATTGTTGAACGTACCCTGCGGAGCCCGTCTCAACTGCAGACATTACTCTTTTTACATCAAAGGCATGTCAGCATGATGTACTTGGGAGGTTGACAGAAATATGCACGCACACACACAAAGTTGTCAAATATGGACATGTGAGTTCACAGTCTATCAAAACATAGTCACATATAGTATGTTCACACCATTTTGGGTCCTTTTAATGAAAAGTCAGGTATTGCTCATTTTCCTCCACTTGTGAGCTTTATTCATGGTGACAGCTACACTTAAAGTGTGTTATTATTCAAAGGCAGTGATGCATCTCACAGTGGCTTTTTTAAGAAGGAGCAGCTCTCCTGTCAAGCTGTATGGCCTGTAGTCTGGGTTATAATGGAGAGTGTTACTCTGCTATTTATGAGCAGCAGAGACCTCTCTACCCTGACAGGAATGCAATTATTACAAAAGCAATGAATCTTGGATGAATGCTCCGTTTTTAGGTTGCATTTTGATTTTAGAAATACACCTGTTTTCCACTTATTTGAGTCTTATACAGACAAAGCTGCAACTCATGGTTTTCATTATCAGTTAATCTGCCGACTATTTTCATGATTAATCGTTTTGTCTATAAAAAAAGCTAAAAAAAAAAAAAAAAAAGAAGTCTCATCACAATTTCCCAAAATGACGTCTTCAAATTGCTTCACTTGTCCAACAGTCCAAATCCTTCATCTACTATCATAAATGACAAAGAAGCAGCAAATCCACATTTAAGAAGCTGGAACCAGCAAATGTTCAAAAATGAGTGAAACAATTAATCGGTTATCAAAATAGTCGGCGATTAACTTTCTTTTGATCAACTAGTTGTTGCAGCTCAAAATACAGGGGAAGGTCAGACATCTGTGCTAAAGACTGGTGGAAGAGAGAATCACTAAAACTAGGTTACACCTGGTTTCTTTTGTATTACCAGAAAACAATAACTTGACATTGTGGTTTAACATGAGCACTGTTCAGGAGCAGTGCTGGTAAACATGCTATCATCAAGCTGGAGTTTTCATAACTTACCAGACACAAAACCAGGTGATTTCTCGGTGAGAAGTTATAGTAACTTGTAATATCTGCTCCATTTAAACACTGTTTGCACATTATGACCTGATATAATAATATATAATATAATATAATACAGCCCACCTGTGACTCTCATGTCCGCTCTTATTGAACATACACAGGCAGCGGTGTGCACAGACTGTCTGCGGGGCGGGGGTAGTAATGTAAAGAAGGGACACCGCCAACAGTTGGAGCTCATTCACAGTGAGTCCATGAGATGCCAAACATAGTCCCATTAAGACACAAGCATATCTTGAATAAAGGTATAAGCCCGAGCAGAAAGAGCAGTTGGCGGTTCCCCTCCCTCGGCCCCTGCACCTTCCTGTGCAAACCACTGAACACTTGTAATATGTAACTTATCAGAGCAGACTTACTCACAGCTGCTCTCTCTCCATCTGTCTGTGTGTGTGTTCATATTCATCTCTCCTCTTTTCGTCTTTTGCGTGTATTTCCTCCAGAGGCCAAGCAGAGGCCTTACTACGCCGACTACTCTCCCCTGCGTCTGTCCATCCACACACTGTGCACCAGCCACTACCTGGACCTCTTCATCACCTTCATCATCTGCATCAACGTCTTCACCATGAGCATCGAGCACTACAATCAGCCGCAGGTAACGTTTCTGCACACGCAGGTTTGAATCAGAAAAGCCTGCATGCTAATTTTTTTTAGATAATAAAAAAGTTGTTGATGTGTTGAGAGATGCCACAATCCTCCTGGAGAGCACTGAAAAACAAGTCTAAATTTACTTTATGATACAAATGAACTTGAATTTGATTTGTTCTCAAGCAGCTGGAAAACTTCCATTTCTTCCATTCATTTGTAATATTAACGTATAAAAAAACTTTCTCTGTGTGTTCAGTATTTAGAGGAGGTCCTCAAGTACTGCAACTACGTCTTTACCTTCATCTTCGTCATCGAGGCCCTGCTCAAACTGGCGGCGTTCGGCATACACAGGTTCTTCAAAGACAGGTGAGACCCAGCGCTGTAGAGTGTCAGAGTCATTATTTATTGTCATTATGTGTGGCATAAAATTATGACCTCAGCTCCATGAACACATGTGTAGCCCTTGAACTTCATACTTCGGTGGCCCCTTGTTCTCAGCACAGGTCGGGTGGTGAGTGTTTTCATCTGTCTTAGGGTTCCCTTGCAGAGCTCTGAGTTTGCCAACAAGGGAGTCTGGACATGATCTTTGTCGTTCTATAGGAACAGTGGAATCTGGATGATACACATCTGCTGAAATGCATTCCTTCTTACAAACCTCCAACTTTTTTAATAGCAGTAATTAACTTCATGAATACACAACAAGTAGAGCTCAATTTTTTTTTATTATAGTTGTACATTTCATTAAAGAACTAGTGTTTCTAGTGTTAGTGTGATTGGTACCTATAATGTAAGGAACATAAAATGTTTATTAAATGACATTTTCTCATTACAACCTGTGAGTGTTTGAAAGGTCAAGGTCAAAGGCCAAAGCCTTTATTGTCATGTTCACAGTTAAAAGAAACAATATTTGTGACATATTTTCTCTGAGACAACAGAAAAACTTCAAACATGGTGCTTCCCTATTATTACCTCTCACTTCAAAGTCCCAGTTCTTCTCTTCTTGCAAATCTTCTCATCCACCTGAATGGATCTTTTGGTCACAGCCACTGACTTTAGCATTGTACCATTACACGAGCATGGGGATGGCCAGTAGACCTTGTTCAGATCATACCTGCTGGTCCTGTGCATGCCCTTCATTTTAACATTATGTTCATCCACCTGCAGGACATTTACAGACTGTGGCTGGTCATCATGACTCTTTTTATTATTTTTTTTAATGTGCTTTTATTTGTGTGTTTAGGTGGAATCAGTTGGATATAGCTATAGTGGCGTTGTCCATCATGGGCATCACCCTGGAGGAGCTGAAAATGAGCGCAGCACTGCCCATAAATCCAACCATCATCAGAATCATGAGAGTGCTCAGGATAGCACGAGGTAGGAACACACACACACACACACACACACACACACATTACTTATGTCACTTTTGGGGAATTTACATAGACTTACATTCATTTCCTGAAGACTAACCTGAAGGATCACCTAACCTTAACCTAACAATAACCTTAACTGTTGACCTAAAAATCACAGTTTTCCAAATTGAGGACACCATTTTTGGTCCCCAATTGCACCGCTGTCCTGTATGAACTGGTCTTGAGACTAGTGTATATCCCCAATTTGGACATACACATACAAACGCACACATCTTGTTTCACTCATCATATATGTTATTTATGCAATTTTTTTGTGAATTCATCCTTTAAAGTACTTTGTCACAGACGCCTTGTGGCTTCCACAAAATAAATTCAGCACAAATCCTAGCGCCTCCCTGCTGTGCCGCTATCCTGCCGTGCCACTGTAAATCCTGCAGCATATGGGGGGCCCGACTGAAGCTGGCAACAACTAGCTGCTTTAAAAACCGCTCCTCTGTCCCTCCGCAGTGCTGAAGCTTCTGAAGATGGCCACAGGGATGAGAGCTCTGCTGGATACCGTCATGCAAGCGCTGCCACAGGTAAACACGAGCTCCAACACCAAAGAGTGATTTTTTTTTTCTGTTTTATTTATGAATCCTTGTGCGGGAATATAGGCTAAATATGAGGGTTTTGTTTGGAATAGACAGCTCTCTGAAAGATTTATGCTTGTTGATGAATATTTAGTATTCTGACCCTAAAACGTCTCAGTTTGTACATCTGCTGTCTCTCCTGCTTCTCTACAGCTGAACCATGTGTGTTTTTATTATTAAATGTGCATCATAATGAAAAACACGTCACACTGGGCAGTGTTTGTTGCAGTCACTCAACTGTTATTTAGCAGCGTCTTAACATTTGAAGGTATTTAAAAAAAAAAACAGCTCTCAAAAATGAAGTAATGATCGGTGCAATAAAAGAAGACGGTGCAGCTGAGGACATGGAGGCTTCAAAGAAATCAGATCAATTAATGATTCAAAGAAACAGTTGCTTCACACAGCATTTTTTTTTTTTGCATGGATTGGATCCTTGAGCATATGGCAGACTTCCACCTTCTCCATCCAGTCTACACACACTCCCTTTTTAAAGCGTGTCCACGGATGCTGTGGGAGCATCTCGGGTCTCTCTCCTGCTGCCTGGCACACTTCTTAGAGGCAAAGAGCAGATGTACCGAAGACTGTGATGCAGGAGCGGTGACAGACTCCATTGTTCTGCCTTTTTTTTTTTTTTTTTCTAAATGTCAAACGTGCACGTGTAATCATCAGGGCACAGAATGCGAAGAAGAATTTTTTTTTTTTTTTATTAAGGAAGTGGATAAAAGACAGCATGCTGGGAACTTTCTGATGCAGATTTAGTCATAGGAAGTTCACAGGGTCTGTCTGGAAATCCTTCATGATGACCATTCTTAGTGGACTGAGTGGACATATGAATGAAACCTTTTATTTCAGACATGTGTAAACAAACAAACAAACAAAACAAAACAAGCAGCATATCCATATTGCAATTTAATTAAACTAGAAAAGTAAGAGTTGCATTTCATTGTTGCCTCAATTCGCACATATTTACATGCCTGAAAAGGAGTAGGAAGAAATATACACTTATTTAATCCTACCCCTTCTACAACAGTTTGTGTCTACCTGACCTGATATCAAATCTTAACATGTCTGTTAAGAATTTTAAAGTTCAATTAGAATATATCAATTCAGTTTTCCTCCATGGAAATAAAACTGAATTCAGGTAGAGTGGTTTGTTAATGAATATGTTCAGTTATAAAAACATTGTTAAAAGGCTCCATGCCCTGTTTTCTCCACCTTACTAATGTGAAGCAAACCCCCTCAGTGTCCTCAATCCCAGTTTGAGTGGGAGCAATGTGAGCTAATGTAGCTCATATATGGCTCATTATTAATATGTGCCAGCTTATATCAAACAGCAAAAAGTTCACTTCAGTGCAAGATGTGTTTTATTAGATATGTTCTTTCATTTGCTATGCATGGTTAGGTTACTGTCGAATGCAATGAATTCAATAAATAAATGGTAATGTCTTCTGCTCCCTGCAGCTTTACACAAGCAATGTTTACACACAGTGTTTATGTGCATAGGGGATTTAACATGTGTGTCGCTTCCAGGTGGGAAATCTCGGTCTCCTCTTCATGCTGCTCTTCTTCATCTATGCTGCGCTGGGAGTGGAGCTCTTTGGCAAACTGGGTCAGTCACACTACTGGCAGTAAACACACATACACACACACACACACAGTCTACAAGCTTCAGCAGAAAAAAGGTTTTTGAATCCACTCATTACCAGCACAGTCACGACTTACAGCAAATTTCCCTGCGTGAACCGTCTCTGCTGAATCGTCGCTCTGCACCCCCATCTGTCCGCCTCTCTCTCTCTCTCTCTCTCTCTCTCTCTCTCTCCCCCTCTCTCTCTCTCTCCACCGCTCTCACATCAGAGGCCTGCTTCGAACAAGAAAACATCACATTTGCATGATCGCATTTATTTACGTGTTGCTCCCTCAAATACGCCGGCACCGTCCGACTCATTTTCTGTGAGAGCGCAACAATGTGTGAGGGAAGGGGATTAGCGAAAAAAAAACATAGGCATCCGGGAGGACGGAATGAAAACAGCTCGGTGATGAAGAGGCCGCTTGCGTTATTATGCTTCCCGTCAACGCCTCGGGAAAATGATTGGATGTCTGTTTTTCCTGTTTTATAAAGTGAAAAATCCCTCTCCCTCTTTTTGCCATGATTTTGGCTTTTTTCAAGCAGCTGACAAAAGCCTTTGGATGTGCCGCCTCACTTTAAATGCTTTAAAAATTACAAAGCGGAGGAGCCATTTATATTATAGAACAGGCTTGTCAAGAGGTTGTGCTGGAGAATATTGCATCAGGACGCATTGCTGTTACTTTCCACAGCAATGTTGTGTTCAACTTATTTTCACTGGACATTAGAGGTGTGCGATACTGCAAGATTTGGTATTGATCCGATACCAAGTAAATACAGGGCCAGTATTGCCGATACCAATACTTTTAATATTTAAGGTTGATGTACCATCACACTGCTGACCCTTAGGTGTTTTTGTGTTTTTTCCTTGGGATTATTTTATTAAAACCATGGACAGAATTTGGGCAAAGTTTAAAGGCGACTGCAAAATACTTTTTTTTATCAAAAACAGAAGCAATAGAGCAGTAAGTAAAAAAAAAATCCCCCAAACATTGTTATGTGCACATTTTTTTCTTTAAAAAAACAAAGTGAAAAAAAAAATATTATATGAGTGCAATTTAAAATCTGTGTGTTGAGAAACTACAATACAAATGTAAAATTAAATTTCCCCCCTTCAGTGCACTTCTTTTCTGGATTTTTCTCAATTAAAAAAGTGTACAAAACTATCACACCACAACAAATGTTATAAAACAATTCTGCTTCAGTGTGTGTGTGTGTGTGTGAGAGAGAGAGAGAGAGAGAGCTGAGTGGCCTGCCGCCACTGAGTTACGTGACGGTACAACATCAGAGCACATCAAGGGGAGGAGGAGCAAAGTGCGCCTGCTCCACGCTGAGAGTGAGACAGAAGAAGTGGCACAAGCACATACAAGAGCGAAACTGACATTAAAGCATCAATCTCATCACGCTAGTATCGATCTGATAGCGATACCAACTTGGTATCGATACTATCGATATTTGGATCGATCCGCCCACCTCTACTGGACATTACAGCATGTTGGGCCTCAGGTTTCTTGTAGTTCACAGTGATTGAATTTGGCATTAAACAGCATTCAAAACACGTCTCTCTCACCCCTGAAAGGCTCTCAATAAATAAGCTTTTTTTTCCCCATCAGAGGGCTGATGTCTGTGATTATTTGTTAGCTGACAGAGAATACAAAGGAAGCAGATATAAAGCCTCCGGTCGTATGAGCTTTTTGAGGCTTAATGCGGGCGCACACTTCACACAGCGCCGCGAAAATAACCGGCCACCACTAACTTGACTTAATTGGCTCATGAAAGCTTTCTTGCCTCAGAAAGGAACAAAGATGTGAAATTCCTTTGAGAGACCTAAGACATGGCTGATACTGTATGCTGGCACTCTGGGAGTCTGAACTCCTGTGACCGTTGGTGTCAGCACAAGGATGAACAGATAAGAGAAGGTCACCGGCGAGGGAAATATGAAAGGGGATGGAAATGAGGGTTTGAATGTTAATACTCGCAGCTTTGGATTCTTTGGGTTCTTTGGAAGCTGCAGCAGGTGCAGGTTCAGATCGGATCTGAATGGAAATCAAAATTCGCTGATCTCTGGGAACCTGACGGCCAGATGAATCCCCTTCATCCTCTCGCCACTGAACCATGACTTGGGGGGGAGAAGTTATTTCTGCCTGAAACTCCTGATAACACACATTTACATTCAAATACTTGAATCACATTTTCTTTTTACTTTAACACTTACTAAATTCTTTTATTTAGTATTTTGTAAAATCCATATTATTATTATGTAGCTTAATGATATGGCTGCTGTTTGTTTGTGCATTTCAGATTGAGTTTGATTCCGTTTATTATTCTGCAAAGCCACTCTATTCAGCTCCTCTGAGCTTCACACTCATTGTGCAAACCTCTCATTTTTCTCCCGCTGGTTGATCCTTAGAATAAGAAACAAGGTACGTAATACTCAGAGGACCGTCTGGTGCCTCTCCGGCTTCCAGCTAATGCGACCTGGGCTTTGAAACAAGGGCCGATATCTTCTGGTGGCTGTTATGATTCTGTCGACAGGCTCCTGAGAGCTCTCTGTCTGATTGACCCTGAGCCTGATGGAGACTTTTCCCTGTCCTCCAGAAGACAGCTATCTCCTCTGTTGTCCTTTGTCAGGTCCACAGAGACACGGCGCTTAGCAGCTGCTTGTGTGCTTCCTGCACTTTCATTGCATTAGGGCTTTCTAAGTGGGACACATATGAGATCAGTTATACTCATTTCCATCTTTGTTGTCCACTGTGTCTTTCTTGTAGCGTAATTCACATGTGTGTGTGTGTGTGTTTGTGTGTCGAACAGAGTGCAACGACAGCAACCCGTGCGAGGGTCTGAGTCGCCACGCAACCTTCGAGAATTTCGGGATGGCCTTCCTCACGCTGTTTCGAGTGTCCACCGGAGACAACTGGAACGGGATCATGAAAGTATGAACACACACACACACACACACACGTACACTCACATAAAAGGCGACGAGATTATCTCATAGCCACAGAGAGAGCAATGACCTCCAAAACCAATTATGAAATAATAAAGTAGCTTAGAGCTGAGCAATGTCAACTCTTTCTTCATCTTGACTTTTACTGTATTAAAAATATGGGATGTATGATATAATCTCGGTTTACTCATATAATTTGACTAATAAGGAGAATATTGAGAATAACTTTTTTCTTGTTCGGCAATTACTGTTTACTGATTACTTACAACCCTAATAATAATATGAATCATAAAACTACTGTTGTTGATTTCTGACAGATTTTTCATTTTTGCTTTACTTGTACTTCTTTTATTTATTCACATCTCTTCATTTTATACACTTATACACAATAACTATAAATACTATAAATAATTATTTCCAGAAGAAAACTGTGCAACGGTTCCCTCATGTTATCTCTGTTAATCTGTTAATATTCATACCTTGATACTGGATGCTGAGGCAAGACGAAACATATAGAGGATTCTTTCTTAAGTGTAAATCAATGGGTTATTACACGAAACAAAATTAAAAAGAGAGGAAGGGCTATTAGAGTTTTATTTATCTTAATTTGTGTTGCATCATTACAGAAATTAAAGTCCCTATTTCCTCATTACATAAACTTTCTATCCTTAATTTTAAGTAGAGATCTTTCATTGAATTTACAGATGCAAACACGTCATGGAGCTGCTTTGTCATTGCTTACATTTTGCAAGATTCCCCACAAGGGAAAGCTGTTCTGTTATTGTTAGATCACTGCTACACATCCCAACCTGAGCTGCATAAATTAAAGAGTTGCACCGGCTGCAGTTTCACCACATGCTCTGCTGCCCTACATCGCTCCCACTGTCCTTGTTTCTCCTTAAATTCTTCCAAATTTCAAGGCTCTATATCACATAACTCCAGTTTCTAAACAGTTAAGATTTCAAAGCTTTTGTGCCAGAGCCTCTGGAGCATATCCACCTGTTATAACTGCTGATGTGTGTGCTTTGTGTGTGTACCACTTTCGGAGAGAAGTCCGCTCCCCGTCCCATTCTTCCTGAATCCTTCTCTGTGTCTTTTAAGGACACGTTAAGAGAGTGTCGTCCAGAGGACCGCCAGTGTCTCCACTACCTGCCCGTGGTCTCTCCCATTTACTTCGTCACCTTCGTCCTCATGGCCCAGTTCGTGCTGGTCAACGTGGTGGTGGCTGTTTTGATGAAACATCTTGAGGAAAGTAACAAGGTAGAGTAACAACATGGGTTAAGACATTTGGACTTAAAGGTGCTGTGTGTAACGTTCAGAAAGCCCTTCTTATTAATGATTGTTGATGATGTTATCATTAAGTAAGCTGCAGTCACCCTTGTGTGATGGACATCTTCTGCTGGATATCAACATTTACTTAAAGATGCGGTCATGAAGTTAAAAGACATCTACCCTTGCAGGAGGCTAAAGAGGATGCAGAGATGGACGCAGAGATCGCCTTGGAAATGGAAATGGAGAGGCAGCGCAGATTAAGCACAACCTCCAACAACAGTTCAGGGGCGGGGACCTATGTTGGGCCATGTCCAAACTCGCCTGGACAGGTAGGAAGGAACCTTACTCATTGGCCGGTCAGGAATCTTGACTAACCCCGAAACAGCAATGTGTAATGGACGCATGTGCAAAATGTACTGCAACAGACAAGCATCACTGCATGAAAACACACTGAGTATCAGAGCTGTGTGGTCTCTGTCTCCCCCTGTAGGAGGAAGAGGTACAGTACGGCGACCAGGACCTGCTTTCCCCGAGGAAGATGTCTGTATCCAGGATGCACTCTCTGCCTAACGACAGCTACATGTTCCGACCTGTGCGGCCCGCCAGCGCCCCCTACCCTCTGGAGGAGGTAGAGCTCAGTCCCCAGCACCAGCATTCAGGTAACTTGTCTGTTCAGGATTTAATCGTCACAAGCTCAGCATGTTTTGTTTAGACAGCAACTGATATTGTTCTAACAGACACTGATAATCTGATAATCCTATTCAATAAACTTCACGTGGACTAAGATTGCTCCATGCATGTTGCTGGCACCAACCTGGTTTTATTTTAATGATGAACCACCAACATTCTAGTTAATAACTATGTGTGTTAAGATACTAGAGGTTTCCAATGCTTTGAAAGCTCCAATCTGCTATTTCTGGATACATTTTTGGATCATTCATTGGAACATTTTGCCAACCTGGAAAAAGATAGAAGTGAATGAATCCAAGATTTTACACCTTTTGGAATTCAAAATCCTGGTCCTGCTATTTTCCCCCTGTGGATGTAAATAACAGCTGTTAGTTACTGATAATCGAGACATGATGCACAGATTGAAAAATATGAAAACGGCATTGCAGTTTGGCAGTGCAAAGCGGTAGACGCCAACCAATCAGTCCCACGCGAGTCCACAAATCCCTCATTAGGAGGCTAATTATGTTAACCGAGGGTTCGCTGCGATGGACCATGCACAGTCTGAGACGATGAATTCGCCAGCATTCAAATACAACACAATCCATGATGCACAGAGTCAAGCATCATGAGAACTATAATTGCTGAATACAAACAAAAATATATATCAACTTTTTTTTTTGTGGGCTAGTATGACAAGGTATGTATCTTTGTAGCTCAGAATGTGGACAGAGATCTGAAAAGGAAATAGATTCAGGCTCCAGCAAAGGCACAGATTTAAGCTCAGACTGAAACAGGTGCAGGCTCTGGTAGAGAGAAACGTTCGCTGAACTTGGTGCAGCTGGGGAGCCGAAGAGTGCTGATCAAGTGGGAGGTAGAACAAGAGAGAACTTCAGAGCAACAGGAGGATGGTTTGTCAGCAGAATCAATCTGACAGATTAGAGAGTTTTTTTGTCCTTAATAACCTTGATAATAATAATAATAATGATAATAATAATAATAATAATAAGCTCATTTGTTCACAATGTTCTTTTGTCTTCATGATGTAGTTTTTATAAAAGATATTGACCTTCCAGATACACACTTATTTAGTATAAAATCACAAATTGATCACACTCACACAGATCTACTATTTAACTTATGCAAATTCTGAAAACAATTGACTGCAACAGTGATGATTTAGATGTGTGATAGTAAATGGCTGAATGCATTTTTAATACAACAATACATGCTCCAAATTTTAGTTAATGGGAAATACACACCACTTTTATATTGTATGATGTCCATGCTGCTCTTTCCAGTTCTTGCTCAGCTCTTCAAACACAACGCAAAACCAGGCAACTTAGCAGCAGAATAAACCTGCCGATTTCCCTAAGCACTGACGAGCACTGTTTTATCTGCAGTCAGATTCTAATGGCATGTTGTGGCCAGGCTGTGGACAGACCCAGCTCTGTCCCAAGGTACTGACCTGCAGCGGATGAGCTGACTCAATGTGAATCTCTGCAACCTTCACACAGGCTCATCTGCTCAGCTGTGGAATGGCCGAACACTCGACGGGAATGACGGTTCACTTGACGGCCAAGCTGCAAAGCCGGAAAACTATAATATGTGAAAAAATAGAAAAACACTATTCAAAAAAGCTTTATCGATTGTTTACTTTTTTTAAGATTAGCAGTGGTAGATTTATAATAAAGCGGCTTTCCGGCTTGGCCTGAAAGTACCAACTGAAAATGGACTCTAACTCTGATTTTGCTGCAATGTGTTTAACCTGTTTGATTCTGTGTATGTCTGAACTCACAGGTGCAGTGAACCTGTGTGTGCTCAATGCCTAAGACCCTGGTTACGCAACCTCACAGCATTTATTAAACACAGACTGAACTCATGATGGAGTTGCCTCCTCCTCATCTCTTTGCCATCACACTCATATTTTGCCGCTTTGGCCTTGATCATCACCTTAATGCTCCCTGGCATGACTGTCTAAATGCAGTCACATGGAAGTGTTAACGTAACCAGGATCTCATGCAGAATATTACATCTAGCAAACTGGTCTTATAGTATGACTCTATCTCTGACTCAGCTCAGTGATGCTACTTTACTGGTATTTCCTTTGTGATGAGCAACCTACTGTACTGTATGTTCTAATGAGTTTTCACTCTGGAAACACTTTATTTTGATAGCAAATTTGAAGCAATTGTAAATAAATAAAAACTTGAATTTAATTAAATTCTTGTTGCTCAAATCCAAATATCCTATCAAAATAAAATGTTAGTGATATTATACCTTTACATTATATATGATAGAAGAACAGTCAGTATGTGTGTATGGTTTTTTTTGTATATGCCCAAATATGCATGTCTTTTCTGCAAAAAAGCATGTTTGCACTGCGAGCGTGTCCATGTGATGTCATCGTGTGTGTGCCAATCTAACGCTCAGAGTTTGCACCTTCAGGCTCGGTGACGTCCGTCCACTCTCAGCCATGTGACAGTCGCGCGCTGCTGCAGGTTCCAGATGTTTCCCCCGTTCACCCCCGGTCGCCTCCCACCCTCACCCTGCCTCGCATTGCCCCGCCCACACCCAGCCCTTCCCCATGGGCCCTGCGCAGACAGGTAAGAGACCCCACATCCTACATGTTTACATAGACGTAATGCACATGTTTTGACTGATAGAAAGTTTCATGTTGTGTTTTTGTGTTGCAGGTGGCAGTTAAGTTGGATTCTGTGGAGTCCCAGGGTTGTGAGCAACAGGAGAGGCTCAACCCTATCCATCTGCCTCCCCCCTCCCCCCTCTCTCCTCTTACCTCCTCTCCATCTCCCCTACCTCCCCCTCCTCCCTCCTCCCCCTCAGCCCTCTCTCTCCCACCCTGCTCCCCTTCTGCCTTCCCGCTCCCTCCTCCCTCTCCTCTACCTCCTCTCCTGTTCTCCCCCTCTCCCCTCCCTCCCCCACCATCTTCGCCCTCGCTCCTCCTCCCTCCCCCTCCCTCCCCCCGCCTCCCCCTGCGCCCTCCCAGCCTTCGGAGACCCAGACCACCCTCCGCCGCCTCCTTCTGCGACCCTGCCGACGAGGAGGTGTATCACATCACCAGCTCCGCCCGCCACAGGTGGAGGGACGAGGCGGGAGGAGGGCAGGAGGGCAGAGGGAAGGCCGGACGCAGCCACTCCCTGTCCCCATACACCTCCCCGTACTCTCTGGGCTCCTGCGCCGCCTCCTCCCCTCTGCCTCCCCCACTACCGCCTTCCTCCTCCAGGAGCGCGCTCAGTCTGCTTGGCGTGGGATTAAAGGACCGCGACTTCAGGAAGGGTCACAGTGTTGACACCCAGGGCTTCCAGGACAAGCCGTCATCGCTGTCTGCTGGTTTCCCCGACGACCAGCGGCGCCACTCCATCGAGGTCTGCCTCCCGCAGGCCTTCATCACCAGTGACGACCAACACTTCTCACGTGAGGCCCACCGGTCGGAAAAAGGCGGCGGCCAGGCATTTCCTGTGAGGGTGCAGTCAGTCGGGGGCGGCCACAGAAAGAAGAAAATGAGTCCTCCTTGTATATCTATCCACCCGCCCTCAGAGAGGGAACACCCCCAAATCGCCTCGCCGCCAAAACTGGCTGACTGCAGCATGATGCTGAGACGCAGGACACCGTCCTATGACTTGACCCCGCACACACAGTCAAACACCCAAGACGTCTCGGCAGATTCACAGATGCAGCCACAGATGCACACCGTGCTAGCACCTATCCACGTACCCCTGCAAGCACACTCACCAACACACACACTCACACCCACACGGGCGTCTCCGACACACACTCAGACATACACTCCACCACACGCATCCACACCTACACACCCACACATCCCGATCAGCCCCAACATCTTCATCCAGCCTCACGCGCCCCTCGTCCCAAACACAATGCCTTTCTCACAGACACGCTCCATCTCCCCCGCCGCGAGGCACTCCCCCCTCACGGCGGACTACATCCCACTCCCCCAGTTTACCTTCGACCAACCACAGTCCAGATACATGAGCGGCCTATCAGACACTGACACAGCCACCTGCTCTTCCCCTTTCGACAACAGACTGGGAAGCGGTGCTGGATACAGTGCAAAGAATCGGAGGACCGCCCAATGAACATTGAGCATTTGCCTTCGGGAAGCGAATTAATTGATCCAAAATCTCTGAAGTTGGAGTCACGGGGGCCTCGGCAGAGATTGGTGCTGGGGAGGAAATGAGAGGAATAATTTTATTGGGAGAGGGATTTTTTTTTTTTTTTTTTTTTTTTTCAGATGAATACTGAAAAGACATTCGTTATTATTTTCCAGAGAGACGCTGGTACAGTCCCGTCCTAGAATAACAGACAATGGATCCATTTTCCTAAACCCAGCTTGAAGGACAGCAGATCCACTGAGGCTGTACCAGTCAAACAGTACCCACTGTACATGGTGTGTGTGTTCAGGACTTACACTGACAACGCACCAGAACTAAAGCCACCTAACTCCGTAGCCAAAGTTTTTTTGACACACTGTCCCCACCCGCGCAAGCCAATCAGGAAGCAGCGTCTGGCTGATGACCTCTGACCTTTACAGGAAGTGGTTTGTGAAATGCGAGCGTCGGGGGGAAATTGTGGGATATGCAACTTCAGGTTTTCTACAGAAGTTCTGCTTGCCCCTCCCTCTGCTCCTCGATCACATTGATCGGAGCAGAAGCGCGTGCGTGTGTGTGTGAGTGAGCGTGTCTGCGTTTTCCTACGTGCGAGTACTGTCAAACCTGTCGTCGGGAGTCGGCCATGTTATTCTTACGCCTGCAGCGACAGAGAGGGGGAGCAGGGCAGAGCTGTAGTGTATGTTTTATCTGTGTATCTGTGCAGTGTAAATAAAGGAAAATGCTGTATTTGGTGAGATTAAAAATAGCTCTATCCATATGCACATATTTTTATAGAGATCTAAAATGTTTTTTGCACACAAGTTTGAATTTCAAGTTGCTTGTTTTTTTTTTTTTTCCTCTGTTGTCCTCTTGTGAATGTATGTTTCTTTTCAAGACGGAAAGAGATAGAGAGCAGTGAAGGAGATCGGCCCTCCTCTCAACGGGCTAGACGAGGATGAGGAGAGGGGATTTTATTTTTCTATTTTGAAAAAAGAAAGACGAGAACAGGGGTGTGACGCGTTTCTGTAGCTTTGTCTCAGATTTCTATGTGTTTGACGTCTATATAACAGTCTCAAGTTGTGGGCTCAGTGATGCAAGTCAAATTCATTTTACCTTTCCAGAGTGCATTTTATGATTATGTGTAAACCTGTCCAGAAACCAAATTCAAATGTAAATGTGGCTGTTATAAGATAAAACATAGTAAGTTATAAGCGACACAGATTAAAACCACTGTACCTCAATTTATTCTTTTGTCTACATGAATTATAAAATACCAACTTCCAAGCAGCAAAATAATTAAAATATAGAATACAAATCAAAATCCAGCTTTGGCCTGAAAACAAAGGTATGACCTGCCGTCACTGAGCCCCCTCTTCTGCAGCTGTTTTCCAGCTGGATCAGCTCTGACACCACTTCGTGTTCTGTACATCTAAAGACAACCAAACTAACTAACTTACTAAATATGTGTAGCCAGAGTGCAATAATAATATATACTTGTGAGAAATATAGTAACATCCACACACACACACACATAAAACAACCACGTTCTTGTGTTCGTACATACTGTAGAGCTACTATATATGATATAAACCCGTTTTTATATGACGATTTGAGAGTATTTCTATCTCTAGTGTTCATGCTACTGTAGGTACTCACCCCCCACCCCCCACCCCCCCTTGCGTTTGGCGGCCTGGGTGTGGCTGGAAGTTAGGTAGTGTTAGATTTCTCTTAAAGCTCAGGCCCACCCGCCGACGGTGTAACTGTGAGCAGGAGAGTGACATGCATCTCTGCTGAGGACTCAATAACCCATTCATCACTTCATTTCGAACCCCATTAGATCAACATCACACGCATCTTATAAACACAGGTGTGAATGGCAAGTCTTGAATGTTTTTCCTACCGAGCCATACCTTTATTCCGACACAGCACAATGAGTATTCTATTTTGTGCACAGTCTGGCTTGGCACAGGTACACGAGAAGCATGCTTGTGAGCTACTCCTGATTCTCCCTTTTAAAGGCAGCTGGCTGGGACGGCGTCTTTATTTAATTCCTTTTCTGATCAGCACCTAACATGCACAACTTCTCGGTATTATGAGTGACAACCAAAGTGCTTTGATGCTCTACCATAATCACCACAGGCACAGGACTTATACTACTTGTGCAATGGAAATTCTATTTAACTTATATGTATTGCTAACTAAATTTAAAGTGTGATTGATTTACTGGGTGACAAAGGGTCTCTGAAGGTAAGCAACAGTTCGGCAACAAGCAAAGCCTTGAATTTTATTAGTATGTGTAAATGCTACAGATCCACAATTGGCTTTGCATCACACAAAAACTAGCATTAAAAGGCTGTAAGAGATACCTGCAGAAACTCTTTTCAACATCAGGTCAGTGATGAAAAGGATTATCATAGATCATCATCATTCTCATCACCTACACACGTCCCAAGCAGTTTGCATGCAGGGGGCAAAACTGTGATTAAAATACGAGAAAAGAAACTGTTTGATCCAAGTTTTGCATCTCGCAAGGACAGATGGAAAAAAAAGCTCTTGGACAATGAAACCACAATTTGAAAAAAAACGCTGCTGCTGATGAACGCAGCCTGTTCATCGTTTTTTTTTTTGTTTTTTTTTGATAGCACTCTTCTTCCAGTTCTGACATACAGAAGCACATCTGATGTTGGATGTTGTCCTCCCTCCTGTACATGGCACAGTCGGTCCCCCTCCACCCCCAGGTTTAGGATCATTTTGATACAGTATGTGCTCGAACACAGCATTATTGTGCAACTGCTTTGTCCTGTTTCACGTCCTCTTCCTGCACAGATTGTCAGCAATGGGAGGTTTTAAGTTGTCTGAAGACAGCCTCTTTCTGTCTTGCTCTTATTTGACTCGGTGCAGACGACCCCCCCACCCCATCCCCCCCACCCCACCCCATCTACAGCGTATCGCCATATTAGTCGACACAGTTTGGTAGAGTGACTGCATAATTGTTCTTACGATTTACAGATCTTTGGATCTCGGTATTTAAATCCTGTTTTTGAGGAAACAGTTTTGACTATTGCATGTTCTGATTTAAGAAAACAACAAAAAAAATCTTTTGGGAAAGAATCATCTGGATGTTTTAGAGATTTTGATATTTGCATTTTCAGATGTTTCCATTTGTAGATTGACTACCTAATTGCACTGGGCTCTGATTAATTGGTATCTGTTAAAATACTGATTAAATGACCCGATTCTTTATTGTCCAATGCAATAGTGGGTGGTTCTTTACTGTATGAGGACAGAGCTCCTCTTTATACAGTTTTATAGAAAGACATGGAAACCTAGTTGGTTCTATTTTGCTCAGAACCAACGTTATTTAATGTTGAGGTGAACCTTTTATTCACTTTTCCTCCTGATGCTCGAAACATGGTAGAACTCTGGTATTGGTGAAACTAATTAACTGATGTATATTTTATGTAGGAGTAGCCTCAGCCCTGATGCTCTGTAACAGATAAAGCTAGTAATAAGGTGTGTTTTCTGGTTTTGACGCCGAGCCTGGTCCGGCCTTCGCTCCCGACACAACGCCAGACTCCGGGAAGTTCAAACTGTGATAGAACTTGACTTTGATGAATCAGAAGCCTTGTGTTTTCTTTCTTTCTTTCTTTCTTTTTTTTTATAACCCTTCAGTGATTGGCCCAGGCACCCCCACCCCCAAACCCCCCAAGCCTTACAAGGAGGGGAGGAGGTGTGTTCTGTCTGTCAGAGGAGAGCCAACGTGTCTGCAATAATAAGCCCTCCATTATTCCCTGTAACAGAGGGAGAAGGGAGGGGACAGGGGAGGTGTTTTAAGGCTCGACACACAGTCGGACTCTACATTGTACTGTTGCTGATTATTGTGTGATGACCAACCGTTGTCCTGAAGGATGTTTCCCTGTCAATTAAAAAAATACAAGATTTTTTTTATTCCTGACACGTGTTGTCTGCTCTGTTTCTTATATCGATGATATTGGTTTACCCATTATTGATTAATTCCGACTGTCCCATGCATCTGCAAGTGTTAGTGTATTCCACGCATATCAGTATTGGTGAATTCGTTGGTGGGTAAGTATCAGGAAATGCTAATGTTGGCACTATGACATGGATTGCCTACCAGAGAGCGCCAACAACTTCATTTTGCAACCCTTATCTCGCTCATAGCTACAACTCTGATTCCAAAAAAAGTTGGGACGCTGTGTTAAACCACAATAAAAACCAAAAGCAAACATTTAAAAAGTAACTGTGTTTACAATCAACAGTGTTCCTGAGCCCATGTAGTAATCTCCTTTATACAATCATGTGTTTGACAAAGTGTTGAGTCTTTCCAGGATGAACCTTTCATACCCAATCATGACACTATCACCTGTTACCAATGAACCTGTTTACCTGTGGACTGATCCAAACAGGTGTTTTTGGATCAGTCCACAACTTTCACAGTCTTTTATTGCTCCTGTCCCAATTTGTTTGAAACATGTTGCTGCCATGAAATTCAGAATAAGCCAATATTTACTAAAATCAATGAGGTTGATGAGGTCGAACATTGAATATATTGTCTTTGTGCTGTTTTCAATTGTGTGTATGTCAAAAAGAATCATCCCATGTGGTTTTATTTATGTTTTAGACAGTGTCCCAGCTTTTGATTTGTTCTTTAATCTTTGACATATCAATATCTGTGCTGGCCTCAGAAATACTCACTGTCAGTTATTCTATAGTCTAATGAACAACCAATAATATATCAAATACAGATTAGTGAGCTCCACTCAACCACATCATCATTTTCTGTTATCCACAGTGTCTTCACTTGGCCTGGATGGCTTTTTAGACGACAACATATGAAAATTAATTGGTACCAAAATACCTTGTTGTACAATTAACCCTGAGGCATTTGGGTTTGGTGTCACTGTCAGGTAGATCACAGTGTAGCCTTAAAGGGAGATCAAGCATTGAAATGATATATTTTCAAAAAGTGCAGATGGTAACAGGAGAAAAAAAAAGATATTCTGATGTAGTAATGTCAGCAATGAGACGACTCTGATAGGTAAAGAAAGACATAATCTTGTAGATGAAGGGAGGAATGATCAAAAGGACTTAACCAACTCTTTTGGTATATACAGTATGATGATTTCATGGTTGTAAAAGAAGTCAATGGTCAACAGAAAAATGGTGAATCCCAGTTCCCAGATATCACTGTGTGTGCATTAAATGTTTATTTCCTCCCCAGTTTGGACATTTCAGGTAATTTCATGCTTTTTCCATTTACATTAATGATTAATGGTTGGGAACAGCACCTCTGATTCGACACTGGACAACACTGCCTGTCAGGAAAGTGGTCTTCTGTTGCTTTACTTTTCTCTCTTTGCTCTGTGGTGACATTGTTTAATATGTGTAATATGTTGTAGTTTTTGCAGGAAAAACACTTCCTCGCACAACTTCTTCAAATGTTGCACTATGATGGTAAGTGTGTTCTCCTCTTGTGTGGCACCAAAGTGTCTGCATGGTCAAAAACATGGTGGATGTACTTTCAGCAAAGTGGAGGACTGAGAACCATGCCAGAAGTTACATGAGCACAGGTCGTCAAAAAAGTTTATCTTTTATAGTAGTATCTAACCAGACATCCTTTGTGGGCAGTACCTGTGTAACAGATGTTTCCACAGAATCCACAACAAGTGGTGGAGGAAGTATTAAGAACCTTGAGTTTACTTGAGTAAAAGTACAGATATTACACTGTAAAAAATACTCTGCACTGAAAATGTTACTGAAGTAAAAATATGTAAATATAATCAGGAAAATGTCCCCTGTGACTGTTCTATATTATATCATTATATTATTACTCATGCATTAATATAAACGCAGGATTTTACTGTTGTAGCTGGTTCTGTATCATAATAATGGTTATAATTAATGCTTTCAATTTGGATTAATAATGCGATTATTTTCTCCATTGATCAATTGATTGTTTGGTTATGCTTGTTTTCTCCAACCAATAGTCTAAACCTCGAAAAGATTTTTTTAAAAATTCCAAAAATTAAAAGATAAGGCAGCAAATCTCTGCATTCGAGAACCTGGAATGCTGAAATGTTTTGCATGTAAAATTGTAAAACAACTACATTAATCTCATTGATCTCAGATCTCACATTGTGTTCCTCTGTGTGAGAAAATTGAAGTCGAAACTAAACACGAGGAAGCAGCATTCAGTTTGAATGCACCATATAATGTATGGAACAAACTCCCACATAACTCAAGATCTGCTCCAACTTTTGTTTAAATCAGGAAGGTATTCATATCCTTAACTGAAGCAAAAAGTACCACACTGATAAAAGTAAGTATCAGAAAAAATGTTACTAGGACAATGTACCTAAAGTATTAAAAGTAAAAGTATTGAGTACTTTCTGCATAAAAATGGCCCCTATGACTGTTACACTACTGTATATTATCAGACACCTCTGTTTGTCAGTGCTTTTATATGAAGTTATGTTTGGGTTTATTCTACCATTTAATCTGACTTTTAAATCCTATTTCTGTATTTTGTCTCTTTTATTGTCTTTTTAAGTTGCCTTGTGTGTGTTTTATGTCCCTTTCTAACTGCCTTTTTTGTCAAATGTAAAACACTTTGCATTGTCTTGCACAAATAAACTGGCCTTACTTCTGTAGGGAAGTATCACAACCACTAGGTGGCAATGTTGGATAGTCAAAGAAGGAGTGTGCCAGTTGGTGAAAGCCCCATGTAGAAAGTACAGTACATCATTTGACATCAAGAGCTAAATCAAGACAACTGAAGTTTTATAGTTTTGATGGAGTGTTTTAATATGGAGTGTATACACCAATCAGGTTTTGTCTTCTCCTCCCTTTAGTATCTATTGTAATGGGATTACATGAGCTGTGTTCTTCAATCTCAGACCAACCCAAATCAATTTAGTCATTTTCTACGAGGAAAAATAAGTAATGCATGTGTAACATAAGTAGTAACCCTGAACACTGAAAACTACAGATTCATATTCCTATTCACAGTCCTTCAGCTCACATGGTTTTGCTGCACCATCTTTCCTCAGGAGTGTGATATACAACTACAGTATGTTCGCTCAGTGCTACACTAGATGGTGCTGCTCAACATCATATGCACAGAAAGTGTGTGTGTGTGTGCGTATCTTTACGCGCACGCCTGTTTGTTAGTGAAGCAATGTCAGCTGTAATATGTTCCTGTGAGAAGTAAAGGTCAAGATGACAGATTCCCAGAATAAATAAAAAAGCCCCTCCTCATCTGACCGCCTGCTAATAGCTTTTCTTTTAAAATGCCAATATTTATTAAAGCCTTTGTCTGCTTAATGGATTTACTGTTGCAAATTCAATTTTAATTCATTGCCCATTTGTAATCAAATCACTCTTCGTCTTTTTTTTTTTTCTTCCCTCTCCTTCATTTCAGACAGCGCTGCCTTTTGATGTGTTTACAGACAGATTCTGGGTTTGAATGCAGCTCCGCGCCTCCACGATTGAAATTAGCCGGTCAAAGCTGCGTTCAAAGGCCGACTTTGCCTGAGACCATTAAAGAAACATCTCTCTTTTTTTGGCTCGCACTCCCTCTGAAGCGAGGTTTGAAAAGGCAGCCTTGCAGATAGACTCCCACCCATCTCCATATGTCGCCTTACTTATCTGCTCTTCAAACAAGTCAGTCACCTGCTAACAGCCTCAGCCAGGTTTTCCATCTTTACGGTGCCATATCAGCTTTTAATTGGATATCCAACATTTGACTGTTCAGCAAAAAAACGCCCCACAAGATTGGTCATGCAACTCTTCAGAAAGTTTCCTCCTTCAGCACCTGCTTAGATTCGGCGTGAAGCAGCTTTGTCAGGAGGTGATATGACAGCGTTGTCTGTTGGGACGGGAGTTATAAAGCTATAAAAATGACAGCAGGGCAGAGAGCTGGAAAGAGTGGGTGTAAGTGACAGTGAGCAAATACTTTGCTGAAGTGTCCTTTAGCAAGAGGTCGAATTCCTATGGGTGGCGCTGTGTAGCTGATGTTGACCTTTGACATCCCCTTGAATGGAGGTAAGTGACAAGAAATTAAGGAACAATGAAATATAACAATGTTCTACTGTGAGTTTCTTGGCTGATGAGACACCCAAAATTTAGACAACTGGAAATGTGAGCAAGAAATATTGATGAACATTTCGAGTCCATATTTAAGTCTGAGTTTGATTCGAGCACCACAGGAAGACAATTTTTGGACATCTTGACTTGAATTACCAAAGACCCTGATGCTAATTCGCGCATCACTATTCAGAGGGGCTACCGACCCACAAATGTATCCCGCAGTCAAACATCCCTCACCTCCACTCAGGCGGAGAGCTGCTTTGAATGAAGATCTTTTAAAACAACAGGGTTACAATCGTCAAAAATTTCACGCAGGCTCCGAGGCTTGAGACAAGGACGCTCTTCCAGGACCTTATTTTGTTGCCACCTACAGCCAAGAGTCAAATATAGTGAAAGTCAAAATATGCCAAGGGACATTATTCAAGGTGATCTCTTATTGCTGAACGTCTTGTTGTGGTAAGTCATCAGATTCAGACAGTCTCCCACATTTAAATGAAAACAATTGAGTGTCTTGTCTTATCTACTTACCTGTTCAGAAAGACACTTGAAATAAGGATCCCTAAGGAAGACAGGGTTGTGGTCACTGCAATTATTTCATTATGATTATGATTATATTATGCGGTCTGCCTTTTTTCCATTCACGTAGATGTTTAGTATTCAGTTCACATCTAGACAGAGCTATGAGAAGGTGTTGCTTTGCATAACCGCGCCACATAGACTATAAATATCATCTTTCTCGTTGATGAGCTTTACTTCCTTCTTTTCGATGATTTGGTTTCATTATCATGTGATCTACAGTATTGCATTTCATTCTTTCATCCATCCATGGAGGCAGGCACATGATGAAGGGATCCAGCATCTTAGGTCTTCCTTGTTTTCAGATTCTGCCACACTTCCTGTTTTACTTTGTGTTACTGACATCTCCTCTTGTTTCAGATCCCCACTTCCTGCATTTATGATTGTTTGCCCCGCCCTGATTGGCTTCACCTGTGTCTCATTGTCTTCTGTGCCAGGTTGTCTTTGTCCTCTGTGTCAAGCGTCCCAGCATTCCCAGTATTTAGTGTTCATTTTATTTATTTATTTTTGTCCATTTGACCTTTGACCTATGATTTTTTTTATTTTTCTGCCTGATCTACTGTCTGCCTCTGCATCAAGACCTTCATTTCTGAACACTTCAGGCCATGCTATCTAGTCCCTGTCCCTGTGGACTACCAGTTGTGACAGAGGTAGGTCTGCATATTTATATCAACTATATGCTGAGTCCCTACTTTACAAAGCACAATGTCTCTAAATTTGACTGAGGTGCTGTGTGCATTGAGTTTTAGTTAACAGTCCTTGGGTTTAGGAAAGGTTGACCCAGCAGTCTGATGGCCCTTGCCCGCTCATGAGACTCATGAATGTAACCGTCTGTGTCCTCTGGGCTGGAGGATAACTCACGTCTGTTGTGGCTGCTGTAGCAGAGAGTAAAGTGTCATCTCCTTCTTCTTGCACCAGTGAGATGACTAATTTTGCCGGGGTTTGCTCGGAGTCTATGTCGTGACTCCTGGGCTTTTTTTTTCGCTTCGAGCCGCCTGCACTTCAAATCACCACCCGCACCTTCCTCCACTTCATGGTGAGTTTCCCAAAGCTCCATCGCTTGAACACCAACCTCTGTGGGGGCGAGGCGGAGAGGTGGGTGGCCGAGCCTTGTGGTGGCCATGTTCGGCTGAGTAAGGTGGGATGAAAATAGTCGGTACAAGTTCAGGATTACGTGACCGCCGGTTCTTCGTGCACCACATAAACAAACATTTTACAGTAGCTGTTCAAGGGAAGACAGTAAAGAAGATGGCAACTTTTCCTGCCAATACAACTTTTTAAAAATGCTTGAGCTTGGTTGCGTGAAGAAACTAAGCCGAGATGCAGAAAAAGGTCAAGACTTTCGAGATATTTCGTGATGCAACCAGTGGCGCAGTAACAATCAAGCATGAAGTCATGCTGCTCAGGGAAGCGGAATAATTTCTGATCTCATCATATTATTCCATTGGAGGCTAATGAGGCTTATAGGTGCTTAGTCTGGAAATGCTGGGAGAAAGGGAGGGTGTGGGCGGATGCTGAATACCTGACAGCTTGTACTACTGAATGCAGCACGAAATAAGAATGAGAACAAGTTGTTTCACTTCAGTGGCTACATCGCAATGAGATCCCTAATGAGTGGCTGGACCTGATTATTCTCAGAGTCCATTTCGAGAGTTCATTTCCAAAGTATTGCATATCAATTTAAGGGGACATTAAGTTAATTCAACATGAAATGAAATGTGGACTTTTGTCGGCCGAGAGCTGAGACTCCTTTCTTCATTTATATTTTGTCAATAATTTGCTGTATAAGACAAGGGGTTGCTTATTTTTCTTTCAAGTGGTGAATGTATTGTTTATATCGAATATGTTCTAGAGGGGGAAAAAAATGGCTTAAAGGGAATTAAAATGCTGAAGGGGAAACAGAAAGCTGCTCTCAGGTGTTATTAGAACAAGAAAAGCATCTGTTTGATTCTTCTTCCCTACATGTAAAGTTGTTGTTTTTTCATCTGTCACAGTTTTATTTTTTCAAAAATAAAAATGCACTTTATCTTAAAAAGAGACGCGTTGTGCAGGAAATCGGTCGATCAAGGAAACTTTGGATCTAAAACAACCCAATACAAAATGCAATAGGTGTTTGCTGTTGGTTCAGTTTGGACCCTTGATGTAAAGAGCAAGTGTCCCAGAGTGTTGTTTTTGTGCTTGTTCAATGAAAGCCCTTTTTCATGTGCACTGTACAAGTGCAGATGAGAACTGTACTTTTATAGATTGGTGTGTGAGTGTATGTGTGTGTGAGAGAGAAAGAAATGAGGAATTGATTTCTATTATCAGATTACTGCATCTGGAAAACCGCAGGAAACGCTGGATTATACTCCCAATAAAAAGATCAGGAAATATTGAGGAAATGAATTGATCTCCATATTTACATTGCAGTAGTGTGTGTGAGTGTGTTTGGGGGCGCTAGATACTGTAGCATCTGTTTCCCTGTCTGTCTGCCTCATATTTGAGGTTGAGCTCCCCTCTCTCCCTCCCTGTGTGTGTGTGTGTGTCGCCCACGCCTTGCGGCCATTCTGTCTCCCAGACAGCTGTTTGGTGACCTGGTAGCACCCCTGTTCTCCCTCCCCCAGCATGTCACACACACACACACACACACACACACTCTCACACACTCCCACACACATGGCAGTCCAGCATGTCTGCCACCTCCGGTATCCCCAAGCCATCACACACACATACACATGCAGACACCTTCAGTCCCACCCACTCCCTGCTCTGATGAGCTTTGTCCATCCACAGTTGGACTATTTTGGATGTTTTTCATCAAGCAAACCATCTGATTTGTGTTTTTTTTTTTTTTTTTGACGATCATCACTAGAGATATGAACATATTTTAATGGTTCATATACAATATGTAACATAACCTCACGTTTGTTGTTTACTGACAATCTGTGTTTGCATGAATGCTGCAGACAAGTAGCTAACGTGTTTTTGACAAGTCGGCCACATCCAGCACTGCAAACTCCGACCTGAAGACTAAGTTATACTAGAATAGAACTGTCTTCTATGTCATGTTGTGCAACCATGGTAGAAAGCAAAAGTGTTTATAGCTGTCATCTGTTGAAAGGAGGCCAAAAAACCAGCCATCATACAGAGCGTGGAGAGGTGATATTGCTTAAGTATACGGAAATGTACATCTTCAGACAGTCTCTCCTGGAAGGCCATGGCGTCGCACTTGGTTGGTCACATGCAAAACAGTTGTGCAGAGAATGAAAAACTTCAAAACCCCTCGCTCTTTTCTCACTTCACAGCTGGTCAACTTCAGGATGGAGGGGGTGTGAATGTCGAATTGTTGGTTTCGTCAAGTTGGAAAGACCCAGTCATGACATTGGAAAGCTATATGGAGGGCGGGGCTTGTTTGAATTTATAAGACATCCTTTAGCAGGTAAATAATTAAGATAATGGGATTTTGCACTATGTTAGTTTCCTTGTGACGTTGCCTCTGTAATCCTGAGGGACCTGCTGCCAGAATTATGACAGGTGAATTAGCCTCATTGGCATTTAGTCAAACGCATTAGCTGTATGTTCAGTTGGGATGTGCCGTGCCCCCAATTCCTGTCTGTGCAGGAATTGTGCAGCCAAAGTGTCTGGAAAGTGTCCAACATGAAGGCATCGGCCTGCCATGTGACATCGTCCTTCTGGCTTCAGTGGACCATGATGGCTGATTTGCACAGGAGCAGTTTTTGCAGCAGAGGGTGACACAGTTAGAGGGAGTGATCACCTTCACATCAGGTGCGAACGGTGGACGTGCTGATGTTTGATGGGTCCGGATGACAAAATGCGAAAACCGAGAACTAGCCTTTTGTTCTGCTGTCTTCATAGATGAAGATCGGACTTTGCCGCTTTTGCTTGTACTGTCTGTCCCTCTGTTATCTGGTGGAACAGACGTGCCATCGACGTCCTCTTTAAGGAAGATAAAGCTCACTGAATATGTTTAAATGGTATATGCTAGATTGCAATTAAAACTTTTTCAATGACAACATGGTTCAAACCAAACAAAAAAAAAAAAGTTCCATATGTGTTTCAGCCTCCCTGTGACCGTCACTATGTGCATCCTTCAGCTACAAATAACCAAAAATGACAACTAGGTCACTGGTCAAATGAGGGCTATTGCGTCTCCATTTATGTGTCAAATCAATATTGAAAGAGGATATAGTAGATTGTCTGTCTGCGGCGCACTGATGCACAGTGTACTACAGAGATACTATATAGGAGGCGACAACATAAAATGTCAGGCCATGACAATATTATTATGTGCCGATGGGAGAAGGAAATGTATATGTGATTCTTACTTCCTGTACTAAAAGGCTACATCTCTGTTTATTTGGATTTGAACGCTCTTACAATTTGTACCGCTTGATAGAACACGGTATTATTAATCCCCCCTTTTTAATATCCTCAAAGTCCTCTCGACCCAGACTGCTTAATATTCACATGTGACCTTATGGCACTTGACTGTATCTTATCTCTGATGGTATCACGGCAATATTGCTGTCGGGACACACCGTAATGTGTTTGTGATACCCAGTAATGAGTTCGTAGTAACCCGACTGAGCCTGATGGCATTTTTAATGTCACAATGGCATTCTGTGACATTTTTACCACATCCTCGCCGCTTACAGGTTTGTGTTTGTTGGAGCACGTCGCCTGTATCTTGTAGGAACAGTAGAGCTTTTTCTTCTGTGGTGGCGAGGTCATTTGTTTGTTTACTCTCCTCGGATAGGAGCATCTCAGCTCCACAGTGGATCCTAAAGTGGCAGTTTTATAAGCTGCGTGGATGGCAGGGATTTCTGGTACATCCACGGGCTGGAAAAGAATCAGTGGCCAGTACCCACACACACACGCACACACTCTGCCTTCTTTGAGCCTCTCCAGTCGTTTGATGGTCGTTTGCTCGGTCAGGTGTGAATTGTGACTATACACCCATTTGTGAAGCCCGCATTACTGCATGTAACACCCCCTCCCTCGCTCTCATCTCCTCTCTCTGATGCTCTCCCTCTCCTCTGCCTTCCCTCAACATGAAGAGAGAGAGAGAGATTGTACAGCAGAGAGATGTGGAAATTCACATGACAGTTTCCAAGTCAGAGGTCTGGAGAGGCAGAGATCCACGACTGCTGAGCCTGCTAAGATGCTAGATGCAAAAAATAGATAGATAGATAGATAGATAGATAGATAGATAGATAGATAGGTCTGTGTCATAGGTGCTGACCTTCTCTGGTGGGCTGATGGGGAAGTTGAGTAGAACTGGCATCTGACATTTGGCCTGACATTTTCATGAAATCCTTCCCATTTCACATCAATAGGTGGAGCCAAAAGCGCCTTGTTTTATTTAACTTGCAATGTGTAATTTGCGGTAACTGTCCCTTTATTCTATTACCCTTAAGGGGGAAGTCTAATTTCACATATCAGAGTCTGTTTACTATATAGGGGAGGTATCAAGGCCATGAAGACAGCTGATTGTCTGACTTTGAAAAGTAAAGTAAGTCAAGTAGTCTAACATGACTTGAGTAAGATGGCTTTTGAGAGTGGAACAGAAAGTCTTGCTCCACTCTGGAGGTGTGGAGGTGCTGTTGCGCCTACGTCTTTCAAACTTCACAGAAGATGCCTCTTGGTTGCAGTGTCTTGTACCCAGCATTTCTACAGGGACTTGGTCAAGATTTCTGGACCAATTTCTTCTTTTAACTCCCATCTCAAAGTCTCCCATCTTTGAGCAGTTGCCAAACTGGGGGATGGATGATCATGCAGGGCAAAAATATGGAGTGGAACAAAGTTGAATAAAAATGATTTATGTAGAGAAAATAGACCAACATAAGATAAGACAAACCTTTATTCATCCATCAGTGGGAAAATTTGCATTGCACAGCAGCAAAGAGGATAGAAGCAATTTAAACAAGCTAAAAAAAACATTAACAAATTTACACCACATTATTTACAATTTACATGAGAAATATGAAATGAAATATGATATACGCTATGGACCGGACATTGAATTGAGATAAGAAATGAGAATAACTCTCAACTTGGACCCTTTTTTATTAGTTGCTTCCCATTTATTGATAATGTTGGACAACAAATTGTGAGTTGGAGGTCATGAATTTTATTCCTCTGCAGGGGGGCATGATAGAAAAAGTTTGAGAACTAGAGTTGGTCTGACTGAAGCAAAGCAGATTTATTCAGACTCTGAGAAATTGAGGGGAACCAAAAGTTTGTGTCCCTTGTTTCCAGGTCGGAAGGAGTCCAGTTGAACCTGCTGCGCCACCTGGAGCCTACAAACTTTTGGAAACTTCAGTGGAAATTCTCAGGTACTATCTCGTCTTCTTGTCGATTATCTAGTCAGATTTCACTGCACAGTGACTCACGAGATTCATTTTGCATGCAGCAGTCTGTTTATTTGTTTCAATTAGCTTAAGACAACATTGTTGAACCGGCTTTATTTTGCACGGACCGGTCTAATTGCTCCTCATGCTCCCTCACATCCACTGATTCTGCGTGTGCGCAGCAGACGTTTATGAATATTGCATTCCTCCTTGCACCACTGCTCGGTGTGTGTTTGATCTGCTCTGTTTGTGCTCCAGTTTTGTCGGATGGTTTGAATGTGCAAAAAAAATCTCAAAAGGCATGAATGGAGGGAGGCATGTTGTTGGCACAGAGAGAGAGGGGGGCATGGAGAGGAAGAGGAAGAGGAGGAGTAAAAAAAAAATAGTCTGGATCATTTGCGATTTAACCCAACTCTGCTTGTGTGAGTGTCTCTCGGACTGAGCCACTTCCTGAAGGAGCTCAGCTTTAGCGCAGAGAGAGAGAGAGAGTGTGAGTGAGGGAGAGCGAGAGAGAGAGAGAGCGTCCATCCATCCAGCTGCCTCTGCCTCTGCAGAAGCGCGCAGGCACACGCGCGGACAAGACGCGCGATAATCGCATGCACGCTTGCACATTCAGCACTCTCTCGCTCTCACACGCACGTGCATGCACACGCGCACATGCACGATTAGAGAAAGCGGGAAAGAGAGAGAGAGAGGGAGCGGGTCCCATGCACGGTCCGCAGCCTTTGCCGCTCCTGTAGTAGTCAACGTGCGTGTGAGTCTATGCGTGCGTCCGCCGGCTGCTCACCTGCCTCCTCCTCCTCCTCCTCTTCTCCTCCTCGCCCGGGACAGGAATAACGGGGATACCGGGAGCTGTGATCACACAGAGGCAGGTCTGGTCTGAGCCCCCCCCT
>JBBMOC010000022.1:1902236-1926961 GCA_037975185.1 Centropyge bicolor | reverse complement strand
CCCTCCCTCTCCACCTCCCCCCCCCCCACCAGCAGCACCACAATGCGCGGGGGCCAGCAGAGATTGCAGTGGAGAAGAAGAAGCAGCAGCACCATGAAGATTGGATTACAGTGATTTTTATTTTTTTATTTTTTTTATCCGCAGCTTGTGAAGTGCGAAAAAAACCCGGGGGGATTTCATTCATTATTTTTGGAGCCCGGTGGGAATAATTCATCACCACAGATTTTTTTTCTTCTTCTTCTTTTCTTTCTCCTGTTGTGTTTGTGATCACCATCCGGGGCTGCATGGTTTCTCAGAGGAGAGAGGGGACTGTTGCAATGTCATCTGGCACCACTGTTTTGGAGCTCTGTGGAAGGGAGATGCTGTAAGTACTTTGCCTTGATATATATATATTTTTCAAATGTGATTTTAGGTTGTGGGGATTGTGCACCATCTCTGTCTCTGCACCCCCTCCAACCCCCTCCTCATCTCCCACCTCATCTTCCCTCTCTGTTCTTGATCAGGCGCCGTGCAGGTTTTTTTTTTTTATACCCCTCATCCAAAGTGCGGCACCCGCACTGTTGAGAGCACACCTGCAACTAAAACACATCACAGTTTGAGATGCAAACACACACATCTCTCCTCTCAGCTCTCTTGTGTCCATTATCACAATTCCCATCATAATGCATAAGGTTGGCGCAGTGAGCGGAGCGCAGGAGGCTTCAAGGCGCATCTGGATCCAGCATCTCTCAGCCGGCCGGAATGAGCTGGACTCATTTATTCCTTTGCATTGAATTCCCCCTGCACACATAGACTCACTGTACAGGTGATATTAAAAAAAGTGCCCTCCTTTGGTAGTTTGGTGCCCAGTTATTAGAATAGTGAAGCAAAAGAGGAGGAGTTTAACGCATTTTTTACGCACGATCTCCGGGATGGGTGCGCTTCTCTGGTCCTTCTGTCCAGAGGTTGGATAACACACTGCGGGGTTTTTGCTCGTGGCACAGGTTGGCACAACTTCCAGCTCTTCTCCATCCCACACCAGGACAGAGCAGGCAGCCTCACGCGATAGAGATCTCCCACAACTTATCCCTCTTAAGTTGTGATGAGAATTATTTTTATCAGGGTCAGATCTTTGTGAACACTGGCTTTGTCCAAAAAAAAAAAAAAACCCTCAAAAAATCACCATGTAAAGAGGAGCGTCTCGGGAAAGAGTGGAGGAAGCAGGTAGATGTTGTACCAGCAGGGGTCGCACTTGCATTGTGATGGGTTCCATTGAAGTTAATGGGGGGATCCAAGTGAATTTACATCTCCCTCTCACCCTCCTCTCCCTCTCTCCTGTTCTCAGGGTTCAGTCACGTTGTTGAAGCGCAGTTCTCCTATCACACAGAAGCTCTCTCTCTTTCTCTCTCTCTCTCTCTCTCTCCCTCCCTCTCCCCCCCATGTAAAGGCGCCAGCTGCAGCCCTCGGAAGGGCAATCCATATTTTTATGACAGGAAAAAGAAATAATGTATTAACCCACTACCTCCACACGTGTAGATTGAGGCCCTACTGTAAATTATAGCCACTTTGCCTTTATGGTTGTCCTGCTTTTACCTTTCAGCCTGTCTGTGTGATTCAGAATGATATTGTTTTTAAGCATTGCTTCATTTAATGTACAATAGCAGCACAGGCAAGAGAGAAGGTTGTAGGAAGATAGTGAGTGAGACTGTGTGTGTGTAAGAGAGAGATGGATGTGATTGATTTTTAATACACCTTTATTTGCATATAGATGAAGACACTGTTCACCAAACTCAACTCTGAAGTTCAGTCAGTCAGAAGATACTTCTTCTAAAAACAACAACAACAACAACAAAAAAAAAAGCGCAAAGGGTTAAAGTCGCCCCATCAAGCAGCGGGCAGATTGCTCCTGCAAAGCAGTGCCGCCGTGCTTCAAATTCATCAGCATTGTTCATGGCTGAATAAGATCTGAAATCACCTCTGGCTTGGGCCTTCAGAGGTGTCTTCAGAGAAAAGATTCCTTTTCCTGTTGAGCAAAAGATAGAAACGCTGCAGGAGTGGAGGCCACAAAGCCACACGGGCAGATAAGAAATAACCTGCCAACCTCCTGCACATCCAACCACCTGAATGGCAACGTATCATCTCTTTTGTACGATGACAACCATCAGTTTCTCCTTCTGTGCCAGTGTAAATGTGTTTTGCGTGTCATGCCCATGAAGCAAATTGAAATTCAGAAAGAGAGATCTGACACAGGGCGCCTGCATGCCAATGAAGGAGAAACTGACTGATGCAATTAACACTGGAAGAAGTGAAAATAAAGGAGTGAGGAGACAGACTGAAGCATGGAGTGTAATCTTCCGGTGGAGCAGGGAGGCATAGGTGTGTGTTGGGCATCAGGTGCAGAGAGAGAGAGAGACAGAGAGAGAGAGAGAGAGACAGAGACAGAGACAGAGAGAGAGAGAGAGAGAGAGAGAGAGAGAGAGACTGTTCACACCCATTATATAAGAGAATAGTGGTCTTTCTTTGTCAGTCTCTCTCTCTCTCTCTCTCTCTCACACACACACACACACAGAGTAGGTTTGCAGGGAGCTAAAGAGGTATGTGCAGTGGGCAGCCAACATGTTGAAGCCTGAGTGGTAACAGACGATTACTTCCACTGGGCTTCTCATGGGTGCTCATGCACACGTCAGGGCACACAGAGCAGATGGCTGGGGCCTGAGAGAGAGAGAGAGCGAGAGAGAGGGAGAGAATGAGGGAATGGCTGGGAGAATAAAGGAATGAGCTGACAAAGGAGAAGGATGTTCGAAGAGATGGGATAGTACAGCACTACAGCAAAGTTTGTAGGGGGGACTCACAATGGAAAAGTGGTCAGAATCGAAGCAGCAGAGGTTGAGACATCCCGACTTTTAGTTCTAAACGTAAGCTGCACAAATGCTTTACTTCTCATGATGAATCTTGATGACGTCTTTCTGCCGGATGAATGATCGCGTCTTTCAAATGTCACAATCCTTTGGTCCTCCAGAGCCACCAAACACATCACATAGTTCTCTCCACAAGCTGTGTGGCGCACTGATTTTTGCTGTGCAGAATCAGTGGCGTGACCCTTTAATTTTAGGAAAGTAATTGGAGCTACATGCTTCAGAAGTGGGTGCTCCCGTGACGTCATTCCTGGGACCGAGTTTCTGTTGATGTGCCTTTAGTTTCTTTTCCTCACCCTTTCAGCCAATTTTCACAATCTCAGTGTTTCATTATGAGCAAAACAAAAAACAGGTTGCTCATGCTCATAATGTAAAATGCATCACTTTCTGTGCTGAAGACTAATAAGACACACAGGTGGCGAGAACAGGGCGTGCAAAAGCTTTCAATTGTGTAATTTTGGGAAATGAAAAAAAAAGAATGAAAACAACAACTCAAACCGAATATTCTTTAAAAAAAAAATCCCTCTAAACGTTGTTCTTACTTTGTATGCAGGGGCCTGTAGGCAGGTCCTAACTTCAGCGGCACATTTGCATTCATACAATTTCTTCTTCTTGGTGTCGGTTTTCGTCAAACGGCAGAATCTCATTTCAGAATGAAACTCTACTGAAATAGAAAAAAAAAAAATAGGACGGACGGATGCAGAACCGTGGGAATGAAACTAGCTGAGGAAAATAGAGATGAGAGGAGGAGGATGATGATGGCAAAAAGGGGGGAAATGTTTCAGGGCGGATGAATGAATTAAGAAAGTTTATTCATTTTTTTTGAGAATTAGTATTTGTTTAACTGGGCCCACATATAGCAATGAGACAGGAGAGATGGGGCAAGAAGAGACTGGTGACCCAAGGCCAGAGAAAGAATATAAATATAGGTTTGAATATGCTCAAGATGGAGAAAAGAGTTGTGCCCCTGTGGCTTAGAGGTTAAATCCACAGATCTCAACATCCCTGGTTTGAATCAGACTGGGAACCTTTTGTGCATCTTTCTCATTTTTGGAAAGGGAAAGGACACATAAATAGACAGAAAGAGAGAGATCAGACTCAGACAGACAGACAGATGCCGAAATTCAGACACAGCTGGTAAAAGTTCGCAAAAGTCAGCAAAACAGGCTGATAAGCACAAACAGTCAACTAAACCAAACATGTTCAAAACTCAACGAGGACGCCACACAACTATTAAAGTGCTTGGCGAAATTGTCGCTCTGCTGCACGAGGAGGCAGATGAAGGAGAATGTGGCCCATATATCACTGCTTAACAAGTCATTCGAACGCTATGGGAATTGATATGATGCTATTTTCTGGCGGGTTCAGGGACCTGGCTGCCTGGATTTCCTCCCATTCAGCCCCAGCCAGCATTAGAGCGAGGTCAGCCACTGATGGCGGCTGATACGGCCCAGCTCCCCAAACATACATAAAAGCATACAATTTCATCATGGAGGTCAACATGTCAATGCACAGGGGCGTCGGACAGCGTTATCAGACATCATGTATTTATAAACTCCAAGGAGCCCAAACTAGCCTAGCGTGTCCAGTTTCGCTTTCTTGATGATGTAATCCTGTTGAAGCCTTTTATAATAGAATCCTCTGTCTGCTCGGAGTTTTGGAGGGACTGACGTAAGAAGGAGAGGGGATGAAATGGAAAAAAAATAAAAGATGGCAGATGAAGAGGTGCGGCTGTGAGACTGAATATACACAATGTGCCTTCAGGCCTGAAAAAACCTTGGAGAGAGAGAGAGAGAGATTATGAGAGGCCGTGGAGGAGTATGGAGTTGGTAATAAAAAATGTCTTGCGTAAGTTGGTGCGGTGGGGGAGAAAGGTGCGGAAATGTAGAAGGATGAAACCGGTGTGAGGGATGAAGGCGAGGATGGAGGGATAAGTGAGCAGATGAATGGGTGATGAATGGATGTAGAGTAATGGAGGAGCCAATGCGAGATGGGGGAAAAAAAAAAAAAAAACCTCATCTGACATTAAGGTTAGTCTTCTGCAAACCAGAAAGTATGTGTACACACAAATGCGTCCTCTGGGCTATGGCATAGTAAAACATACACTTATCATCCTCGGTATCAACCATTCTCGGCCCCCGACCCTGTAAATAAATCATATCCATAGAGTGTGTTCAGTATGTTAATCTAATTTTAATGCCATTTAGGACGACAGAAGGAAGACCGAATCCGACCGCAGTGGCAAATGTAATCATATTAATCATCATGTAAAGATAATGCGGCTAAATTATTGATGCGTGTGAAAGCTAGTTGTGTGTGGACGAGAAACACGGGCTTTGTGGCGGCGGAGCTATGTGGGAATTGTGGTAATGGTATTGCAAGAGAGACATTTCACTGCCTCTATATATGTGTGTGTGTGTGAAGAGTGTGTTTTGATCTTTTGATTTCAGTCTCTTATTCACAAAGACAGTGATTTTTTTTTAACCTTATATGAAGATGCACATGCACAGAGAGTATTTACGGTTTAGGCCTGGCATGAGGTAAGAAACAGGAGTCTGTGTGTGTGTGTGTGTGTGTGTGAACGATAGCCAGTAGTATGGATGTGCCTGCCAAACATCATTTACTGTTGTGGTGCCAAGAAACGGTAGCCTTTGTGTGACGACAAACTGCCCCAATCCGATTTGGCCGGGGATGCTCCCTCTCTCTCTCTCCCCTCTTCCTTTTTGCATGTCTGCATCTCTTTCTCATCGCACTACTTTTTTTTTTTTTCCTCTTTGCATTGCCTTTACTTCATCTGTCTGTTTTCTCGCCCTAAAAATCCCCATGTGACGCCACAGAGTTGAGACCAGAGAGAACACTCTTTTGTTAGTCAGATTTTCCACGTCGCTCGTTGGAAGTGAGAGATAATCTCGTCAACAATGAAGTGTTACTATAAATACCATAAAGCACCAAATTGGTACCAGTTTGACCCTTTTTATAACTTCATGCGTGCACCGTTGCTGCAGCTCCCACAGTGGCTGGTGTCTAAATAATCTTTTGAAGAGGATGCTGCACGCCCTGAAATGATATAGCAGCTTGCAGCATGTAGAAAAAAAATTCCCCCAAATCCCTCTATGTACAGTATGTGTACTGTATATATGGAAGCATTTATGTAACAGTATTATTCGGCTGCTCTGCTCACATTTTTCCAGACTGTGTGGGCTTCATAACTCTCCTGCAACCCCCAGAAACTGCTGATGAGAAGCATTTTAGCAGTTTGATGGTCCAACTGATGCTGTGATATTAATAGTGAAATGTAATATGTAAAATCATAATAGCAGCAGGCCCAGTAATTACGAAGACAGTCCATCAACTGGAAGGCTTGATTTGATTCTTCTTGGCGGGAAGAGTTCGTCCTGCTCGAGTGCTCTTGAGCAAGCAAGACCCGAATTGGGAACCGGCAACATTGCAAGTGTATAGCGTAGCCTCGTCCAACAAGATGGAGACAGCTGTTTAAAGCATGTGACTGCAACAGTCCACTTACAGATACACACACCAGTAATTTTCTTTCTTTCTTTCTTTTGTAAAACTTGATCATTATATTGTAATGGCCGTGACTTTGTTTGGCGATGTTATCTAATAGCCTCTGTTTGACCGTTTTATCTTTTTTGGTTCTGCTTCTCTTTTATCGCAAGATGCAGTTCATTCCACTCTGTAGCAGCACCATAAATAAAATAACCTTCCCCGTCATGGTTTTGAAACTTTTGAGGTTCAGTTTAGTGTTAGTGTATATTTAATGATGTAAATGCCTTTATACCTTATCATCTCAGATAAATATTTCTTTCCATTTTTTTTAAAGAAAATATTCCATCGCTCAGAAATAATTATCAGTCCTATAGAAAGAGTGGTTTTGCAAAGTGTCAAGACAAGCCGTCACGTAATCCTGCAGCTTTTTGGGTAAAGAAAGATGACGGCTTCTTGACAGAGACACTAGGAATCCATTAGGCATTTGGTTGGCCTGTCTGCAATGAATGGACTGAGATTTGGATGATTCATCCTCAGGTCTGCACAAACAGTGTTTATGCTCAGTTGGGCAGCGGGTAGTGGGGATAGCGGTGGCTGATGGGGGGTGGGGGGACAAGCAGTCCTCTGCTTGTTTTAAAAACACAGGATGACACAGTGAGTCCACATGCATTATTCAGCTCACAATAGAGCCTCCCACCAGAGTCTCAATTTCATTACAGAATCACAAGGTATGACAAATTCTGGCCCACAAAAATCATCTAAGACCATCATCATACTTAAGAATAGACGCAGGTTTCTCAAGCTGGGGTTGAGCATAACTTTATTACATTACTTACTTACATTACTTCTGGAAAAAGTTGATGACAAATGAGAAACTCAGGCCAGTTTACAGCAGTTGGCAGGCGTAGGTGGCACAGAAAACAGTTTGGAGTGGATTGCTTTGCTAGGTAGTAGTATATCTAAAAAATAGTGCGCACTCCCACCAGCATACACTATTTTGGTTGCACGAAAGGTTTAGATATTTTGGGTTTGCATCAACAGCAGATCCAGATCTGCATTGAAATACAGATATAGAAGCAATATGTAATGATTGAATGCATAATACTAACATTCATGCTTGTGCTCAAGTTCAGGGGAATGTTCTAAAAATTCTATCATGCAATTTTTAAAAAAGCAGTTCAGCAGCATCTGCACTGCACTGACAACTAATTACTCGTTCAAGGATCCATGGCCTAACTTTCTACCATTTTTTTTTATTTGAAATATTTTGTTAACTAAGAGAGAAGCAGACAAAGCTGCAGGATTTAATACACCATGTCCTTGGTAACTATTAAATCTGCATGAGTCACTCCACTGTACTGGCTGCTTATGAGGAGAGTGTTTTTCACACTGCTGTTTTGTCATTTATGTTAATGGGTGGGAACGCTTTGTGAATGCGACACGTTTCTTATGATCTTAGTGCTTAAATCTGCGCCGGCTTCAATCTGATGAACGGCAGTCCTCGTGAATCAATCACGCACCAGCGCCATCCTGTCAGTGAATCCATAAATCGTCAACAGTGCACATGGACGCATTATGTGGCCATATGTTTCACGCCCCTCTGGTTTTTCTCACGCTCTACTGTTCAGCGCACCTGCTCATATGTCTTGCACATGATGATAAACCTACACACACACACACTCAATGTTTTATGCTCTCTGACCACTGGATGTCCAAGGAGGTCCAGTGGGTGCGAGACGGTGATCTGTGTGAGGTGATGATGTCACTGTGCTCCTCTGCTCTCTGGTTGGCGCAGAGAAGCAGCTGCCACTTTATTAGCACCGACTTCATCACTGTCTCATATGCGCATGTTCACACGTTCATGTACACATGCACACACAAACATTTAGTTTGACTGAAGAAAACCCCCCTCCTCCGACCCTCCGCCCCCGCTGTCCAAGCCCCGCAGTGGCATCCCAATCTATTTATAGCACTGACTGGTTTGTATTAGTCTGTTCTTTTTGGCCTTTATGTAATTTGTCTCTTACTTAACTGTGATGCAAAATGATCTGTGTGTGTCTGACTGCTGTGCAACCGCTCTGCGTCGAATCATTTATATAAGAATTTAATAAATACAGGTGAAGAAACGCTCAAAGCAGCATCGGCATCATGGGGTTGATGTAACTGACTTTATGAAACACAGTATTTCTTTTCTTCTATTTGCGATTCACACCAGAGCTGCTTGATGGCTGATATTGTTGTCTGCTGTAATATTATTGTGCTCGTCCCTTCAGTCCCATCAGTATGACTATGGCATACACCAGTTTTATATATGTGAGGTTAATGTAGTGAAAACACAATATTTGACTCGTCTTTTAGATGCATGATGGGAAATTGTGAACTATTTGTTCAAACTTGATATATTAGTTATTCATGAACAAGACAGCAGCAACTTTATGGGGCTGCACTTGTTTTGAACTGAATACTGACAGCATGCTAACACTGTTAATGGATAGTTGTGGATAGTTTTACAGGCACAAGGTCATAAATTAAATAGTTGGACAAATTCTGATTTTGTCCAATGATGGCGCTAGATGAAAAGTTAAGGGATCACCGAAGTGATTACAATCGTCTTTACATCTTAAAATTTCATGAAAGTCTATCCACTAGTATAGACGTTTCTTAAACAAACCACAAATGTCAACCTCATGGTGGTGCTAGAGGCAAGGTAAGGGGAATCAACCAAGTCATTAGGGTTCGTCATCTGGACACCATGAATGTCTGCACAAAATGTCACTGCAGTCCATCCAGTTGTTGAGCTGTTTCAGTCTGGACCAAAGTGGTGGACAGACTAACAAACCAATCAAATAAAATAGTACTTTAAGTAAAAAAGTACTTTGAAATTGTCTATGTTCCACATACTTTAAAAATGGACTTCAACTCTATACTCACATACATGCATATAATATTATTTTCCTGCACTTCATTGCAAATAATAGCCCATGACAGTCAACTGGCAGGACGTGTAAAAGAACTACAGGTATATGAATGTTCAGTACAGTACAGTTTGTCTATTGCTGTCAATCATAGTGCCCCCTTCGAAGTTGTGCGTCAGTCTACTCTGCAGGTACAGTGTTAAGATATTAGTCTTGTAAACTGCCTCTTCCGAACATCGCAGCGAGCTCCTGAATCATCTGATCCTAGCAGTCGTGACCATAAAGCATTTACTTGTTAGTCATCTTCACTTTCTCTCACCCCTCCGCAACTTCCTCCCAAGGCCATCTCCCTCCCCACAAGGTTCATGCGTTTTAATACTGAGAAGAAGCGGAATAGAAAAGAAACGTTCAACTTGGATGTGTGGGCTTAAAGAGCTGTGCATTAACAATTTATCTCCCCTGTCTTTTTTTTCTCTGCCATCATCTTTCCTCACTTCTCTCCCCCCATCTCTCTTTTTGATCTGTCTCCATCTCTTCTCCTTTCCCTCATCCTCTGTCCATGCAGGGGATGAAGTGGTTTGGCAGTATGTCCCTCAGCAGCAAAAGGAGTAAGAGGAGGAGTAGAAGGAGCAGCGGTTGTAGCCGCAGCACTGGTGGTAATAGTGTGCTGCTATCCCTGGCTCTCCTGGTGGCGGTGACCCTGATCGCAGACCCCGCGGCGGCTCAGAAGCAGCGAAGCGGTGGCCCCTCGGAAAAAGTGCCGGTCCTGAACATTGCCGTGATCCTCGGACGCACGCGCTACATCTCGGACCGGGACATCCGGGCGCTGTGGAGCAAGGAGGACCCCATCGACGTCAACGTGGTCACACTGCTGGTCAACGAGACCGACCCCAAGAGCATCATCACCCACATGTGCGACCTGATGTCCGGGACCAAAATCCACGGCGTGGTGTTCGGGGATGGCACCGACCAGGAGGCCATCGCCCAGATTTTGGATTTTATTTCCTCGCAGACGCTCATACCCATCCTGGGCATCCATGGAGGGTCGTCCATGATCATGGCTGACAAGGTATGGAGCAGTGTGTGGAAGATCATGGGTGGATAGATGATTGTTGGAAGATGGACGGATGAATGGATGAAGTTGTTGAAACCCATGTGGGGTATGGAGTGGACTGAATGGGCGAATGGTTGAATGGAAAATGAATCGATGATTGGATGACAGCTTTGGTTTGGAAGGGTTTGCCAAGGGTTCTGACTTTGCATCTTTGCCGAACTGACATTTTGGTGTTGGGGCTGTTGAAGGCTCGTAAAATGGTAATATGTTCTCATGCTATCGGAGTAAAGCCAGTTAGCTCAAATATCAGTGTAGCTGGTGTCCAGAGAAGGAAACACAGAGAGGAACCAGGCAAGCATTGGTGGTGGGAAGAGATAATGTGGAGGAAGTAAAGGGGGTGGGAGGATGAGATAAGTATCTGCAGAGAAGTGTTGGAGGAATGGGTGGAAGAAGAGAGTATTTTTAAAAGCTGGTGGCGAACATAATGGAGGGAAGAAGAATGGATAGCTAAATGAGGAAATGTGAGGAAGTATAGAAGGAGTAGGTGTTTCAGTAGCTCGGCTAATAGTGACTGCGTGGTAATCTTGGAAGTCTCCATTCATGGCGCAGGATTCCCTCAGACGGGGCGCGTGAGTCCTGATTGGCTCTCGCACTTGAATAGGCGACGTCCCTCGCCTGCCAATCACTTTGAACTGTGAATAGGAACAGATGAGCAGCACACGATACCGTGGATACGTGAGGTAGCGCTTAGCTCCCAGGATTCATCACATTCACAATGGACGTATTCTCGTCTGTGTTATTTGCCCGGAACATCAAAGAAGGCTTATCAGGCAGTGAGGTAGCCCAACCTTAAAGACGCTACGTATTTGAAACATCATTGTGTCAGATTATTGACAGATACAGTAAATGGTGTAATTATTGTAAACAAATGGTATTATCCAGTGGTCCATTTTCAAAATGACAACCACACAATCTTAGCTTCTTCGCCACAACCTTTGACCTTCCTTTCACTTGCCTGAAAAGGATAAATAGTTTTCCTATAAAGCTCTCTTTTTCTTCATGATCTACTGCTGCAAGAAAATCTCTTTCAGTCGCACTGAAAGAATAGCATCTTTCTTCCTATTCACGCCATAAAGCCATCTCTCAGGCGGTCCAGCAGATTCACCACGAAATCTGACCACGTGGCAGTGTAGAGGTCGGCGAGGCTGCAGAACCTCTCAGCTCAGATGATCTTGTTTGTTTACAGTAAATATACAAATGTCTTGAAGTTACCGCCGTAATGGTTTATTGATCCTGTAATGCTACACGTGGTACCTTTAAGAGGAGGAGGGGGGCGGAATGGGAGTGTTGAAATAGAGGAGGTGGAGAAGGGGAGCAGAGAAATGGAGGGGTGAGGGATAATCCCTCAGCTTGACCAGAGGCGAGGCTGAGTGGAAGGGAATTACAGAATGTCCTGATTGGCACCTGCCACACTCCACCTATTTCAGTAGTGCACACACACACACACACACACACACACACACACACACCTCATGTCCCCTGTCAGCAAGTGTCATTGAAACAGCAGCGATTCAGCTCCTTGACAGCGGGAGTATTTCCTCTGCAGGAACAGATGAGGAGAAAATAATCCACTTTAAAGTGCTCGACCCACCACTTTGTCTCCTCTTTGTTTTCTTTCTCACGTTTTCCCTCTTTCCTCCCGTCTTATCTGTCTATCTGCGTTATCTTCAGACCCACATGCTCCTCATGCTATGTGATGTTGTCTACCTCTCACCACAACAGAGCTCATATAGGCCCTTGTATACCTTTAGTATAAAAAATGGGATGCTGTGTATAACCTAAATGAAAACATCATTTACAAATGAACTGTGTTTGCTGACAACCATTTTACAAAGTATCTGTGTATTAATCTCCTTTATCCAATCATGTGTATGACAAAGTGTTGAACCTCTCTCCATCCTCGCTTGTGAACGACTGAGTCTTTCCAGGATGAACCTTTCATGCCCAATCATGATACTATCACCTGTTACCAATGAACCTGTTTACCTGTGGAATGATCCAAACAGGTGTTTTTGGATCAGTCTACCACTCAGACATTGTCATTTGTTGCTCCTGTCCAAAGTTGTGGAGGATTATCATGGTTGGTTTCCACCAGATTTTCGAATAATACCATGTGTCAAAGGGGATCTCGTACATCTAATAGGAAACTCACCCTGGCGATTCGGTCATGGCCAAAGATATAATGGTGTGAATGTAGAGGTCAAAGCCAGCCAAATGCTGAAAAATTAAACCCTAAATTGAAATTAGCACTCTGACATCTGGAGTGCCGAAACTTAATCTTGAAATATATACGTATGAGTATGAGTATTAAAGTGTCTGGAAGTAGTCATGGTCCGACAATGCATCAGAGTTCAGACTACAACTGATTATTTTATTAACAAATAGTCTCTCAATTGTGTTTCCAATTAAATTTTTATAGTACAACACATCAAAAAAACATCATTTCCTACACAACAAGCTTCTTCAAAATGCTCTTTGTTCCCAGACCAACAGACCACACTACACATGTACTGAATTCATAAAGATATATAATAGAAAAGAGCCTCAAAATTGCTCTAGATGAAGTTTCAACCCATCAAATAATCAGCTAATCTTTCACCACTAGTTGCTGTCATACTGTTGTTTTTTCAGTTAAAATAACCTTTATGTGATAGCATCAGTCTGCGTTAATGTATCTCTCCCACAACCACTTTAAAGTTGCTCTGTGCATATTAATATATGTTAGACTGCACCATTTTCTATATGATTAGAGGTCCTGGGATCGCACATATATTCAGTGTCAGCAGGATAATGGATGTGATGGTGTTAAGTGTGTGATATTCACCCCCCCACCACCACCACAAACACACACACAGAAATCTGTTTAGTGAGTGCTGCAGTGTGTTTCCATCCCAAACAGGGATTAGGATCCTTCCAGTGTCTCCTCGGCTGTATCCTCTCCTTGTGGGGTTTACACAGCCGTCTAACCTCCTTTTTTAAAGTTTATATAACCGCTCACCCTCTGTAGGTTAAGGTTTATACGGTTACCCTCTGAAAACATAAGCGGCCGAGTCTCTCTGCCGCCTTGTTCCACGCAGATTTCCGCTAATCCTCATGTGAGGTATGAGGAGAAGCTCGCCTCCGATGATTACGCCTCGCATAAGACCCGTCGGTGCGTTTGTCTATTCGCGATTACGCCTTCGTACCCGAGAGTGCACAAGACGTGTGTGAAATTTCCCAGCGTATATGTTGCTTTAATGCCTCCCAGTGTGTGTTTCCTTTGCCTGTCACTTGGAGGCTGAATCTCTTGGTGCTTCCAGTCAACGTCATTTCCACGTCGACCCCTGGAGAATACGCAGAGCTTCCCCATTAAAAAAAAAAAGAAAAAAAAGATGCTACCTACACCTCGTCTCCTCCGTCTTTCCTTTCTTTCATCCCGTCTCCTCGTGTCCCTCATCCCTCCGCCCATCTCTCCATCCGTCCCGCTCGTCTTTCATTCCTGCCTGTTAATGAGATAAATGTTGCAGCATCTCGTCCCTTCCATACATCTCTCAGCCCTTTGTTGAATAATGCATCTCTTTGCCTGTATTGAAAAGAATACATTATTGATTAAGGGAAGGAACATCTTCCCTTCGCCGCGTTCTCGGCGATTCAGCTTGAAGGTGCCACCTTGGCAGCGCCTTAAAACCAGGCGGGTCGAAAAAGGAAAAAAAAAAGTTTGTTTGTATTATTTTCTTTTCATCACTTGCTTCCTTCATACTTTTACTCTTTTGTGATTTTTCTTTTTTTCCCTTTTTGAGGCTTGCTCATTCCTTCGCCCTGGCGTAATGATGTGGGTGGATGTCTGGGCCGGCTTGTTGATTGGCTTCATGTAATTCCCACGCTAAATGGCTATCGACTCGCTCAATGGTCAATAATGGCAGCTGGATCATGTTGGTCATGAACACTGTGTATTTCTTGAGTCTTTGTTCGTGGCTGCTCTAACTCAGACCTGCATATTGACGCGTCCGGTCCGATTTGTCCGACATCTTCCGGTGCTGCAGCTGTTTTCTTCTCCTCTTTAATTTTTTTTTGGGTCTTTTTTTGGAGCACGTCACGTGAATTTAATCACGGTCAGCGTGCGCCAGATGTGTTAACAGCAGCCTTGGGAGATGTCCCTTCTCTGCTGCGCTTCTTGAGGAAAAAAAACAAACACTTCTGCTTCTGAATAAAACAAAAAACGTTCAGAGAGTCGGAAAATATTTTTGATGTTCTTTAATGTTTCGTAGCGGCGTAACACTGCAGGTGTGTGTTTGTTTGTGTGTGTGTGTGTGTGTTCTGCATGGTGATGGTCCTGCTTTTGCTTCTGCACAGTGATATCACCTTTACTGCTGCATGGACACACACACACACACACACACGCACACACACACACACATACACACACACATACACACACAGTACTTTTACTTAAGAGCTCATCCCTTGAGTGCCTTAAAGAAACGACACTTCATTTACATGGACTCAATTAATTATTCAGTGATTCAGACCGTTAATGAATATTAATGAACAAATAATGACATATACTGCACATGTGACGCTAAGTGGAGCACATGCACGAGACCAGATTAATCCTCTGACACCTCCACCCCCCCCAAAAAAGAGACAAAAATTAAAGTGGAGGCGAGGAAAACTATTGTAACTAATCACTCCTCACTGTTATTTGTATTTGCCTCTTTTCCAAATACAAAAATCAAGTTTTGCCATTTGTTATCCATAACACATATCCAAAAGTGACTTATTCGCAATTATTCACAATGGTCTATAATTGGGAATGAGTCACTTAAAGGTTAAGTGAAAAAAAAATCTTGCCGGTGACACGTGATAATAATTATACATATTATTCATAAAGCGCTATTTCAAATGGTAAAAAGATCTTTTACATGACAGACCAGCTAAGTAAGAAAGAGACTATACTGGATTTCATGCTCTATCACCTGTCTGCACCTTGCTGGTGTTGCACAGATTTGTACCTTTCAACCCACAGAGGTCACAGCCTTACTTGTCCTCTGTGCAAGATTTAGCGTGGAGTGTGTTGTGGAGTGTGTTGTGGAGTGTGTTGTGTTGCTCTAACCAGGTTTTGGCAGCCGATCCCTGCCTTCTCCCGTCCTCGTGACATTGAACCCCCATTGGTCCCAGTGGTTGGCCCAGCGCCCACCATTGATGAGTGGATGACAGGCGCATTGTAAAGAGCCTGTTTTTAGTTGGCATGGAAGCCGCGGTAGCGATTTCTAGGTTATCACATCGATGAAATACATGTTGATCTAAGAGCTGTTCTTTGTGTACAGTAAGTCGACATGACTGACCAGACTCCGCGATCATCAAAAGAGGAAACCCTGCGTCGGCCACTGTTACTCAATGTTTCCATTTAACTAATTGAACAGTGACGCACAAACACACATTAGATATACCCACGCTGCAAGTGTATTTATGTAATTTATTGATCCTCAGTGGTGAGACTTGTCGATAGATCCCAGGATAATGAACAGTGTTTTCTGATCATGCGTATTGATAAGCGCTATAGTCCCTCCTTGTGTTTGTGTCTATATGTATGTAGGTGTTTCATGGTGGCTGTCACGGCGGCTGGTGTCTGGAAAAAAAAAAAGTTTTTCATCCCAACTAACCGCACACGCCCGATGTTACTGCCAGCATTAATGTAGTAGATGCAAACATTTGTGTGCTTGTGTGTTTGTGCTGTTATTGTGATCAAAGGACATTATTCATCCATCCCTGTTGTTGTCTCCCCTCAGGCGCTATAATTACACACACACACACACACACACACACTCTGATGTTTGCTGCTGCCTGCTCGTGTCAAACAGCAAATCAGAGCAGGAAGGGAGGGAGGGATGGAGCGAGAGAGAGTGGAGAGAAATAACATTTTATGACATCATTTATGAGTTTGTCCAATTAGCGCATGGGAGACGTCGTTGTTTTTGTCTGGCTTAAATCGCACTGTCATTTAACTCCAGCTGATAATGACATCACTGGGGTGTTGTCAGATTTCCTATTACACCGGTAAGACCGTCCTCGGTGAGATTCCCATACTAATACTCCAGCTCTCCTCGTTGTGTGTTCTTGGCGTGTGTGTTGCATTTGTGTGTCCCTGTGAGTATGGGAACACTTNCACACACACACACAGTTACACAAGCATATGGTTGTTTGCAAAAGTACATTTTAACAGTGCCAGCTGTAGCCTGGTAGACGAGTCGGGTCAGGAGCTGTAAAAACCCTTTTCTCTTATAAAATCAAGTGAATGGGTTGCACTGGCACGGCGAAAACAAAAGTCACGACCTCTACCATCAAATGCATCCTCTCTACTCTTAAATTAATTGACAAAGGCTGGGGATGAAAGAACTAACGCCTTGTTATGTGATAACTAACCGGAATATAAATTGATTTTGATGTTGTACTCGTGTAGGCATTTCACTTTAGTCTTTAATCTCCTTACATACTTCCCACTGAACGAAGTGTGAGCCATCCCCCCCCGCTGTGAGAGGAGCTCGAATGACGCTCGTCTTGCTCGTGACGGCGTGCAGGCATTGATCAGGCCTTTGCACACAGGTTGAACCGAGCCGCTACATTAACATGTATTCAGACTATTTGTTTGGTGCCATTTATTGTCGTACAAGTGTTTTCCAGTGTACCAGCTAGGACGCATTGTCGCTCCGTCGTGTCGTTACAAGGATAAGCAAACAACAGCCTGGCTAACATCAGACTAATCCTCTGGTCTGTTTGTCTTGTACGCATTTGTGTTTTTGTGTATGCGTGACTGACAAACAAGTGTGTATGTGTGTGTGTGTGTGTGTTTTTTGGCTGGGTGTGTCCATCCATCTTTCCCGTGTGTTTCTCGTTGATTAACCCAAGTGTCTCGGCAGTAAATTGAATTTCTAATCTGCTTGACTCGACTCTTGTCAGCCGCCATAAGCCGACAGAAATACCCTACAATAAATATAACATAAGCTCGGCGACCGAGAGACTGAAGAGGCACGCAGAGAATAACACAGCTATCACAGCTTTGGAGGAGAGAATTTTGTCATCTTGGGCTTAAGCCTGACTAATATACACATGCATGCAGTTTGCTGGCTGCGGAAAGTCTTTTCATTCCTCATCTTTGTGTCACGAGGCAATTGCATCAGAGCGAGCATAAATGTGAAAAAAAAAAAAAAAAGCTCCGGTTGCTGAAACCTTCAAAGACACATTTGCACATTTTCTGAATGTTGCAATCGTCTGATTAAATTGTCTGCACTCCCATTTATTTTTTTTCGAAGCTGCAGAACCTCAGTGGATCTTAATTCTTGGTATATGCTGCAAACTGCTTCATTATGACCGACAGCTACTCATTAACTAGAAGCATCTTTCAGGAGGACTTGTCAATCACAGTTATGGCATAGGGGAGATGGAGACGGCGATGTGAGCGAGAGGTTTTTTTTTTTTTAGACCGTATTATCAGCACCTACTGTCACTCACGCTCCTGAGATACACACTGATAAATATCAACTAACTTTGCCCTTAGGGATTTTGATCTGATGGCTTATTTATGTTGACATGAATATGTAACACTACACTCATCGCTCTATTGATTTCATCCACCCAGACGATCAGAAGGGGGGGGGCGGGGGGGGGTTCTCGATTGACAGCTTGTTCAGCATGGACAGCTGAAAGAGATTTCCTGGTAGTGTTAAGGGTTATAAAGTTTCCACTCTCGCAGGCTTGCAGCTGCAGCCGCCTTGATATATGTGGCTCCGTATGCGAGCCGATCCCCCAACAAGTCCTGTGGGTGGTGTGTTCCAGCGGCAGTAAAGAAGCCAGAGACAAAGAAGAACTAGAGTTACAGGCTATTTGTTTTGGCGAGCACACCGGAGCCCAATTCCCGTACTGTAGTTACATTTGCACACACAAACACCTTGACTTTTTAATTACATTTGAGCATATTCTCAGCTGTGACAAATATTATCTTTATACATGAGGTTGAATATCTTTTCTATAGTCATTATTCAAAAGTAGAATAATGGCTCTTTTTGTCCTTCGATGTTTTTTTTTGTTTTTTTCCTGACATTGCTTTTTTATGTAAATATCATTAAAATCTAAAATGAAAATTATATTGTAAAACACATTCAACAGAATCATAACAACAACAAAAAAAAAATCACGCATGATCCGCTCCAGTAACGTGCAACAAGCCCAGAAAGGATGGCAGATGGAACTTTTCAAAATGGCCACCTGCGTAGCGGTGAAAAGTGCCTTAAAGTGATGCTAGATTTGTGAAACACGATTCCACTTTACTTGGAGTGTAAAGACGGAAAGAATGCATTGTCTTGTTGATGCTACCTCTTATCAGTTTTTACCTTGATTTCCTCCCCAGTTTCTCAGAAATAAAATGTTTTATTTCAGTCGATATCGTTAATTTTTGACCCATTTTTAATGATATAATCACCTATTTTCTTTTCAACATTTTAGTTTCATGATTCTAAAAAAGTATTTTTATTATTGAAATTAAGAGTATGCAATTCTATTTATCTTAATTGTGCTGTTCTAATTGACTCTGACAACACCCATGTTCTTATTGCTACAACCCAACTGTTTAGGTCGGTAAGTTTGTGCTGGTGCTGATTCACCTGCTACATAAGCAATTCTTTTCAAGTTATACGACCTCCTCGATCGGAACCTGAGAGCGAAGTAAATTCAAAAGGGCGGCTGCGGGAGCTCAGCTCGACTGTTCAGGGGGTTTAGACCTCAACATGGGTAATAAAGCGAAGGAAGCCCGGGAGCCTTTTAATACGCATGCTCAGTTATTAGCCATCTTTTATGAGGTCAGCGAGGCTTGATTATGCTGAGTGGTGCAGCACACGCAGACGCAGGTTATGTTCCATACTGTCTCTGGTGCAGTACAGCATCCACGTCCTGTGATTATTGGTGCAGTCCGTTCTCCGGGCTCGCTCCTGCGGCGGCTTTACTTTGAAAAACACGCCGCTTCCCTTCGAGCTGCTGTGGGACTTTGAGTGAAAGCCCACCGTGCCGGGAGGTCAGACAACGGCCGCCTCCTTTAAGTTTGATCTAATTAGACGAGGTGTGAAAAAAGATGGACCTCCCACTCCTCAAAACTTCACGTCGGGAGATAGATGGAGCAGGAGGTGTTTTGCTGAGTTTTTAAAAAAAAAATTTATATAGGTCATTGTAAAATAGTGAGGGGGGGAAAAAGTGGCTCAGCTTTTATTCGGGGGATATAACTGCTCTGTTTATGAGCATAGCGCAGGCTGTCAAACTAGGTCCTCCTGCCTTCCTGTGCCTCCTTTCTCCCTCTCTCATCTACATATCTCATCTAATCTTGAAAGTCTATCTGTCCTCCCCTCTCTCCGCTTCCATGGCGGCGCTGTTAAGTGTTTGAAGATTGAAGTGAGAGATTTCTGCTGGTATCCATCGCAGCCATGTCGAAAGGAGTTGGCAACAGCTGCACCCCACGCTCCCTCTCAATGCACACACACACACACATGCACACACACACACACAGCACTTAACAAAGCTATGTCCCTTACCCTCCGCCGCTTTAGGTTTCAGGAACAAGAGTGATTCCGCTCTTTAATGGCACCGCTTTTTCTCCTCCTTTCCTTGCCCCTCTACTCTATCTATTTCTGACTTTAAAAGAGCACACACACACACAAGAGTACACACACATGCACGGTCACGCAGAAATGCCGTTGCCAGATTACTCCGCAGTGTCTGCAGCGAACGAGCTCAATCACGTTAGACTGGGGGGGGGGGGGCGGCTCTCGCTTCCTCTCGCCCAGCATTCCCGCGCGGAGCCGCTCTGGCGTAGCAACACAATTCCATTAAAACGGACCACAGTCTCTCTCCCTTTAGCGTAGCGTAGCCCAGCCCGGCACTGCACCATGTTGGGGGGCAGTGAGCTGTGCTAAAAGACAGGGAACGGAGAGATGCAGGCAGCGAGAGTGACATGAATTAAATATCCCTCCGACGAGCCTCTTCCTTGTTTCACTCGTCTCTCCATTATGATGGAAAGCCCCGCGGAGCATGAAGTCAACCTTAATTGTTCTGAAGTAGCGGGGGCTAGATGGATGGATGGATGGATGTGGGAGGAAAAAAAAAAAGGGGACGACTTGTAAGAACGTCCCCGTGTGACAAGCGAGCGAACAAGCTGCAAGCACCGAGGGGGGCGGGGGGGTAGGGGGGGCTCTCAGGAAAATGGCATTATTCATGTTTTATTGGCATACTCAGTTTATTTGTCTCTCTCTCCCTCGTTCAACGTGCAGCACTTTGCTCTTAAAACTTCAGCTTTGGGGGAAAAAAAAGAAGAAGAAAGGACGCTGCATCGCATCCATTAACATGAAAGACAACTTAAGAGGTCTTGTCGAGAAACGTCCTTGACTCAGACCCGTCTCCTGAAAGAGACACGTGCTGCACATCTGCAAACTTTGCGGACCTGAAAGCGACATTAATAGCCTCGGCTCATGCTCGCATCCATCCCGTGTGTTCTTAACTTGTCGCACCTGACGTCTTACATCGGCGTTCTGTGCGCGCTAAGCGAAGGTATGAAGCGTGAATGTTGCGGACGCTTTTTTTTGCAGGAAGTCAGCGTGACAGCTACACGATTTTGTAAGTATCCCGGAAGCACACCGTTATACGCAGGAGCTTATAAATGCAGACTCCAGTGGCCACGAACGTGTCCCTCCGCATTTTTGTCTCGCCGGTTCAAACGCTGCGGCGAACGACTTTTTTTTTTTTTGGAGAGAGAGAGAACTATTTTTAGTTTTCAGGTCATTTGCAACTTGTCTCAGCACTCCGGGTTCTTTTAACTGCAGAGTCCTTAATATGAAGTCCTTAAAGTGTCGTGTCGCATCATGTAACTGACGTAGCGCGGCGAGCTTCTTCGCTTTTTAGATCGCGGCGTTGCGGAATTCAGCTGACTTCAAAGATGGGGGGGGGGGGAGAATGGGGACGACGAAAGAGTGACTCAACAGCTTTCTTTCTCCTTGAGACGGCGACAGAGAGAGAAAGAGAGAGAAATATGGAATGAGCACAAATGAGAGAGAGTTAAAGATAGAAGAAGAGGTACGGGGGGGAAACCAGAGAGAGGCTGGGGGGCTTCTAAAGAAGCAGCCTTTAATTAAGTTGATAGTGCGTGTGGTTATTAGCGATAAGGTTTTGCTGAGAAAAGTCTCTGCGCATCGTATTAACCCCTCCCTCCTCTTGCATACTGTAATTACTGTACGCAGCCCCCCCCCCCCCCGTTAATACCCCGACTGTGTGACCCTCAAATCCGTCCTCCTGGCGCATGAGGTGATAAAGGCTTCAGGAAAAATGTAAATAAGATTGAGTCAACGAAAAATCTGTGGTTGACAAAATGTGTTGCCGACTTAAATTAATAACTGGCCTCTGTGAATCATTTTTTTGGTTCCATTGAATCTCTTATATTCATGTTATTGCGCCATCATAACCGCTTATGTGTTTATTGTTTGCATTTTTTTCATCAAGAATACATTTTTGTAGTGTATTTTTAGAGTTCATGTCTGCATTGACACTGACTGACTCCTTGAGAATTACCAGCAGAAGCACTCACAGAAGACTATCTTGTAAATAGTTAAAGCAGCATTAGTAGATATTTTGGACACTTGGCGTCAGAAGGAACAAACTGTATTGTTGTCTTTTTTCTCCAGCCACTGTCAGACTGATTGCAAACGACATTAAGGCCAGAAGGAAACACCACCTCGTTCACACTGTGGACACTTAACACTTGACAACACTCGAACACAGACTGTGTTTCTGTATTTGTCTACCTCACCTCCTCTTACTCTCCATGACTACCCTTATCTCTGTCATACAGAGGCTTTTCCCAGTCCATTACTTTGTGCAATAATTCACTGTCCAATAATTCAGACTGTGTATTTTTTATATAGTTATATAGTGTGTATTCATTATTTTTACCTCTGCTTTCTGTGCAAATGGAAATAAATCGAACGGTGAAGATGTTTGGAAACAGTTGTCACACATCCTGCACATATGGAGGAAAATTAACATTCAATTAGTGTCGTGTTCAGTCAGATATTTGCTCTCCTTTTAGCTCTGTTTTGGTCGCCGCCAACTCTAAAGATATCAGCCCTTTTTTTAGCACCTAAATGCTCCACTATTCTCACCACTTTGTCTTGGGTTAAAAGTCTGCTGTACTTGATGAGACTGTGTACAGGTTTGTGCCCTAACAACCAAAAATAGTCAACTCAAAGGGGCTAAAATGCTAAAGGGTGATTAATATCTGTAGGTTCTTTCTCATCACAAGTGGCCATTTGCATCATTGATCATATAAAATTATTGATTAGTGCTGCAAGTTTTTTAAACTACACCCTTATATATTATTTTAGCATCTGTTCCTCTATGTTCTAGTTTAGTGTTCCACTTCCTTCCATCTTCAGCACCCCCCCGCTTCCTCCTCTCCCCCTGTCTATTCTCTGTCCTTCTCCCTTATCCTCCCCCTTTCTGTCCATCTCATCCAGCCTTTGGTGCTTTTGTAGTCTTTTTGGGAGGATGGGTGAGACGTAGGGGGAGGATTTAAAAATAGCAGAAGTAGCAGGGGGTGGTGGTGGAGGGATCTGGTAGGAGGGAGTGTTTCAGGGTCAACGTTGACAAATGGGTCTGCGGAGTTAGCCGGGGCTCCGGGGAGCACCGACAGTTAGGTCAGCGCTCCCCGAGGGGGAACAGGGAAATGGGGTTTTTTACCTGCCCAAACACCTGAGAGAGAGGGAGAGAGAGAGAAAGAATATGTTAATCTTTCTTGAAGCATTTCAATCAGGTAACTTAATCATAAATCAATCATCAATTATTTCACATCACCACCACCTTTCCTGTAACAAAACCAGCAGTTGAAATGAGCTTAACCAGGCATTACCCATGAGGGAGTTGCAACATCAGCCACCATTAAGGAAAGCGAAACTCTGTTCTCAGCATTTTCACTGGGAATTTGGTGGTGGTGGTGGTGGTGGGGTTCTACCAACCTGGGGGGTGTTTACATTTAACAATTAAAAAAATAAAAGCTTGTGAATGTTTTCTAGGCTAATATTTTTAATAGTCTTTGTATTTAAATTGTATTACAGTAAATATATAAATAACAAGAATTTGACTCCTGGCTGTGTGAAGAAAGCTTTGAAACAGTGTTTAGACCTTCAAAACAGTTATAAAAATAACTATATGTTTGGTGTCTGTTCAATGGCCCTATGCAACGTGCAGACAATGTAGAGCTTGATTAATAAATTATTGTAAGTTAATGTCACTGAATCTAGAAGTTTAGCTCAGTCATCTGACAATAATATTTATTAAGTGAGTTGCATCAATTATGAAGATCTTTATAAAGCTTGTCCCGCTCCTACATCTGGACCAACATAAATCTCTTGCTTTTTATAGATTCTTTTTACATTAGTTAGGTTTATGAAATGTTATAAGGAGACTCACACGAATTTGAATTCCATCACGAATTGATTGAAAGCTTACTTTGCAAATACAAAGATACTGATCTGTAATAAGTGTAGGCTGGGTTGGACTTGCTGGGTGTGATGATGGAATATCCCCCCTCTCTGCTTTTGATTTACCCCCTTGTGGTCCTTCATTTTCTTATCCCCAGTGGGAACATGTGTTATCCCTGGAGACTGAATAGATTAAATTCTTTGGATGGTGCAAGTTGATAAGCCACAGTAGCTATTTTGAAAGCATGTTACGGATGCTCCTGAGTCGTGACTGGATTGAACTCTCATATGTTACAGCAATGATGATGATGATGATGCCTGCACCTCATGCATGACATGACACCATAAACCTGGTTCCACAGTTTGTCTCTGCCATTGTCAAGTTAACTTACTTGAAATAAGTATTGACATTCACCAAGTATTGAAAGTGAATACCAGCATAGTCTGTGAGCTACAAATGTAGACCTATGTGACGAGATGCAGCCTCACCCTTGCTTATCACAGACTTCGATCAGGTAGATTATGGGGTGTTTATTACTCTCCTGCAACACACACACAAAAACCACAGTGGTGTGGAAAGAGGCAGGAGTCAGTCAGGTCAACGGTCAGGATAATCTGAACAACATGTGGGAAACATTTAAGCTAGTTTAGCTTTAGCAACAAGTCTCTAAACATAGCTTAACAGTTCAACAACTAACAATTAAATGCTCAAAACAGTCAGCATAGGCCACAGCAAACACACAACACAGCAAACATAAACTAAAACATCTGAACATTAAAGAAATTAATTAATTATCCCGGACCATGCAAG
>JBBMOC010000022.1:1774736-1897236 GCA_037975185.1 Centropyge bicolor | reverse complement strand
CACAGACAAAGCAATAGACTCCTCTTACACAAAATCCCCCCACATCCACTGAGGCAAATTGGTAAACTACCCTCAAACTTCATCTGTCTCAAACTTCTTCTCTCTCTCTCTCTCTCTCTCTCTCTCTCTCTCTCCATTCATCTCCCTCTCTCTCTGTTCCCTCCTCTCCCCTCCCTGCCTGTGTTGCAGTACTTGGGGCAACACTTTATCATTCTAATATGAAAACATCTCTCCGGTCTTGTACACCAAGTAATTGATCCTCTTCTCTGGGGTTTTTATTTTTCTTCAATTACATCCTGTCAGAGTGCTGACAATAAGAGAGATGCGCAGACTGGCAGGCCGCTTTCCCTCTGTTTGCCTTCTGTACGTGTGTGGCATTTACTGCTGAATCTCCATCAGATCCAGATGCTTTGTTCTTATTTTACATCTGAGGCGCTACGAGTCAGCTTGCATAACGCGCTTTTGCACATGGGCTTGTTTTTCGGCTCAGATTCTTCGTGTTTAAGTGGTGCTTTCAAGTCCTGCCCATCCTTTGGTTTGCAGACGCCATTCACATCAGTAAGTTCTATGTCCTACACCTGTGTGTACGATGTAACGTTCACATGAAATTGTTATTGCACTTGAAAGCGCGTGCACATGCTTTCTAGTGCAATAACAATTTCATGCACACACACACACACACACAGGCATCTCTCGTAGTATATGTGTGATACTGCTGAATAAGTAATTTGCCCGAAGCGGACGCAGAGCGATTGAAATGTTCCCAAGGACAGATGTAATTGCATTTCATGTCCTGTAGTGGTGGACAAACACACACACACACACACACACACACACACACACACACACACACACCTTGGCTTAATAATGAGCGTGTACTTTCTAAACAGTGCTTTCTATCTCCTAGACATGTTTTCAGGGTATCATTAGTGTGTGTGTGTGTGTGTGTGTGTGTGTGTGTGTGTGTGTGTGTGTGTGTGTGTGTGTGTGTACATACTCTGCTTCAAACAAAAAGGTCACTTTTGGTAGAAGGAAAGTGAGGAGAAGGAGGAGAGGAGGTGTTGGAGCAAGAAGAGGAGAACAGGGCTGTGATGTTGGAGGAGTAATTGCTCAGAGTGTGTGTGTGTGGGGGGAAATAGATGGACAGTTAGAGAGAAAATAGACAACACAGGCCGATCAACAGGAAGTAATCTGAGCGGATAAGTGCATTTTTCATTTTCACGTTAATAACACTAAATTGGCTCGTCCCACGGAGCCTTTTCATTATTTCTTTGTTTAACTCTATCGAACGTCTTTCCCGCATCGTGACGTAAAAGAATAAGTGGCTCATGGAGAAGAGGTGAGAGAAAGGTGGAGGAGGAAGGAGGAGGAGGAGAGAGAAGAAGAGAGAGAGAGGCAGGTACAGTAGCATCAGCGAGTAAAAACTCTGGTAATAAAATACAGATTACACCGTGACGCAGCCTGTCCTTCAGCTCTTGGCAGTGCTACTCCCACCATAATCTCCACTGTCCTCTGTGTGTATGTGTGTGTGCGTGTGTCGGATTGACCCCCGGAGGTCACCCGCCCTGAGGTAATGGCTCCATTAGGAAGACAAAGAGCTGCACTCCTGGCTCAAACGCGGCAGCTCTCTATATTTCTATCTTTGTCGCTCCCCATCTTTTCTTCTTCTTCTCACCTCGACGTCCTTTCTCACGTCTCCCCCCCTCTCTCGCCCTCTCTCTCTCTCTCTCTCTCTCTGACAGTGAGTGTGACATAAAGACACAGTGCGAGACGACAAGATTTGCGACGTCGCTCGCCTCATAAATTTATCATGTGCAATTTCATCAGGCTGACCTGTGCGTGTGTGTTTGTGCGTGTGTGTGTGTGCTTGTGCACACACAAACGGGCGCAATCTTGCTGGCCTTGTGTTGGAGACAGTCATTAACCCTCTTACCCTCTTCTCGTTATCTCTCCCACCCCTCATCCCCTCTCTGACTCACAGTATGTGTGATTTGGTGTGTGTGTGTGTGCACGTCCATTTGTGCCTGGCATTCATCTTAATAAATCAGCAGTCTGTCTCAATTTTAAAGAGATTGGTTTGGGATTTGAACCCGCGTCGAGTGGTGATTAGTCCCGGCCTATAACCAGCTGAAGTGGCGTCTCTTTGCACCGTGCCGTTCACGCTCAGAAAGGGGTTGTCAAACAAAAAGTTCTCTGTGTGCTCGCAGCCGTAATTGCCTTTTAAATACCTGCTCTGCCAATTATGTTTCCTCTCACGCTGCGGTTCGGGAGAAAGGATGCTTCTTTATTCACCGATCAAAGAATATTTATTGAATTAATCCCTTAAAGAGGTGCTACACATTGTTTTTGTATGTGTGTGTGTGACTGTACTGTGATGAAACACATCAACGCTGGTGTTAATCTTCCCAACTCTATAAATTATTAATCAGCATTTCATGAGTTGAAAACGGCTTAACACACCATTTTAAATCAGCCTGAATCTTGCGAGGCCCAGTGCTGATATAGAGTCGCCCAGTGGGAGTAATTCATGTCATTGTAAAAGAAAAAAAATGGACGCCCTCTAATCAGACCTCCAGCCAGCCTCCACCCTCGAGTGGGTGTCTGTGAAACCATCATTTTCACATATCTGCTGATCAAACCTCATCGTTCGCAGGAGTCTACGTTATGTATTTTTACAATTCTTTTACATTCACAAAGGGCCGTGAATGCACTTCTAGTGACTGTCAAAGCTGCGGTGGACTCTCTGTGTGCTTCACTGTGGACGCAGACAGTCTGACAGCAGCTGCTCATGCCTGGTTAACTCTGACTACCGGGCTCTATGCGGCTGTTCCCGCTATACACTGAGCGACGCCGTCGGTACGTCACTCCGGTCTCGTCTCCTCAACTTGTGCGTCACACACTACGTAGCCACGAGGCTCCCAACAGTGGTTTACTTGTTCAGGCCTCTGCTGCATCTTTTAAATATGCTGGAGTGGCCAGATATCAAAAGGCAGGTTTTACATTGTTTGATTAAACCTGTTCCACTGCAAATCTGCTAAGTTCTCTTTTCAAACTGTCTGTGAGATTTTCAGTAATGACAGTAACCATTGTTACTGAGAATCTTAACCACTAAAGACTTAGACTGAGACTTTCTTTATTGTCATTTCACAATATACACAGCAGTGCAGGTTGGGTAATGAAATTCCGTTGCAATGGCTTCCAACAGAGTCAGCAACAATAGTGTCAGTCGGTGGAGTATAAAAATATGTAAAAAAAAGAGATATAAATATATACTATATATAAATACAGGTGCTATGAGCTATGTATAGACATATGTAAATGAACAAAAGTTATATACAGGTTATTGCACAGAGCAAGTCAGCAAGTTGAATTTTTGCACTAAGTAGTTGTATTGAATGTAAAAGTGAATATAGATATCTAGAATAAATACACAGAAAATATTGCACATAACAGAAACAGTTGAGAAATGTTGAAACAATATCTTGTGAAACAAAACTTAAACAATATCAACAATGTTTTCAACATTTTTTTTTTTCCATTTACCTGCTCATCATGTGACAGGCGGACTAAAGAGTGCAGTCATAGTTCAGCATGAGCAGCAGAATGTGACAGATGGAGTTCACAGAATCGATGCATTCAGACATACGATGAGGTGAGACAGCTAGAGGACATAATTTACACATGCAGCACCAACTGAGCGAGGTTTCTTTTTTGCATGTGTAAAGCCAAACTTTTTTCAAATCCTCACACCACTTGATACACCTTCGCACTTCTTATGGTTTGGTAAATTCCCATCTAAATGAACTGTCATCCTGTTGCATTGTCTCTTTATCGTCGTTGAATCTGAATGTGAAAGCTGAGCAGTTCTATCTCTGCTCTTTCAAAAATGTAGTTTAGATAACTTATCCCGCTTTAAGTCTTCGTGCTTCATTTGCATGTTGTGTAATCCAAAGAACAAACGTCATCGAGCGTTGCTTCTGCTGCTTCAGGGTTTGCTTTCCCCGTTGTTGCACACATACTGGCGCTCGGTGAGCCAACAGTTTCAGAGCGTTCGCCGGTCGGATTGTTTGCCTTGTGCCATGTGGCTCTCTTTTGTTGTCGTTCGGGCTGGCCCATTTCTTGCCGCACATTCGGTGCAGCCAGACTGAGATCGTGCTTTCCGGTAAGGCGCGCTGTAAAACAAGCACAACCTCCACCCAGCTGGTGCAGTCCCACTCAAACACAGATTGTTTTGGGCTCTCATGTTGAATGATGCCACATCTAGAATGAGGGAAAGATGGAAAAAGACACATCATCTCGACATCACAACACTTGCTACAAAGATTAAAGAAACTAAAGATGCACATGAGGGTATATGTTTGCAGGTGTGAATAAATAAGCTGTAATAAGCTCAGAAATACAAAACAATACAACCCTCCACTTTGATTAGAACTGGGTCACCCTCCCTCCACCACCATCGCCTCTCCGTTTCAAGGGAATTATGGTCCCGTCTCACAATTAGACAGCTCTTTGTTCTTTCCTCAAGATACACGAGGGAGAGAGAGAGAGAGAGAGGACAGAGGGATGACCGCACCTCTCTCCGTCTGTGCTCGGTGTGAGAGGGCACCGAGTCAGAGAGAGTTAGTCAGAGAAAAGTGAGTAAGACGGCAAAAGAAGCCGCAGTGCTGGCCTATGAGTGTGTGTGTGTGTGTGTGTGTGTGTGTGTGTGTGTGCATCAGCCTCCACATAACCCGCATGCCAGCTTAGGCTATTCTGCTGACTCGTCATTCTAAATACAATTACATGAAGGAGCGCAAAGTGTGTGTGTGTGTGTGTGTGTGTGTGTGTCAGTGAGTGTGTGAATGGGCGAATGAAAGAAAAATACTTATGAATACTCGGGGTCCCTAATCGCTCTCGCTCTTTCCCACTGTGTGTGTGTGTGTGTGTGTGTGTGTGTGTGTGTAGGGGGGGATTTAGGTTGCTGCTTTCTCTGACTAAGCCCGTGTGAGGGTGTGTGTGACATCACGCAGCATTTCCCCTGGTTACTGGGCGTCCCGTTTTGTCACTCAGGGACGGAGACGAATCTTCGTTCAAGAGGTTGACGAAGGGAAAGAAAAACCTGAGAGGAGCCAAAACAGGTAGTGCGCAGAGGGAGGTAGACATGAAAGCAGGAGCGAGGAGTCAGATAGGGCCAGAAGTGATATTCTGTTCTCGCTGGAGGAAGATTAAAGTAGCCTCCTGCATAGCAAGCAGCTAAGTTTGTCAGCTACTGCCACAATGCCAGGAGAGAAAATAAATAAATAAGTGTGTGCATGTAGTTTAACTTGTGTCTCTTTATTTTTAATGCTGCACTAGGATTTAATTTCACTGAAGAAAAAGCCTGAATGCAGTACATCCTCACTAGCTGTTCCTTGTTTGCCCCGCTGGGATTCTGCCCACAGTCACAGACGGGAAGTAAGAAATTACAAAGAAAAGCAGCAAATTAACTCATTTAATTTGATTACTTTAATGTTTAACTTTAAGAATTGGACTTAGAAGTCAATGTGATCATAAAGTGACGTGAATGTTTTTATACACACATGCGAACATAGTGAAATTTCTGTATGGACATTCAGGATGACAAAATAATAAATAGAGTGTCATAAGTCACTTTGGATCTGCCATTTGAACCTCAGTTATACATACCTCTTCTTACATAGATATATATATATATTCATTATGCGGTTTATCATTATCTCTCATTTTGCAGTATTTACAGTTGCTGCTTTACTGATGTAACTATCCTGCACTATCTACCTCACATTCTCATATTGCACCACCTACATTTGCTGCTGTTTTGTAAATTGATGATTGTCACTTTATCTTCACTAAGCCACTTTGGGTTCCACTTGTACTTTGTTGTTACTTATATACTAAGTTGTATATACCTTTTTTTATATAGTTTTTTATACTTTATACTTCTACCTGATTGTATGCTTGTGTTGCTGCTACACCCGAATTTCCCCTATGGGGGATCAATAAAGAATTATCTTATCTTATCTTAACTTAACATGTATGATGAAGGTAGCAACTTTAGGTGTCGTCAAACAGAGATCACATGAACACCTCCTACACAAAGGCTGCGATGAACTATATCAACTTATTTTCATCAGTCATGTTAATGCACAAAATTCTCTCTCAACCACTGACGCACCAACCAGAAGCCGAACAAGACGAGCCAATTGGAATCGTCTTTATCAACACCTGCTGAATGCCAGACTGTGTTGTCCCTGGTTTGTCTCACCAGATCCTGACAGGTGGTGTGTGTGTGAGGATGCAATCAGCAGTTTTATACTGGAGGAGTCAGTTACAGCAGGAAGGACACAAGCAAACCAAAACAATGACAGCAAATGAAGAAGAAAGAAAGAAAAAACAAAGTGAAAGAGAGAAAACGCAGGAAGTGTGTGAGAGAGCGAGAATGGAAGTAATCTCTAGTTTATTGTAAGGAACATGAGTAAGCAGGACCTAAGACCTGTGGTTATTTAGTCAGCAGGTCAGTGGCAGCCTGTGGACTCACCTCAGGAGACACACACACACACACACTGCACACGCACGAGCAAAATGACTGACTGCACAAGTACACCATCCTGTAGTTTTTCATCACACACAGAAGGAAAACACAGAGAGGAAGTGACATACGCACACACACGCCAGTACAGTACATCCGTTTGAGTCACCACGGTGACACATAGGATAGTATCTCTCGGAGGCTGTAAAACACACACATACAGTACACACACAAACACGGACACACATGGGAAGGAGGCAAATGTAGGTTGAGTGACGTCATCACACACAAACACACACACACAGGGAGTGAGTCGCCATCAAACCCAATCAGACGGAAGAGGAGCGATCGGTTTTGTCATCACGCACACACACACACACACAAATTCTGCACACGTGCATTAACGACGACCGCCTGATCATCTGGTTGTTTTTCCTTCGCTGCAGCCTCAAAAATCAAACGGTTTGTTTCTCCTTTGACAGACAGGCACGCACGCGCACACACGCAGCGTGAGTTCGCGTGTGTACACAGATGTGTGATTCGTGCAAACAGCGCAGCGTGAAGCCGGAGCGGCGGTTCACGCTGCCACGAGCTGACACAGATGAGGGAGAGAGAAGACGAGCAGAGATTGAGGAAAAAACCTAAAAGATGGAGCGAGGATGCAAGAGAGAGGGAGATAAAGAGATGTTGTGTTTGAGAGTGATAGAGTGTGTGTGTTACACTTTATGCAGAAATATGCATGGTTTCTAGAGCCAGGGCCTCAGTTTACTTACTCTCTCATGCATTTGTCTCCATCACTCAGAAAGCAATTGAGAAACTCAGACAGTTTCTGAGCCATTTTGGAGGCGGCTTCTATTTTTAGGGCCAGTATTTAGGCTCATTGTGCCGAGATGAAAAGTGAGCTCAATGCACTGAAAGGGAGGATTTGCACTACTCCAATCTGTGCGATTACAGGAAGGAGCGTAGCCGCTTCAGGTGCCGGACCGCTTGCTTTTTTTCGGGGGCCAACAAACAACCTGCTCTGTCAGAAACGCCCCAGGGGACCTGGAGGTGACGGATGACATTTTCAAACATGTTATCTTCCAAAGCTCCCCTTTCTCGTTCAGTTCAGAGGTCACGGCTTTAACGTCCGCCAGGCGGGGTTCACAGACGTTTTTCAAGAGCTGCCGAGGTGAGTCCAAGGGCTGTGTTTACACGCGCTGGATGAAACCCCCGACTCGCTTTCAAAGCTCCTCCTCTTCCTCTCATCCATTTTTCATGTGTCAATCATTTATCGCGTTCAAAACCTCTTTTTCTTTTCTGGGGGGGGGGGCATGAAAAACAGATACGTGAATGTGGCCACTAAAGCGAAAGGTGGACATTTGTTTTCGCAAACTGTCGCCGGGGCGACTGTCAAACGACTTTTCAAGACCAATTTAAAAGAACATCCTCAACCTCGGGGCCTCAACTGAGAACGAGGGAGGGAAAAAGTAACTCCCTTTTCGGAGACAGATAAAGTGAAGTGCGCGCTGCAGAGCTCTCCATGGTGCTGATCCTGTGGGAGTCGGCGGGCAGTGTGGTCCACGGACGGCTGTCTGGTGCTCACATCTGTCCACTTTGACTTGTGCCAGGAGGAAGTTTCAGCCAATGACTAACCTGTCAGTGATTTCCCCATTTACGTGCTAATATCTCCTGGTTGCTGTGTCTTGCATGTGCCTCTATAATCACTCCATAAAAGCTGCTATTATAACAGCTTTCTAATCACTGGTCTTGTTCCTGTTGTCTTCTGGGAAATAGAGTCACCAGGTCGAGCTGAGAAACCTTGTTGTTTTTTTGGACGAGGCAAGTAAGCTACTGTTGACAGGCTCTGTTTGCACGTGGGCTCTTATGAGACTGCTGCTGTCAATGAAAGTGATTGATTAAAAAAAGGGGCCACATCAGTGATTTACCACATCTGGATATGTTTACTTGGAGCATGCTGCCATCATGGGGGGAGATTTCCTGGGGAAGGGACATATTTACCTGCTGTACAAACTGGAGCCGAGTTGCATTATGGGACGTCCAAAAATGTAGGACATATTGATCTGTCCTGCATCGACTTTAACAAATCTTTTCAAATATCTGACATTATGCTGCAATATGCTGAAATACTCCTTAAAATGAATTTTCTTTTGTCAATATTTGACCTATAGCTTATCAGGAGATATTCACCATGGAGATAAGATTATAACTTTTTTTTTAAAAGCGTATGTTAATCTGAAGCTGGTTGGAGCCAAGATGGATGTTTGTGTGTGTCAGTGTGTGTGCGTGTGCATACGTCCCTTTGTGTCCGAGGCTAATTGCTTTAAAGATGCTATCACAGCTGCCATACCTCTATTGAGCCCCTCTAACCTAACAATCGATGTATGGAAAAAGTGACCTGGACAGAGAGGACGCACGTGCACACACACACACACACACACACACACACACACACACACACAGATACCTCAGCATTCCCAATAGAAACATTTCCAGCCTTCCGCATCTACAGCCAGCCCTCGCGCACACACACTTCACCGCCCTCCACTTAGCACGCACGCACACACAAAAACATGCTGCAGGTTCATTTAGATCGATGCAGAGATGAGGGCTGCTTAATTTATTCACCAGAGCGTCCCAGCTAGAGGTCCAGGTGTCATCCTATCTATTGGCATGTGGTGGATTTAAAGTGTATTGGAGTCAGCAGTCCTCCCCTCCCGGTCTCCTGCATTAACACACATAATGCTAAATCAACAGCTCTCTGAAAGCCCGCTAACTCCTCTAACCCCGTAGAGACAGAGGGAGGGAGAGGAAGAAAGAGAGAAAGGGAAACACACACACATGCACACACATGCACACACACTGAGAGGGCTTGAGCATTTTGAAGTGTGAGATATTAAGGAAGGGCACAGCGGAGGATAAAATGCTTTATGTTTGGACAAGTGTTAGTCGGGGACCTGTGAGAGAGGAGGGGGGGGGGGGGGGAGGAGGGAAAGTGCTTCCTCTCCTCACTAATCCCTCTTTTTTTCTCTTTCTCTTCTTCACATCCTCCTCTTCTCTTTCATCCCTCTTTAAAATTAGAGCAGGGGAGGCAGGGTCTCAGCGGCGTGTCACGGGCGCAGGAGCCTAATGGCTAATCATCACAGGCTGGAACAATGATGGCCAAAGACCGTCTTGGGACCCGACTCAGCTCTGGGCTTTAAAGGCCATGAAGTCTGGGGAATCTTTTCAGCCAATGAAGACAGGCGTTTGTGCCTCAGAAACATGGACACCAATATCTATTTTCATGAAGTAGGTTTGCTGAATCTGTACAGGCCACATTCGTCTTACCAAGGTTTAGCTATTGATTTATGTAAACCAGCCTGTGGGAGTGTGTAGTATGGAGCTATCATACTAGATTATCTACATGCCTTCTCTTATAGTGACGTTAAACATGATGACAAACCAAGACTGTATTCAGACATATGATATAACAAACTTAAGAATTCATGCAAAGACACATCTTTAGCAGTAAAGAAGTTTTTACTGCATTATGACCTCCACATTTCTATAGTTTAGACAGATCATCAGTTTTGTGTTTTATCTTAGTATTTACTTACACGCTGAAGTAATAGCAGCAGCAAACATAATGGTGTTAAATGGTGCTTTTATGTCATATCTTCGCCATCACAATAATTTATTCAGGTGCATTAACTGAGCTCATTAGGATGAAATATATTCTCATAAACACTCATATATGATACCATAGGCTGAACAATGGGTCAGTCAGTTGAACATTGAATGGAAATCAACCTGAAAAAAACTTTTCATACATTATCAAAAATGTCTGAAAGTTTTTCCTGTGCAATTCTCATGTATGTTTTCAAACTGAAGACTAAGCTAGAAACAAGATGACATGAACCTGACTAAATTGCGCAGTCCACAGAACAATGTAGCTAAACGACGGCGGCCTTTATCGAGCTTTTCTCAAAATGGGATCAATTTATTGGCGCGGTGAAATCCGTTCCCTGTGTTTAACTCGTACTGAGTGTGAGGAGCTGCGAGCAGCCACCGTGCAAGCACCCAGGGACCAGTTCTGAGCCTTGGTCAAAGTCGATGGGTCAAGGGGTCAAGTGCACTGGCAAGAGAATTAACCTATGCAAACAACATGGGAACTTTTCTCATTAGCTCTTACCGACTAACTAACACACAATAATAAACTAACGTCTTCTTTCAAATGGCATTTTAATGTAATAGGACATGTGACTGATGTTGGAGATTTTTTGGGGGTCATACACAAAATAATCGCTCTCTGAAAAAGATATTTTTTGTAACCACATCTGGCAACCGCTTCTTATAGAAACTAATAGATCTTATAGATACTAATAGATAATGATGAACTAGATTAGTCTCTGGTCACCCTTGTGCTAGCTCCCTCCACCGCTTGCCTTACTAACACCACGTTGCGTGCAGTGCTAACTTAGCTGTAGCTCGTTCCTTTACGTGCAACACTGGAAGGTCGACATTCGCCGCAGGCAAATGTCACGAGGTGCCGTTTGGACGCTGGCTGTGAAATGTCGGCGCCGTCTGTCCTTCACTGTTTGTTGTCCTGTGCCTCTTTTTTTTTTTTTGTTCCCAACGTCCGGCCTGTGTTTGTGTCGCTGTCTGTGCGTGCAACGGCCGTGTGTGCGATGGCTGACTGTGCTGCTGTTGGTGCTAATGGATTCGCTGAGAGAAACACTGGCGGCCACCGTGTCAGCGGGGGTGTGAAGGCAACACTAGGGCGACGTGTGTGTGTGACGTGTGTGTGTGCGTGCGTGTGTTAGGGTGTGAATGTTGTTGAGTCCGGGGGAATAACAATGTGAACGCTTTCATCAATTTAGGCCAGCAGGAGTGGAGATGGAGACGAGGGGACGATTAAAAGGGTGATTAAATGTAGAGAAGCGTCAGACGGGATGAAATGAGAGCAGCAGAAAGAGAAGAGAAGCTTGATAACAATGCAAAGATGAGAAGGGAGGCACATGTATGGAAAAGCAAAGGCGGATGTTGCAGGACTGTTGCTGTTGCTACGGCCCAAAAAGATACAGCAGTGGTGGAGGAAATGATCGAACGATTATTGGAGGCAGACAGAAGAATGAGATTAATGGGACTGAGATCACATGAACTGATTTCCCTCTTCATCAGCACCCATGGGTGAAGAGGAAGACGCTCACAGTGAGAGGAAGAATTCAATCAGGGAACAGTGCAATAGAAGCTTAGATTAGGCAACATTAGACAGGAGGTTTATAAATTGCCAGAAATAATATTTAAAGACTATAGTTGGCAAAGATGCTTCATATATATTCATTAGTGTATTTAGCAGACACTTTATTTGCAGTTGTCCAGAGGCACTTCAGATATTACTGTGTCTTTTTTTTGTTTTGATTCGGCAGACTGTGCAATATCGATTAATAACGCACAATAGGTCAGATATATGCTTTTAGAGTAATAACCAAATGTAATGCCTGAATAGGTTGGGTGATGTAAAAGCCAGTCCTGAGGCCATTAGCAGAAGCGCTGCGAAATCATACAGTAAAATAAAACAAAAAAAAAGAAAACAAAAAAATTGAACGACTTTCTTCTTTTCTATCAATGGTAGAAAACTTTAAATTGGAACACAACACCGTCGCTGTGCTTTGCAGATGATTTACACACACGTGGACCGTAAAGCCAGATAGTGAGAGATGCTATTAAAAAGAGATATTGTGGCTGCGAGCCTGGAAAAAAAAAAATTCTCAAAGGAGGACTTAACAGCCTTTCCAACACCAAGACATGTGTTTAAGCAACTATAACCAAGAGACTGTTGCCTTTGTTTCTGTGTTTGTGTGCGTTTCCTTGTATTGCGTGCCAGTGTTTACATGCATTGGCCGCGCTGGTGTGCGCTCGCATATGTATGCGAGACGCCTAATTAAATGATCTGTTGGAAACGGCATCGATATTTAATTAGCTCCCCTTTGATATCTCGCTGAATAAATAATGTCGGTGAGATACTCTACCCTCTGCATGTGGAAGAAAAACAATTAGCAGGCTTCTGACACATGACCAGCTCATATACATATAGTACTGTGCAGTGGTGTAAAGTACAAATACTTTGTTACAGTACTTAAGTAGTATTCATACTTTACTTGAGTTTTTATATTTATTGGAACTTTCACTTTTGCTTTGCTACATTTAGAAGAAAAAAATTATACTTTTACTCCGCTACATTTATACTGGACACCATCGTTACTCGTTACAAAATAAAACGTGAATATATTTGTCTCATCATGTTTGGATTATCCGCACTGTGCATATTCTCGCGCGAACACCTGTCGCTCTCAAAACACGTTGAGGCAAATCACCAAACTGTGAATATTCAGCATGATGGAAGCCGCCTCGTCCGCTGGCGATAGCGGAAATACCACCACACTAACACCTGCTAGTTGTGCTTCAGAAGAAGACAGACACCCGTGGCCATAAGATAATAAATGAAAAAAAAAAAAAGGTCGCTTTTGTCGGGATGAAAGAGTCATCATGCCGCGTGTATTTGCCGAAAACACCGAAATAATGTTTAGATACGAAATTGTCAATTACACAGTGTGACAACATTTTACTCTTTACCTCCACTGGGCAGCTAGGAGTAGCCTTGCTAGCTTACCACCATAGTGTATGAGGGCTGCCGAGTGCATTACATAGCCTTTATTTACAGTTGTGTATTCCCGTATTCTCGTATGGGTGGAAATGAGCTGCGTAGCGGAGGTCTGCGCCTGTTAAGCACTGATCACATGGACCTTCATAAATCGTTCCCTGCCATCTGCAAGTTGACTGGGAGGCAGAGTTAAGCTTAATTTTGTGTCTTTGTACTTTTACTTTTGATACTTAAGTACATTTCATATGCGCTACTTAAAGACTTTTACTCAAGTAATTATTTTATGGGTGACTTTCACGTTTACCTAAGTAGATTTCAAGCAAAGTATCTTTACTTTTAGTCAAGTATGGCTTTTAACTACTTTTTACAGTACTGGTACTGTGTCATTGTAGTACACTATCTTGATTTAACATTGTTGCCATTGCTGCAATCAATGCTTTCATTTTCTCTCGTTCCACAGTTTGGATGCTCTTGATTGGATAATTTGCTTGTCCCCCCCCCAAATTCCACTCTGCCTGCAGTATTTCTTCCTGTCGGGTTACGAGAGCACTTGGCTGTCACGCTGAGCTGACTAAGTACAGAGTGTGAGCTCCGTAGTGAAAAGCCATGAATCACCGGGTACACGGGCCACTCTTCTCCCTCCACATGTAATCAGTCTAAACGACAATCCCCATGATGGCATTTACATGAGTGCCGAATAAAAGCGATGGCGTATGGTGTCCCGCGTAAATGCTCCACAGTAAGCAATCTGAACACATTGAATCTGGCTCGCCGTCACATACAGCCAGAGTCGTAAAATACACAAGGAGTGGAACAGTTTCATCTGAATACAACGCAAAGATATGGAATAGAAAGTCTTCCTGTTATGTTAAACCTGGGTCTGCTTTGCTGTCTTCAAAGAGCAAGATGAAAATATGATATCAAAAAAAAATTGGATCAAAATGTGAAAGTAAGTTTGTAGTGATTTATCAAGCAAAGGTCAAACCTCATCCCCACCGTCGCCGCCCCCTTCTCTTCTTCCCCCTCTGTCTCCCCTCGCCATTCATCACGTTTACAGCGTTGACACGTCCGCCCTCACCGCTATCAATTAAATATACTGTCAACCGCCAGATCCCAACTTTCTGTCTCGCTCTCTGTTCCTCTCCCCTTCTTGTTTGTGCATCCAGCACAGTTGGCCCAAATTTAAGATTCTTAATTTATAATGTTGAAATGGGGTAATTCAGCACTTAAAAAAAAAACTTTTCAGATTTCTTTTAAAGGGTTTTTCTGCAGCATTTTGAGCTGCAGTCGGCTTTAGATCTCTGCTTCTCACTCTGAGGCGTGAACCCTGACCCTCATGACATAAATATAATATGGCGTCACCGTCGTGGCACCAATCGGGACTAAACCTGAGCTGAACCGGACAAAACTAGGCCACTTGCAGCCGTGTTATGCGGAGCTGTTCTGAGACGTAGGGTTTGCTGCAACGAGGAGTGCCAAATCAGGCCATGAGGACCCAAGAGGATGATGATGGTGATGCGCATTAAGAAAGTAACATCTTGCAAAAACATCCTCGTGGCTTTTTGTGCAATCATTGCCAAGGCCTGTGCACTAATTGAGTAGTTTGCTTCAAAATAATTTGCATACAAAAAAAAAATTACAATCAAGAGAAAGTCACCAGGAGCAGAAACACAGCTAGTGTTATGGGAGTCATAAGCACACTTGGAACGCCTCTTTGACCAATCGTATCGCTCGGCTGAAACCACCCGCTGTATAATTTACTATCATATCTCTTACTCCATACAGCTGTGCCAGTGTCTGGTTTACTTGGCCGACGCCGAGATGAGATGAGATGGTGTGCTACATTACAACCGCAGCCAATTCGAAGGAGAGGAGGGGGGAGGGGGGAGATGAGCCCTCCTCTTTATTTATTCAGCTTTTAATGTTGTGCAGGATAAGTTGGCTGCGCCCATTTTGTCTGCGTGAGAGAGTTTGCCTGCCAGCCAATCAGGGGGGAAAAAATGCCATGTTTTGCTGAGAAGGAAGACTGAAGCTCTGCAGCAACACTGCAGGAAGAAGCACAATTGATCTGTTTGTGATTTTTTTTTTTTGCATAAGTTCACAACAAAAGATGAACTGCATGTAAACAAAATGTGCATCAAGGTGACGGTGAAAAGAGCTCAGTTTGTGTGAGACCTGTCGAGCCTTGTTGCACCATCCATCACCACACTGATTGCCCGAGCCCCCCGGGAGGGACTTTAACCAGTTGCAGTGGTTGTAGAAGCTTCCCACTGTGTATCAAGGCGCATTGAAGACGGAACTAACATCCAACCTGTGCCTGGATTTTTCCAATCATTCCTCGCAGTAGAAGGCGATAACACCATCCATGAGCGTAATCCGGGATAGTTTCATCAGTGCACCTTTATCATTTCGCACCGGAGCGACTGCTCACGCTGTGCCATGCCGCATCATGTTGTCGATCTGTTCAGTGCAATGCTGCGCCGGCCTTTTTCTAACATGTGCTGCGCCTTTGCTCCGCTGCTCCGCCGTGATGTGTGCGGTGTGTGGCTGCGAGTCTATAATTCATAGACATATGCACTCTTCCCTTTGAAATCTATCCATAATTGATTCTGCCAGTCCCACTGTAGGGATGGTTAGGAGGCTATCTATCTCTGTGACTGCCGAACACACGTGTGTGTGTGTGACTGTGAGCGTCTGGGTGTGTATGCTCATGTGAAAAAGAGACTTGAAAGAGGTTGGAGAAAGATTCATAATGTGAGGAAGGAGCATGGCGCAGTGCAGTGTAAAGTGCTCTCTCTCTCTCTCCTTCTCTCTCTCTCTCTGTCTCCCTCTCTCTTTTTCAAATACCTCCCTCATGGTTTTTCTGAGGAAAACAAAGGAGCTTTACTCACCTCTCTCCCTCTCTCACTCGCTCGCCCTCCCTCCCTCCCTCCCTCCTTCTTTATTTCTCTGGCTGCATTTCTGTCATTTTCTATTCTTTTACTCTCCCCCCCCGCCTCCCTCGTCTCTCTCCCTGCCCCCTGGCTGTTTTGCTCTATAGCTAAAATGGGTCCTCAGTCAGTGGCTTTTGGAACCATTAAACTGCTCTGAATGGCCTCGCCAATATGCTCATTTGATTTATGATTTTTTTTTTTTTCCTCCATAAAGACGATGAACAAAGCAGAGCTACAGTAACCCCCCCACGCTGCATTTGCTGACTACCACGACTGTAGGCCTGTGTCACTAATGCCACCGTGGCTATGATGCAACTTGTGGCAACTCGCTGAGGGTTGGTCATGCGATGAGTGTGGTGTGGTAATGCTCGTGAGTAATTTTAGTTTGGGGAAATATGATTTTCAGACTTTGGGTCACTGACCTGCTTCTTGGTGGATTCACACATGAGCATCATCATCGTTTGAGAAGGAAAGTTAGAAATAGAGGCAAAACTGAACAGGCTGTTGTTGCTGCCTGAGAAAAGAGCTTAATATTAAATAGAGGAAGCTATAGTTGTGTTAGTTAATGCATCATCAATAACAATGAATTATATCATTCTTGTTTAGTCGTAACGTAACATAGAAAATTAAATTGACTTAATACTGAAACCACTTACTTCAGTGGTTGCACATATACAACTTCTACCATGCTATATGTCAGAGAGAAATAATCTAATTGTTTTTATTTCATTTACTCTATTCATTTATTTGACAGCTAAAGTTACTTTGCAAACTGAGCTATTACATTGCAACATGATACAACAAGGGCCCAACCGTGTAAAAGTTTTGTTCAGTTAGCTCCACCTCAATCAATTTCAACAGGAAATGCCACACATGTATCGGTAATTTTGATCCAATACTTGATTTATTTACACTCAGAAAGGAGCTGTCGTACATTGTAATGGGCCAGGTGTAAATGAGCTGGCATCACGTTAACATAGAGTGTTTACATTAAAGCTACAATAGAGTACATTTACTTTAGTTGTAGGTGTCAGTCCCTCTGGAACAATGAAACAAAGCAGTTTTATGGTGCCTTTACTCTGTATGACAACAATGGTTGTGCAAGTTTTTTGCATATCACTCTGTGTGTGATGGGAAATCTTGGTTGTCTTATAGTCAGACTCCATGATTTCAATTTGATGCTGTGCAAACAATATGTGGCAAATTACTCTGCTATGACGTAACCAGACAAACATGTATGAAAGCAGAAATAGAACTTCTGCTCCCGTCAACCATCTCATCTTAAGTTTGGAAAACGTAGCTTCTTCTTTGCCAGATGACACAAACTCTCAGTTTTGTTTTGCGTGTGTGTTTGTGTTTTTTCCCCTAAACCTTATTGAGCCAGTGTTTTCTGTGTGATTTCACGTCTGATTGGGTGGATTAGTTGGTTGTAGCAGCAGGCCCATTGTGAAAAAAACAATGTGCTTGAAATGAGACGTTTCTCCCAGTGCGATCCAAGACCAAAGATTTTACTATGTTTCTCTCACGATTGTTAACTTTCGTCGTTACGGCCCCAAAATGGCGCAGTGTAAACGGCCCTTTAGAGGAAGCAGACTAAAGCAGATTATGTGGAGGAGGATATGGTCACATCAGCACATAGAGCAGGCAGTAACAATGACATTACAGCAGGTTAAGTGACACTCATTTACGTGTTTTGCTGAAGTAACCGTAAGCCCAGGTGATTCCAGCTGTAACGCCGAGGTGAGTTCGGGCGAGCGTCAGTGATGATGTATGGTTGAGGGATCGACTGGGCCAATGGCCCAGGGAGCTAACGACTCCATCTGCTCCGCTCACACACACCATTAAAACCACAGCTGGAGACACACCTCTTGCCTGTCTGTCGCTCTGCGTCCCTCTCGCTGTCTTCTGTCAGTCGCAGAGTGAAAGTGCTTCACTGGCACGAAACACAAAAGTGCCGATGGCTGCACAACAAAGAATCAACAACGAGGGGGGAAGAAAAAAAGTTCAACAATGATGAAGTGATTACCAAATTACACAGTACCTGTTTTGCATCTTTTGGTTTTAATTGTTAATGTCCCTCCTGTCTGATGTCGGAACAGCTTGATGAGCTCCATATTTTCAGCTTCACTTGTCTCTCACTATCTCTCCCCCGCTGTCTCTGTGTCTATTTTCTCTTTCACTTCCATTATCAGTCCTGCTCTCTTCCTCTTTGTCTGTATGTTTATGTGTCTGTTTACCTTCTATTTTTTTTCACTTTTCTTTTTATATCCCCTTTCTCTCTCTCTCTCTCTCTCTCTCTCTGCCCTAATTTCTCAGTTTTCCTCTCTGCACTTCCCGTCTCCATACACAAACACACGCAGCCATTGCAGAATTTCCATGTGGCTCTACCTGTTTGCAGAGCTGCTGCTGCTGCTGCAGTGTTTCTGCACCCTTTTTTTTAAGCCACAACAAACTGCAAAGAGACGTATGCTCAAGTTGTTGTATGAAAGATTCTTGTACTGTTGGTATCTTTTACTTTACACTGGTCTCTTATAGAAATAGAATAAGTATGGATTTTGATGCTGGATGACCTCACATGTGAAATGCATTTTACAACTTGTCTTGCACATTTGTTGCATAGTCGATACAGTATGCAGTACTTCTCTGAGCTGTAACACAACTTTAAGTGACACAGATGTGATAAAATATTGAATATGAGGAATACTGAGGTTATGGAAACACTGTTTTTGTTATGGACCATTTACCTGTGGCCTGTTCCCATCTCGCTCTACCTGTTTCTCATTTTTCATACCTGTACCATTCATGCCTCTTCCCCTCCCCCATCATTTCTTCCTCCGGCCTGTTGGTACCCCCATCTCCCCTGCATCTCTCTCCACACACACACACACACATTTACACACTCACACTCCTCTCACAGCTCTTGGCAGACAGAGGCCCTGCAGTTTTTCTGCTGACTCTGCTATTATTGCAATATCTCCACTGTTGAATAATTCACTGCAGACACTGCTATACGAACACACACACACACACACACACACACACACACACACACACACACGCACAGTACATTTCCATTCATTGGCACATGTGTTACACATGCCCACACACGGTCTCCCTGTCTTACACAGACAGGCATGCACACACCCACACACCGAGACGAAGACACATGTGCTCACACACACACACACGCACACACGACTGGAACTGCACCGCTTTCCATTTCCCTTCGCAAAATGGGACAATGGGGAGATTTCATTACCCTGTGTAAAACGCATGGCAGTTTAACAGTCTCTCAGTACATCAATCCTTCCATCCCCTCTCTCCCTCTCTCCCCTGCCACCTCCTGCATCCCTCGTTTATCTTTATTGTAAGTTAATTACCCCACGGAGTCGCTCGTTTCCCGTGCGTGGAGCTCTGTGTGTTTGTGTACGACGACGTGTGTGTAAGACCCAAGCCTGAGACACAGTTTGCTCATGATTTTGGTTCGCATTCATATCCCCAATTTGATTCTTATACTGACTCGAGTATCATGCTTAAATCCACTGTGGGTAGAATTTTAATTTGTTCTCGCAAAAATCTGAATAATGTCACATAATAATTCTACACACGGCTGCTTTAATAACATAGTTGAACATTTGGGAAATGATCATCTTGCACTCTCGTTGAACTTACTGATCCCGCTGTCATATCTGTGAAGTACATATGAACATACTGCCAGCACCTGGTGAGCTTAGCTTAGCATAAAGACTGGAAACAGTAGGAATCAGCTAGCCTATGTCCAGCTAAAGCTGAGCAAACCCCCATACTCTTAGTTACTATTTTCATGCCAGGAAAGTGGTTTATTATAGTGAGCTGTTACAAAGCATGAGCAAAAACGCTTCAACACTTCAACATTACATTACCACATATAAGTCACCCCAATGACAGCCATATGTCATACTATTAACTAACACAGCTGCCATACTATACACTGTTTCAGGGCTCTAAATTAATCCTGGGGATGGGAAAAAAATGATCAGGAATGATAGAAAATACACTTTGGGACAGTCACAGGATGGAAGGTGGAACTTGCCATTAAAAAATACAACTGCGATTAAAATTAAATTAAAATTAAGTGAGTCAGACCTGAATAAATAAATGTGTATTTACATGTAACAAAATTACAATTATAAATTAGTTTAAACTTTAGTCATTTCCACGGTGTTTTATGAATGCCGTGCATCACTTATCTTTAATTAAAATAAGTTTATTGCAGGAAAAACAGTTTATAATTGCGTTTCAAGATGGTTCGGCGCTTGTTGTGAGAAAAGTTGACTCGTGTTTATCTGACCACTTTTCATTTCACCTATCAGTGGCCGCCTGTCACTCTCTCCCTCCCTCTCTCTCTCTCCATCAGTGTGTGGGTGTCTCTCTCCCTCTCACCCTCCCTCCGCAAGTGTCGTTAAAGCCCCCTGCAAGACTCTGAACGTGTTCCAAATGAAATTGCCGAAGCAGCAGCATAAGATATCTATCAAGCCTCACCAGCATCGCAGGAGTAAAGAGAGCTTCTTATTAAATCACATTAGCTCCATCGATTTCTGCGTTGGCTCGCTCAACTTTTTGTCTCTTTCACCAAATGAGCTTTTAACTCCTGGCTGGCCGCAGCATTACTTAATGTATTACTGTAGGCGGGCCTTAATGGTGCTGTACTGTAAAGCAGGAGGAGGGTGGCAGGAAAAGCTTACCTCAGTGCGACCTGGGTAGTTCATCTTTGTGTTTCTGAATTGGTCTGTTTTTCAAAAGATTAGATTTTCTTTGACGTCGCCGCTAGTGTGTGTGTGTGTGTGTGTGTGTGTAACTGCAGGGATGGGATTGTTATTGTGTTAGTGGAATTAAAGTCGGAGTCTTTGATTAAGTTTAGGGACTTTCATGACTCTGTAAGAGGACTCATCAAATAACAGCCTGTTTATAGCCACAGTCTCTTAATAGAAACACACAGAGAAGCTGCCTCTAGGGGTCAGAGCTTTACTCACTGAGTGATTGCTGAGTGGATTATAGGTGGTGTAATGTTGATATTTGGGTGAAATGAGGTTTTGAGGATTGAGTATAATTTAGAGGCTGAGTAGGGTGGTTACACACCGGCTGCCTCTATCATCTCCCCCTGTGAGTCATTCTCCATGTACACATATGTACAAGCACATACATCTGTCTGCACATGTGGCTCCGTGTATTTGCATGTATCCATGCAGCGATGATTGCACTGTTGGGAGATTACAGCAGGTCAGGCGGGACAAGCTGAGTAACAGATTAGAGAATGACAGATGTTCAAGTCGTGTTGTATTGTCAGGCGCATCACTGAACAGCCCGGCCGCCCTATTCCCAATGACATAGAAATCGATGGGGGTGTAATCGATAGGTCTTCTGTATAGACAAACCAGCCAGGCCGGCAGTCCCCAGCAGACCCTGTGAACCAATACGAGCAGAGGCTGTTATCACATGGAGAAAATGTGTTACTTAAGAACTGAGATAAGAAGGCTCTTTTTTTAGCATGGTCTTTAGTCAAATATCAAAAAAGAGGAAAATAGCACTCATGCAAACTTTGGATCAAGACTTAGGATCAAAAGTGCTGTAATATATTTATAAAAGCGATTTAATTAGCTGGTGTCTTTCAAAAAATCATTTAGAATAATAGACATAGATAGACATAGATAGATAGATAGATAGATAGATAGATAGATAGACGCATAAGATATATTTCTAGAATACTCATATAACAGACAATGTAAAGAATCTATGAGGATACACTGTGGATGTAATAGTATATGAAGATACAATATGCATTAGACAAGTGTGCAAAGTTGTTGAATGCAATGAGGTAGAGTAAGAGTCTGAAATATGCAAATTCCCCATCAGCAAAGTAATTGAAGGAGCGAAACAGAGTGAAGTTTGTCTCTGTTAGACAGAGGTGAGATGTTGTACATAGTTACTGCTTTGGGCAGATTTCTTGTGTTGGTTCTTGTGATGGCAAAGCTCAACCCAAAGAGAAAGTCTGTCTGTCCAGGGGGCCTAGGCGAGGGTGGTCGGGATTATCCATAATGGATAACAGTTCAAGCATCTCTCTCGTCTTGACCAGTGCTCTGTACTCCCGCCCATTACTTACACACCCAACCACTGCAGTGTCGTCAGAGAACTTCTTTAATGAGTTGTACTTGGACGTCTGTCAGGTAAAAAGGAAGGGAGCGAGCACAGGCCCCTGTGGAGCTCCTGTACCACTCACCACCATTGTAGACAGAGCGCTGCCCAGTCGGACAAACTGCGGTCTGCCTGTCAGCTCCTCCCTCTGTGGCAGTGACTGGATGGTGTTCAATGCACTGGAGAAATCACAGAATGTGATTCTCACAGTGCCACCGGCTCCATCCAGATGGGAGTGAGCTCGCTGCAGCAGGTACACGATGACATCATCCAATCCCAGATGAGCTTTGTAGGCAAACTGCAGAGGGCTCAGGGATAAATCTACCTGCGTCTGGTGGAAGAAGACCATCCTCTGCAGCAACTTTATGACATGAGTTGAGGTCATCACTCAGGCTAGGTGGAGTCATCGGAGTGATTTTCTCACATGCCCTTTCACATATGTAGCCCACAACAGGAGCTTGTCTGTATGAGCTGTGTCGTCACCTACTGGAAATACAGTGTGAACTGAAACTGTCAATGAAACAGCTTAGCTCCTTTGCTTATGTGAGGTGTAATTAACAGTTGAAAAGGACCTGTGCTTCATTGTGTCTTAATAACTAGTGTGTTGGGTTTCTCATAATTGTAGCTTCTCTAAATTCTATTGCTTATTTGAAATTACATTTTAATAGATACTTTTGTATGAGCAATTTAAATACAGTTTAAAGAAGAGCATTTTTGGCAACACAATTACATTTTATTTAAGCACAAGATGTAAGGACATAAATACCTAATCAAATTATGATACATCAAGGTAATAACTAACTAAAAAGTGATCTTATTAAAGACAGAAGATAGAAGCAAATCACAGAGAAAAAAGCAAGAAAGCAGGACACTGCACACTGCACATGTGTGTGTACATGCGTTCATGCCACAAACTGTCATGTCGAGTCTCGTCTGAAAATCATTCGCTTTGATCCAAGTGTTGCGAGTGTGTGTGTGTGTGTGTGTGTGTATGAGGGCATGTGTATCCGAGCATTTGCACGGGAAGGCATGACGTTCACATGTCAATGAACGCCCAAGTAGGCTGACGCTCATGTGCACACGCATGAGTAGCTCTGACCCGTGTGTGTCTGCGTAGATGGGAGATACGTGTTCACATGCACCGAGATATGTGCAGCCCACTACAGTGTCGGAGATGAGATGAGCGTCTTTATGCTCACAGTGTGCATATGCATATAATTCCCATAATGAAACATATCAAACAGCACATGCACGCCCCAGTTCTTACTTACAGCTCTATATGTAGCTCCTCTCCTGCACTGACATCCCCTCCCCCCCTTTCCTGCTGCTCCTCCTTCCAGCTACCTGCCGCCATCTACCCCCCCATCATTCGATCATCTCTCTCTGCTCAGCCACTCTCTCGCTCCCTTTTCTCCTCCGTCCGTATCTTCTCCATCAATCAGTCTTCCCCTCGCATTTGTGCCCCCCCCCAATCCATCCTCCCCTCCATCCTGTCCTCACCTTATTTTACCTGACCCGCCATCTGTTTCTCCCTCTTGGGGGCTGGATGATGGGGAAGATGGGAGAGTTGGGGGATGATGGCAGGGAAGTGAGAGGTAACCGAGGACGGGGCGGTTGGGATGGGCGAGAATCACTGAGGAGGAGGGAAAATGTAGGTCTCGGCGTGTGTCTTCATTAATTACATTCTCGTTATACAACATGCCAGGGGAGCGAACCAGAATAATTTTACTGATGGTTTGGTCGTTGTAGGTTTTTGTTTCTTCCCACAAAATGGTCTGATGCGAATCCAGCCCATATCCAGACATTCATTCATATTGTTTGTGTTGAAACGCACAGCAGGAATAATGTGTGTCAAGTGTCTGGCAGAATGGGGTCAAACAGTCTTGTAAGAAATGCCTTTGTTGAGCAGCTTTACAGCGAAAATGGGATTTAAAGCTTCAGCAAAAAAAAAAAAAAAATCAGATTTCCAGTTCAGACTGTATGGACTGCAAACATTTCTAAGAATTTCATATGATTTGGTGTCCGGCACTGCAAACTCTTATCCATCTGGCGCTCGTTCGTGTGAGAGCAGGAATGAAAATGAGCATGAAAAATAGTCTCTCACAAAAGCAAATACTGAAAAAGAGAAAACGGTGAAGGCAAAAAAAAAGGCACAAAGAAATGACAATGAAACGTGACACAGTCAAAAAAAAGGCAAGGATCATGCATTAATATCTTTTATCCATCTCTCAGCTGTAAAAACAAGATGAAGAAAAGTGTCAAGCTCACTAATCAAAATATTCAGGGTGTCATCGTCGAACATGCTCTCCGGAACGATCATACTAATTCTGCTTCTGTCAACAAATGTGATGCTGCCCAAACAATATTGACCATTAAAGTGAGGGGATCTGATTTCCTCAGGTGAGCAGACAGAATTCAGGGAAAAACATACCCCACATGCTGTAAGTGTGCAAAGTCTAAATTCCAGGCACGTAGCCAGTGGGTTTCATGTGTCACAGTGACAGAATGATGCTGTCCTCTTTAATTTCACCTCATGGTTGGTCATTCACGAGTCGGTCAGTTTGACAGACGAGTGTCCGCTGCCCCCCTTTGAAGACTTGGGTGTCTCACCAGAAGGCTGAGTCCTGAGTCTTGAGCTTATTGCTTTCCATATCTCCTCTGTGTTTTCAGGTGTCAAATAATTATGTGCATGTGTATATTTGTACGTGCGTGATAGATAGAGAGAGAGAGAGAGAGAGAGGGAGAGAGAGAGAATGTTATTGTTAATAAAGTCTAAATTGAAGCAGAAGTGCTGTGGGTGTTGCAGTTCTAAAGAGACTGACAACACAACTAACTAGGTCATCTTCTCTCTCGCTACACACACACACACACACACACACAGCCATGTTTCCATCACTTCAGAGGACATTACATTCATTTCCCTTACCATAACCACTACTTGCCTTACCCTCACCCTAACCCTTAGCCTAAGTCTTCACCCTAAAAGCTCATGATTTACATTATGAGGTCTTGCATTTTCAAAAGGAAGGTGAGGCCACAATCTGACTGTGTAAACAGATTTATGTCCCCACAAAATGCGTAATACGCTCCCAAACACACTCACAGTGCACCTTTAATACTGCAGGATAAAGTAGATTTAAATTCCTCTCTTGGCGCTCCTCTTTTTTTGTCGATGGGAAGGAGCAGCTAGAACGAAGCCTCTACATCTCCTCCAAGCTTTATCGCTGCTGAAAGAACCCACTTTCCACGGGTGGCAGTGGCACCAAAGTGGGCCAAAATGGCCTTGTTGCTGGGAAGGTCGCCAGTTGGACGCCGCGGATTTGACTGGGAAAATCCGCACGGGGAATGTTAACGTCTGTCACTGTCCCATTACCTCTGCAATGACCGTGGAGTTTCTGCTGAGAGACTGGTTGAGCAGCTGCCCCTGTGTGAATGTGTGAAACTATAGATGAAGTGTGCCATTTGTGTCGGGGGGGGAAAAAAACCCTCATACGTGCTGACGACATCCTGTCCTTTATATTTCGTAATTAGGTTGTGGGCAAATTGCTGCAAGCGTGCCAGAAAGAAACTGAGAAGGCGAGTGAGAGGATTCCAGCCTCGTACATGGACAGATGCCTGAGCTCATGTAAGACGTGGAGGCTCCTTGTGACCAAGACCAGAACACAGAGTGCTAAATATCGCTAATACAAGCCCCTTTTTTTCTAGGTCATAGTCAGAGATTCATTTCGCTGTCCAACAACCACTCTGAACGCAAGCGTGACTCGATCTGGAGCGGCTCCTCAATATGTCCTGTTATAAAGGAATGAATCTATTTTGGACACTTTGGATTTGGTTTATAGGAGAATTTTAGTCCTTTCCACAAGCAATTACTGTATATTGAACCATGACGTAACGCGTTGCTGTGTATTGGCACATAAGCACCCAGTTTACACTGCTGAGATATGTGCTATTTTTGAACAGACTAACAAAATAGAGGCTACTGCTTCAGACTGCATAGTATATTGTTTGCTCCATTTTCCTCCTCCTGATTACAAATGTAAGAATCTCCTCATCTTATGAGGCAGAAACTCTTTTTACAATAATCAAAGCATTTTGCATCTGTTGTGTGTCATTTATTATCATTATGTCTATGATACCTGAAGAAATGCATTCAGATCACCTAGTCCAGTTTTGGATTGTTCGATCTATTGATCCTGACATGAGAGTAATGTTTCTCTATTTTCCCTCCACACAGAGGTCAGAGGTCATAGGTCAGGTGCAGTGCAGCGGTCCTGCAGCTGCTAGAGATTCACTGCAGTTGGATGGATGCTTGCTTGCACACACACTCATACACCTGCCTGTCTGCGTAATAGTAATATAAAATCTAGCAAATGGTCAGGATAGTACTGTAAAAATGCTGAGCAGGCAGAGCTGATTCTGATTGTTCAAGATGGAAAAGAGGAAAAGATCTAAGCCACTTGTGAAGAGGGTTCATTGTTGGTGTTAATGACAGGAGCCTCAGTCACAAAGACTCCTCAACTGGCTTGTGTTTCAATGGTGCAGTGACTAAAGTGACATTCAGATTTATGGGAAAGACAGGAGTAATCAGGGTTCGATATGTAAGGAAAAATAGGAGAGCAGCTTTTCCTGAGGTGACTGAGAATGTCAAAGCAGGACGTGATCAGACTGTCAGCAAGAACAGTCCGTTGATAATTGCATAGAGAGGGATATTATAGTAGGGTTGCAGTACATAAACCCCTCATTACAAAGATCAGTGCAGATTTGAGAGTTCAGTGGTGCAAAAAGCAGGCACTGGTCCATAGAGATGTGGAAAAATGTGATCCGGTCAGATGAGTCATCCTTCACTGTATTTTTTTTAGATGGGAGTGCATGTATGTGACCCCTATAGTGAGGAGATCCCGTGGCTCTGTTATGCTGTGGGGGGGCATTGTGCTGGCATGGTTTGCGTCCACTTGTCCCCTTAGATGGAAAGATCACTGCAAATCAATACAAAGTTGTTCTGAGTGATCACTTTTAGGGTTCAATGAATAATGTCAAGGGGTCAATGAATAATGTGTTGTGTTGCAGTATGTGGCAGCCCAACAACTTACTAAGAAACTTGAGGTTGGTCTTTCCTTTAATTTGTCCTCATCTGTGTATATGCGTGCTTACATCATTGCATGCACACTTGCAGGGTGACAAGTGGTTCATCGTAAAAAGGAGGTTTGTATTGAAGGAGAAAATGTGCTTAGTGATTTAGAGTTACCACACATTTAACAACAAGCAAAAGTTAATAAACAACACAACCCAAAAAAACTCTTATCACACTTTTTATAAGCTCTATAAACATGTTATGACAATACATGGGTCTATGATGAGCGGTGTAGTTACCTATGCTGACCACTAGAGGCTCTCTATTACTCACATATACAGTACTGTACAGTCCACTGTGGCACATGCAGCACTGCTGATGCACAGACTAGTTCATCATCATGTTTAAACTTTAGACCTGCTTTCATCTCAGTATATCTACAAACAGTGCAAACAGATGAGTGTGCTACTAACTAAAAGGGGATTGTAGCAGCTGAGTAAAAAAGATTTGGTAATAACTCATATGTTTATAAAAGGGCAGGCAAACGTCCCAGAAATAATAAGGCACACCTTAAAAAAAAAAAAAAAAAAAGCTTTTCAAATATAAACGTTCACTCTCCAAAAGTCTGTACCATTTTCCTTGATTATGTTTTATCGATTTTATTACTCCAATATGAGCTTTTGCCAAAAGCACCCCTTTGAACCACTAGAGTAAATGTCCTTGCTTCTGCAGTTTCAGACCTTTTTGTGGGTCTTATTCATTAATTTAGGGAGGAAATAGAAATTAAGAATGACATTCATTTGTTAATGATGGAACATTCATTTCCAATTATTTAGTAATTGGTATATGAAAAAACCTCTCTCGTGCCAAAAACGCTGGTAGTCAATATTCGAGGTTTGCATTCTCTCCCTTAAGTGACTAAAAGTGAATTAAAGGCAGACCCTGGTGTCTGCCAAACATTTTTCCTTAAGTACTAAAGTGCAGCACGGACACTGGCTCTCACTGATCCTTCGGTATTTGGAGTCAAATCATAGGCAACCCCCCCCCACCCCACCCCCTTTGATTCCTCAGATCGTTTCACTTAATCCGTGTCTTTGAAACTTGGCTCTTTCTCTGCGGGGTCTGAGATGTTGTCAGTAAATGGAGCTCTGAAGTGAATGCGTGTTGACCTTTACCCCGCCTGTCTCTGCTCTCAGATGTGGTTACCACCTGCGCTGACCTGGATCCATTCGCCCGAATTAGTTTTTTTTTTTTTTTTTTTTTGCCTGTTGAATCATTTTACCTCTGGTTGTTCATGGATGCTGATAAGATAGAGGGGGTGGGGGGGATGAATGTGCACAAGGTTTGATCTTGATATTTGTTGCCTGCATTTGTAGACTTTTTTTAACATGTCAATCAGATCTTTGGGCTCATGTGTTGCTTTCACTATATTTATGTCAGCGTCACTAGGAGTCTATTGATGTGCATTGCAACTAAAGCCCTGCTGGTTAACTTCTGCATCATAGACCTTTCTACCCATAATGCTCGACCGCTAACCAGACCAGCTGTAAACAAGAGTCTCACATGTTGCCGGTTGGCTGCACAGTTTTTTTTCTCGGCCTGTCATCCTTCAGGCTCCCGTGAGTTTTTGGCAGCGGGGGGGAGTCAAGACAAATCCGATTGCAGTCGTTGTAACTTTAGCTAAGCATGATGGACTCGTCTGTGCTTTTTTTTTCCTGTAATAAACTGTCTCTCGAGTTCACACCAGTTTTCTTTCCAGCGATTTAGTGTTGATTTAGTGTTAATATTACAGTAATCTTCATAGAGTTGTCTGTTTTTTTTTTTTTTTTGGGGGGGGGGGGCTAGTGACTGAGCCCCTATTCTGATTAGTCTGAGGCTCCATGTAAGCAGATGTCATCAATTCTGCATGAGCTCTGAAAAACACAACACCTGCTCCTTTCAGCTGTTAAATCTAGTGTATCTATCTTGAGTTCTTAAGCAGCTGGTTGCAATCAGAAGTCAAATTCTTCAGACGCTTCTATCATTTGTTTCCATCCTTAACAACTACCAGTGGGTGTTTTTGGAGATATCATTGCGAGTAAAACATCAAATTTAATTCAAGGCAAAACACAAAAACACAAAAACAGCATATGGAAAAAGAAAGTGCTAACTCCGCATCAACTTCTGCCCCCCCCGCCCGTTGCCGACTGAAAAACCGCTCCGTGTGAGCATTTCGACTCCAATCAATCAGACGCTTATTCAATCAGCCAGCCAATCAGTGTCAATCAAGCCTGCAGATAATGAATCCCGAACGGCGCATTTTTTTTTTTTTTTTTGCAGGGGGGGAGCGACGCGAGGCTGCACGACACCGGCGTCCCCCTCCTGCGTCGTCTCGAGACGCTGCTAGATTCCAGGGAACACCCAGGATGCGTAGCTCCGCAGTGCTCCCCCGCTCAGTTTCAAATGGGTATCGCCTGTCGTCTATCTGTCGTCTTTGTATGTTTGCTGCCGTGTTTGTCCGCCGCCGCGTGCGTGCGTGTTGGAGTAGATTACGCGACCCAGCGATTTGCCTTTTTTATCGGAACACTGGGAGCTTGTTTCTGTGTGTGTTTTACCCGATAACGTGTTTGATTCACGCTCTCCCTGAGCAGTACATGTTTGAAGCTTCTCTCCTCGTGTGTGTGTGTGTGTGTGTGTGTGTGTGTGTGTGATTGTGGGTGCCGCTGCGTTCGTTGCGCTGCTCTCTGCCGCTGTGCTCAGAATGCTGATGTGTCACGCTGCAGCACTGCCCCGCTCATCCAGCTAACCTCTCCTCCCTCCCTCCTCTCCCTCGCTCTCTCTCTCTCTCTCTCTCTTCTCCCATCCTCGGCCTCCCTCGCCGCCTTATCCTCCCATCTCCTTCCCCTCTCTTTCATCCCCTCTCGTTCGCCTTTATTCTTCCGTCCTTTCTCTTGAGCCTTGCAATCACACCACCTCCTTTATTCCTCCTTTCATCTGCCTTTCCCCAGTCATGCTTTTCTCACATTTCTCACGGCTGCTTTTTGACTGTGCTAATGTGCCTGTGTGTGTGTGTTCACATGCTCTTAAGTGTGTGTGTGAGACAGTGGATGTGGGGGTTATATTGGGTGCCGCCGTCTGTTTACAGATGTTGATGCAGAGGGAAAAAAAAAAGCACACCGACCCTCGACCAACCACTCTGTCCGTCTTCCTCTCTCTCTCTCTCTCTCTCTCCCTCACACACGCACACACACGAGCACGAAAACAGCTCTGTTCTTATCAACCAATCACATCGACCCCATCCGCTCGCATCAGCTAGCTCTGAGAAGAGCTACAGCCTGTGACAGCCACAGCCCCCCCCCCGGCAACCCACATATGTCCGCGGCAGAAAGCGGAGGCTAGCGCTGCAAAGCTGTCTCTGTGTTGGCAGCATCTGTCCCTCTGCCGAGCAGAGCCGGGGCCCCCCGATAATGAAATGTGACCGCACCATCTCATGATGTAAATACAGCAAATAACGCGCTAATGAAGATTTTGCCCTACAACTCGATGGGATTTGCGGTGAAATATTGTCAGGGAGCATCTGCCTCTGGTCACATGGAGTCATGGCTGTGCGATAATGAATTTATTAGATAGGATAATGAGCCCCGATCGACTCGGAGATATTCGCCGCGATATCCTCGGTATTGCGGAGAGCCGCGCTCGTCCGACCGGCGAGGACATAAAAGGATCATCCAGTAGATGAATTAGACTGTTACAACACAATCCATGCATAACACATGCAGCCGAGATTAAGATCTGAGGCTGCTTTAGGAGGCATTTTACACAAGGTTGCCGGAATTTGGCTTTTCACATGGATTTCCATAGACCAGTGCTTCTGCTGCTGCATTGAGTTAATAGTTTATTTTGGTGCTTCAGCTGCCTGGTGCTTCTGATTAAATAAGAATCCTCTCCCTTGAGACACACTCATCTTCCATTTGCATGCCTTAATGAGCACACTGCGCCGCGGCCCTCGGAGCGGTTTGAGTTCGGTGTCTTGCTCAAGGGCCCTTCAGCTGACAGATACAGCACCAGCCACTCTCTCCGGTCAGCCGTAGATGGCCAGCGCCGCGGTGACAGAGGGATCAGACTGGTAACCATCTATCTGCTGAAGCAAGTTAATGTGTTTTCTGTGTCGGCCTCTGTCTTCTGCTGGCATCATTTCTGATATTGAGAAAATGTTGCAACATCCTTTTTTTGACAGTTAAAGCACCTGAAATGTATAAACTATTAAATAATAGTCTGTCGGAAGAATCCATTCATTCATTTGTTTTGTGTCAGTTATCCGATCTCAGTTGCGATTTCGGTTAAAGAAGAAAAGTAGCTCAACTCCTCTGTGGGGATCTCGAGGCGTCTCCAGGCCAGATGGGATGTGTAATCCCCCCAACGTGTTCCTGATATGCCCTGGGGTCTCCTCCCGGTCGGACGTGCCCTTAACACCTTCGCAGGGAGGCGTCTGGATCGGATGCTGCTCCTGCTCTTTGTGCAAGAATTCATTATGTTCATAGCAGCGGATTTCCCTTTTTGCCACCATCCTTCGCTCTGATTGGAGAACCGACAGTCGGGGTGTCAAGCTGGAAGGATTCAGACACAATCATTGTGACTTTCTGTGATGCCTAAACAGCTTCACTTGGGACACAAACTAGCTGCCAACTAGTTAAGGTTAAGACAACGGGTCAAGAAAAATGGCCACCCATCTTGAGCTGGTTCTGTTCTGAGGTTTCTGCCTGTTAAAAGGAAGTTTTTCCTCGCTCCTGTCACCAAGTGCTCGCTCATGATGGGAACTGTTGGCTCTCTATTAATGATATTATAAAGAGTATGGTCTTGACCTGCTCTGTATGTATAGTGCCTTGAGATGACTTGTGTCATGATTTGACTCTATACAAATAATTGAACTTTCAATTCATCAGACCGACATTAAGGAACCTCTAAGGAATTTCTGAGTCTCTTGACAGTGTCAGCGTTTGTGTCCAGGCAATTTAATTACTTCAAATATTAAACTGTGCACACGTATGAAACTCTGCCCACACAGACACACGTTGCTTTTTTTTTTTGTCCTCCTGACAAAAATGACTCAACCAGATATGTGCACGCGAGATACTTATCACAAAAACAAAAGGAAATTGTGTTTTATTTCAGGCGTCGTCGTGGCAGCATTCCACCAATAAGAGACCGAGCCTCCTGCCCGCCGCGAGGCTGCATCACTGGGGATCACAGTCTCCTAGATAAGTGCGTTAGATACGCCTGTGAGTGTGTCTGCGCGCGTGTGTCAAAGCCGCGCTCGAACATGGGGTGAATGTAGGAACATCACCGAGTTGAAAGCGCAAGGATAAAACATTCTACACGCACACACACACACAGATTCTGCTCCTCCGTCGTGTTTGTTTCCTGGTGGCAAAAGCAGCATGACGGTGTTTGGTATCGACCAGGGAGAGATGTGTAATCCACTCCACGGGTGCGTGTTCAGGTGCTTCCACAGCACGTTGTGTTTTCCTGTGTGTGTTGCGGTTGCTTCCAAGAGCGAGTGTGGCATGTAAAGTAATTATTCAGACAATAAAGCCTGCCTCTTTTGTTTTTCACACTCAGCAGAGGATGCTGCGTGTGTGCGTGAACGCCTGTGTTTGTGTGTCTTTGTTTGCCAGTTTTTATAAGTGTTTTTCCATTTTGAGACTGAAACTCGAGCGCTAATGACGAGCGCCTTGATAATATGAGTATTGATACTGCAATACCTGTGTCTTTTTGCAAAGTATTGATTTTTTTCAGAGGAGCAGGATCAATACTAAGTATAAACAATGTGGTCTCCTTTCTCAGCGTTTTCGCACAAAAGGGGTCGCAATATTTTCCCCTTCCTTTCACTGCTACCACGCCACGGCTTTATTGCCACTTACTGTCATCAAAGAGATAATTCATGTGCCTCGCTTAACACAAAGCTCACTTCTGCAACAATATGGACTTGTGAGGAGTCATCCACCAGGTGTAAGCCTTGAATGGGACGGTGGGTTGCGTTGCGCATTCAAATAGATATCGATGGAATTCCTAATGAGCTTATTTCATCTTTTCATTAGTCTTCACCGTTTTACAATGTGCTTTGTGACATAGCAAAAAGCATCTCTGGCAGTCAGCTAGGCTTAAAACAAGGCTCACTGAGTCTGTTGCGGCCCACATTTTGGACATCCATAGAAAGGTTTGGTGTTCATCTCACACTGTAGCATTAGCAGAATAACTCCATACCACGCATGTTATGATCCACCAAAGCAGTTTTTTTAATCTTCGACTGTAAGCCTGGCAGAGATCTGCACTTCCCTGAGTGCACTCTTCAAGTTAGCATATGAAGTGCCAAGTAAACCATTTTTATATCCAGGTGCATTTGTCACAGCAGATGTGTTGACATGTCATAGCAGGAAATGCACCGGTGTAATTAAGAACACAAATGACACTTGTATATCATGTAGATGTGCCAGTTTCAGAGCCCTGACGTTGAATGTGATTGATCACTGATGAATGAATGGAACGGAGTCATCATTAAAAAGGCCTAATTGCCTAGGTGTTTAAGTTATTGTCTCTTCCTTGAAAATGCTTGCAAAGTTCATGTTTATATGCTCCATGGTGTTGAATCAGAACCAACATTTGCGATTTATACTGTCAGTGAAAGAAAGCGTCTGAAGATTGAGTGTGGTTTGATGCCACCTTAATGCAATGCCACAGTGACTGTAGATATAAGTTTCAGGTTGGAAAATAAACCCTCTATTTACAATGCCACGGGCTATGTCGCACTAGCAGTGCAATCAACGCTGCGTCTGTTAAAAGAGTCTGTCTAGGTTTGGTTTTTCAGTGGGAAAGATTTTCTGAAGTGAAAGCTCCAGGTGTTTGCAACATCCTCCCTTTTTTTTTTTATGTGCTTCCAGCTGAATGCAGCGTGAAGCTTAGTGAATCTGAAGTATTTGCGAGCAAGAAGTGAAGCTTTGTCTGATAATGGATAGTCTCTCTGCTTTTGACCTGGTTACGGAGGCATGCGAGAGAAGCGAGAGATAGAGGCCGAGAGAGAGAAACGCGGAGCCAGAAACCTGAAGTGTCTCGGTGAGATAGGGAGGGGGGGGGGGAAGAGAAATGAATCTGGAAAGCGAGAGACTGGGTTTTTTTGTGTCGCAAACCAGATTAACTGTTTTCAAAGAGGTTTGTGTTTTTCCTGCAGTGGAACGAGAGAGTGAGCGGAGACAAAGGGAAAGAAATGGACTTTAAGAAAGGAAAATTAGATTTAAATCTGAGGTGGAGGGGGAGAAAGAAGAAGGAGAGGCATCATGGGAAAAAGAGTGTGCAAGGCCAACTGGGATGAACTGCCTACAGGCAACCTGACCTTGGTTATGAGATGCTGACACACACACACTTAACCCATGGCACACCCACATAAGCACAATTATATTACACACATATTGTCTGGCATCATCTCTCTCAAGTCCTTTCAGCCTCCTGCTCCTCTTCTCCTGCTCCTTCCTCCCTCTTCGTCTCTCCGTATCAGCGCCATCTCTGCCTCTCTCATCAGGCGGGTTGAAGGATGTAAGCGGGGCACCAGGAGTCGATAACACCAACCTTTATCTCCATCGTCCGCAGTGTTCATAATGACAGCCTCTTCTTCCTTCCTCACCTCCTCTCCCTCCTCCTGCCCCGGGCTCCCCTCAGCCTAAGCCCAATTAGCTTGTTGCGGCTAACGAAAGGATGCCTCTCTGTGTATGTGTGTGTGTAACAAGCATGAAATAAGATTTGGCCATCCAGCCGATCAGCTCCGGTCGAGCCTTTGCCTCCTTCAGCTAGAAAAAAAAAGGGGACAGGGATGCACAAACCTTCGACACAAAGGGAGAGATGAATAGAAGGACTCCCGGAAACGGTCGTCAGCACACCGCGACTGTCGGGGTCGGTATAATTAGGGGTAACTACTGACACAATCCCACGTCTGTAAGATATTGTAACAAACAGTGCTCCAGTGGTTTCTTCTCTGCAGGTGAATATGGCTTCAAAATTCACAGTACTTAAAATTTCAAATACCCTGTGGTGAAGAAATTTACCACTTAATTCCACCTAAACTGGTTGATTGAAACAAAGTTCTCCATTTCATATATTCCCAAGACTGCTAGTTCCTGTCATTTATCACCTTTAATAAGACTAAATTCCTGTTATTTTTTATTACAAAATGAAACAGTAAAACCACCATTAAAATTTAAAAATACATGGATTTTTTTTTTTTTGCAACAGAATTTTTGGCTTGATGGGAATCTTAATGCAAACCTGAACTTGGACCACTCAATCTAACATGTACATGGGTGACTATTAAACAATTCCCCGATCCTGCATATATCCTGGATCGACTCGAGTCTCGAGATTTGTTTGAGTGTTGGACCGAAGTATGTATTTTGATGCAAATCTTGTGCCTCTGTGACTAATACATTTAGATAATAACTATAACTAATACAAAAAATAATACAAAATAACTAATACAGTACGATACAGTAAGTGAGGCTTGAGCAGGGCGGGTGTTGCAGAAAGGGAAGCAGTGCAACAAAGTGTATAAGATCTGCCATTACGGCTCTGCTGTGCTTGCAACCTACATGTACTTTGCGTGGCAGTGCTGTGAGCATGCTCCCTGTTGTGTCAGAGAAAGAGTTTGTTGTATAGCCATTATCCTTGACACACACACACACACACATATACAGACTGCTGCAGGGACATCATCCCTCCTCTCAGCTGCAGTGGCCGAGCGACAGAGAGAGAAACGGAGAGAAGGATGTAGAATAAGAGAGTGATGTGCTCCACTTCATTCAATATGACTCTTAACACTAACCTGCTCCTTTCCGGCCGAGCTCTGTTCGAGTGTAACGCTCTTCTCTCCTTGATGATTCTATCACACGCCAGCTGAAACTCGGCAACTCCGACATTTGTGTAAAATATCTCTAATGATCTCGTAGGCTTTGATGGCTTCATGCTGATTTGCAGTTTGCCAAATTTACAAGACTGTGAAAGTGACAAAAAGAGCACATGTGAGATATTGGACATTAAAATTTTATCTTTATCCAAATATTTTTACGTTTGAGCAGCAAATTATGGTCACATTTGCCTATGATATTCATGAAATCGGCATCTACTGTAGATCATCATGGGAGCCTGAAATTGCACCTCTTAAGGTAGTTGGTTGCATAAATATCATTTGAAATCCAATAATTAAATGTTTACACCAACAATATGTATTTTAGATTTTGGTAGTCAGTGAGTATACAAACTGCTGTAAGACTGTGTGAGAGTAAATACAGTATGTAATGAAGCTTGACAGTCACTATTTTATAATAAGACATCATTGATCAATTAGTCCCAATATATCAGCAAGTCCACACACACTGTTTCACACACACAATAACTGAGTGGATACAAACCCATGAGCCCTGCACAAAGCATATTTACACACACAACTAAAAGGCCTGTAAGCATTAAATGTGTGTACATATTTGTGTGTGTGTGTCTATATATTTTGGCTCATGGTTCAATTCAGTCAACACTGCTGGTAGCTGGTCCAATTATCTGACACCCATTTTGGCATCTACCTTTGTCTGTATTTGAGTCTCCCTTAGTCTTATTCGTTTTTTTATCATTATTTATGGCATTTCTTGTGCTGTCTCCTCTCTGTCTGGGTGTAATCTCCTGTTGTAAGAAGTGTGAATGTGACATCTTCCTATCTCATGTGGACATGCACTGGTGTAGCTCTAATTCTCTCAGTCGCGTATCAGACTACATTCAGTTGCATGCGAGACAAAAAGTGGATTTCTGGCTGCTGACCGTGACTTTGACCCCTGAAAAATCCCACCTAATCAGGATCTGTTATTCCAGGGTGAACATGATAGAAGGAGCCTGCTCTCCTGATCCCCTTCCGTTCCCCTTTCCACCTTCATGGTGTTTACATTGTCTTTACGGAGGAAGAAAGAAGTGAAACAAAAAAGGCAAAGAGGGGTGAGGGGGACGTGGAAGGGGAGAAGGGGGAGGAACTCATTAGTGAAAGAGTTTAAGTGGAATGATGAGAAGAAGCTGGAGGGAAGGACAGGATGAGATAAGACAGGATTTAGAGTGGGGGGAGAGAGAGAGAGATTTTGGATGGGAGAGAAGTGTCACTTTAAACATTCCTCACTGGGGAGAGAGATAGGAATATCATCCAAACCTTAATCCTGGTTTATATTTAGTATCAAAGATTCATGCCGATGAAGACTGTGCCTGTCGCAGCTGTAAAATATGACACTTCTAACCAGTTCAATAATTAGGTGCTTAGGTTAACAGATTTCCAGGTTTGACATAATTTTAGAGACATTCATCCTTAAACAAGAATTTCAGAGGGGTGACAATTATTAAAACTGTCATAAAACAGATCTCAGTGAATTCATTTACTCATAGTCGTAACCAGAATACAGATTTGATTTATGCATTAATTCCTTTCTTCAGAATAAAATTTGACTCATTATCTTTGTTTGGAAGCTTTAATGACTGTTATTGCTAGTACAATATCTTGGTTGTCAATCAAACAAGCCCATTTTTTTTTAATGAAGCTCCAGTAATAGCTCTGTATCAGTGTGAGGAAAGTTCACTACACAGCTTATTTAGCAGTCAGCCATTTTGTTATCTTCCCAGCCACTTGACTTTCCAGTAAAGTTTTGAATGTCGTACTCTGGGTGCAAATAAAGCTGAGAGAGTGACAGAGTCCAAAGCTGTCCTGAGCCTGTGTACCTGCTTTTCAGATAACTCACTCCCTCTCTCTCTCTGACACACACACACACACACATACACACACATACACACACACCTGGGTCCCTTGTGAGTCTGCTTCTCAAAGACTTCCTGAAATACCCCGCGATTGTCGTCCCATGGGGCTTTGCAAGCAGAGTGATGTGATTTTCTCAGCTTCCTCCTCGCGCCGCTTTAGCACATACACACACGCACGCAAGCACACACGGGTGGACAAATAGGATGAAAGCTGCTTCATCATCCGTCTTGCCGTCAAGCGTGTGTGTGTGTGTGTCCTGAGACTCAGCGCTGTGGGAATCAATCATGATTCTTTCTATGTAATTATGTTTCTGGCATATTAACTGCATGCATGTGCGTGTGTCTCCGTGTGTGCGTTCATACATGTATATATATCTCTATCTATTAGCTCCCTTACTCACCTTCTCTGTCGCACACTTGCACACCTAAAGGGTAATATGCATGTAAATTCATACACAGAGTTCCATCTGAAACACTCCAACGTCCTCAGAAAGAATCAGCATGTCTGTCGTGCACTTCAGTCCTATCTTAGCAGGTTCAGTGATGAATCCTAATACAAAATGCAATCAACAAATAACGTATATATTATAAGATAAGATGAGTGTATGTGCAGTATATAATATAATTAAAATGAGCTCCAGCTTTACCAGCTGCAACATTAAAAAGATTAATGCATCAGTTATTCTAATCCAATCATTGAATACAATACATTATTCTGAAATGGGCCACTGAGTACTTTTGGTGCTTTAATGCTTTTGCCTTTACTGAAAAGAACTTTGAATGCAGGACTTTTAGTCATGACAGAGTGTTTCCACAGTGTGCTTTTGCCACTTGAACTAAAGTAAAAAAAAAATCCGAGTACTTCTTCCACCAGCGCTTATTATCTCCCAACACTGCAATGGAGACAGAGAGAAGTTTGGAGGGCCGGTGGCTGCAGGGAAAGAGAGCCAGTGAGGGCGACCATTGACAGATAGCAACTACACACACACACACACACTCAGGCAGATACACACAGTGTCAAACCAGGGTGATTCTCAGTATCCCTCTATAATTATTTTGAGCCGTTGCCCAAATACTTATCGATTGCCACTGGGCCTCTAGTGAACCTGACAACACACACACACACACACACACACACACACACACAAACACAGTCCTGTGCGCAGACCTTCTGCAGTGGAGAGTGGGAAGGAGTGGGGTATGATGGGACATGATGATGAAGAGGACAAAAAGAGGAGCAGAGAGAAAGGGAGATAAGAGTAGAGGGAGGAAAGGGAGGGCAGGGAAACAAAAGGAGGATAGAGAAAGATGAGGGACAAACTGATGAGGTTAGAAAGGAAAATGGCGATATGTTGTGATACAGAGAAGTGGCGTTAACTGAAGATGCTTCACAGAGGCTCATATTTACAAATGGTTTTGACTGTTAATGTCTATGATTAATTTTCTTTCAATCAGGGTATTAACAAATCAGCTGCAGTATTCATATTACTCCATGTGGAGGAAGATATGAGCACCAGTAAAACACAACTTGGGAGAAAATAGCAGCTGGTTTATTCTGATCTCTAAATAAAAAAAAAAATGCAGGAGAGATAATGCTTTAATGGTATAATAAACTCAGCTATGCATGTTATTCCGAACAATGAATCACGTCTGAAATGGCCATTTTTCAACTCTGCTGTGATCCATGGCATTTGGCAACGTGTTTAAAGTACAATGCTGGATTGTACAATAGCCCAGAATGGGGTTTACGGTGCTGTTGTGCTCACCTCATTGTTTTAACGTTATTAAAAGTTCAATGCTGGGCCGCCTGAACAGATTACAGTGAGGAAAGCAGAGGGGGAAGGGGGTGAGGGTGGAGAGGAGGTGAGACGAAACTGCAGGTACTGAAGAGAGGTGAGGAAATTTTAAGAGGCGAAACGACTCCCCTCTCCCCACCCAACCCCGTCTGACGCACACGCAGAAACACACACACACACTCAAACGCACATTCCCACAGTTACAGCCATAGCTGTACCGATGCAAAGCTGCTTAATAGCAGAGTGATGAGGGTGAATTGGCTTATGGAGTGGAGGGAGGGAGAGTAGACATAATGGTGTCAATCTGGCTGCTGCACACACACACACACACACACACACACACACACACACACACACACACACACACACAAATGCTGATAAATACAGACCAACATCTCCTCTTGCTCGTTCCCAGCTTTAAACATACACGCACGATTGAATGAATGAACATGACAGCTACAAGCTTCAGGATGCTTCATCAGTCAAACAGCAATGGACGTGTTACAAAAAAAAAAATCCACCTCTCCTCCTCCTGTGTGTTCTTTCTATACACAATAGAAAACAAAGATCAATGCCGCAGTGAGTCTGGACTTTCTCTGTAAGTGTGTACTTGCAACATAATGAGGACCAAAACAAATTTTTTACCAACAGAGTGGGGACATTTTGGGCCAGTCCCCACAACTTTAAATGGCTGTTTGAAGATTAAGACTTGGTTTTAAGAGTTAGGTTAGAATTAGGGAATGCAATGAAAGTAAAGTACAAGTGTGTGTGTGTGTGTGTGTGTGTGTTTGTGTGCGGTTTGCAGCTGTACCAGCGGGCTTGTTCTACAGTCATCTGCCGATCCCTTATCGATTCCTGGCAGGCGGTTCTGGGCATCGGCAGCTCTTCTGTCACGCTCTCCCCTCTCGCGCTCTCTTTCCCTCAGTGCCGCTGTGTTTTGGATATCAGTTGTTTGTTGGGGTCTGTGCAGTGCTTCAGAAATTGGACCCAGTGCTGCCTCAGCAGTTCTCTGGCCAGCAGTTGCTACTTTGGAAAAAAAAAAGTGAGAGAAGTGAAGCAAGAATAAAGAAAGAAATGAGGGGGTGATAGAGAATGAACAAGTGTGGAGGAGTGGCAGACTAGAAGAGACTGAACTTACCTGAGAATTGACGTGATTGGTCAGTTGTTAAGATGTTGAAAATGACCTATGTTCACTTTTAACTGACTAACTGTGGCTACTATGTAAGTGTTTCCCAGAAGTAAAGGCAATGTCAGCGTTGGTTGCTTATAACCATGACAGTGGCATCTTTAATCTTAACCAAGTTGTTTTGGGGCCTAAAAAGTATTTTGAATACTTTTTTGATATGATATGAGAACCAGATCATAAAAGGTCATATGATCCATTTTTGGTGTCCAACAACCTATTTGTCGTTAACTAAGGAGGATGAGCTGTGTGAGAATGATTGAAGACATAAGATAAGATAAGATAAACCTTTGTTCGTCCCTCATCTGGGAAATTTGCATTGCACAACAGCAAAGAGGATAGAAGCAAGTTAAATAGTACAGTAACAGTATAAGCAAGCTAAAAAATAAAGTATTTACAAATTGAACAAATTGAACAAATTTACACAAGATTATTCACAAATATACATGAGAATATGAATATGACCAGTGTACACTGTGGACAGGACATTGGATTGAGATGAGAGTAAAAATGTGTGGTCATGATCGAGGGGAGGGAGGAGGAGGAGGGAGGCGGTTAGCAAGGTAAAGAGAGGGCGAGAGGGAGCGTGCAGCTTAGTAAAAGCTGTTCTCATCCTCTGAATGGTGGGTGTGATGGAAGGTGATACTCTAATAGGATACAGGACGGACAGATAAAGAGATCAGCTCTCTCTCCCCGGGAGCATTCCAGTCGGCCATCAGGTCCCCGTGCAGGGCTCGTCAAATAAAGACTCAGCTTTATCCAGAGGCCTTTCCATCAGCAGGGACCGCCCTGGTTCCCTGCCAAGCTACCTCCAGCACCTGACAGAGGGATGGAGAGAGTGCAACCAGGTTGGGATGTACTGAAGATACAAACAGAGAGGCATTGTGCATCAGTCAGCAGCTCTAGTTTAACTGTCTGTCTAAACTATATAAGAGGGTGTCGTCAGCAAAAAGACGTCAAATATTTACTTTCTGATTCTAGATGTCATCCATATTTATTTCTGCTGATGAAACACAGCTAAAATAATGAATTTTGAAGCCCAATTCTTGCACAAATCCCAAAAGCAAATCCTTTTTTCTGATAGTAATTATGTTGCCAGAACATACCTAAAAGCATTTCTGTAATATCTGACATTTAATTGACTGAAACACATATGTATGAATGGAATTTCAGTCTGATATACTGAAGGAAGATATCAAAGTATGATGCGTTTTTCATCGCAGGCTGCACAGACAATGTCGTCTTTATGCAGCCGAGAAACCTTCACCTTCACATCAGTGGTGGATGATATGAGAATGGTCCACACCTATTGTGTTCAAGTTGAATAAAAATAAAGCACTGACTGAAAAAATGCAGGTGGAAAGCAGTGGCTTTGACCCCGGTGACTGATTTCTAATTGAAATGTTCTGAAGCCTGGAGTTTTATAATTCACCACAATCTTTTCTGCTTTCAGTAGTGAAAAAGTCACAAACATATCTGCTTTTAAGCTTGTGTGTTTTTCTAGTGGGAGCTTCGTTCTCAAATAAAATTACCAAAATAAAACTGACCTTAGCTATTGAGACCCTAAGTTCTTGTGGAACTGAATTACTTTAGTGCAATCTGTGGGTTTTTTTTCCACATCTTGCTGCCCATTAGAGGAACTCATGTGTTGGCTAGAATGCATCGTGACCCTATTCAGCTCATTCATGTGGAGCTCAAGTGTTGACCTCTGGCCTCTTTTACTTTAACTTTGTATTCATCCTAGTATGCCTGTAAACAGTGACAAACATTTCAAAGCTCCTTAGCACAACCACATATTTGCCAGTCAGTGGTAATTTCCATGGACAAATTTTCCTCTGCCGAACTCGCAATTTTTCTCTGAAAATAAGAGTTGGTGCAAATGTTTCTCCGAATGTCTGTGAAGAAAGCGGCGGGATGAAAAGACTCTGTTGAGACTGTATTCACGCATTAGCTTCGGCAACAACACAGAAGCTGCACGGGGCGGACGAGATCAGCATATAGCTCACTGAAGAGACAGATAAATAGTTAGGATTAATCAGTCAGTGGGAGACAGGTGCACGCCGCAGAACAAAAGCGAACAGAAAAGTAACCAAAGAAGGGGAAAGTGGAGGAAAGAGAAACTCAAACGAGGAGTGAGACAAAACAGCATGATGAAAAAATGTATTCATCGTTGAAAGCGAGAGCGAAGAAATGGTTGGGGGGGGGCAGAGAGGGTGGGAGGAGTGCGGTGCTAAGTAATGTATCCTGCCAGTTTTCATTGTGTCTACAACTGAAAGTGCTCCACAGAAGCAAGGAGGCTGTAATAGGATAAAGACTGTACTGCAGAGGGAGGAAGGATGGAGCGAGTGGGGGCGAGGTAGGAGTGGAAAAAGAAGAAGAAGCAGAGAGTGAAGAGGAAAAGAGAGCAAAAACAGGGGCGGATACACGTGAACACAAACGGTCAGGAATCAATTATTGGTTGTGTAGGCAGGTTTTAACACTCCATTGATCACAGATGTTGGGTTTTTACACTTCAGTGGCTTATTATAACTTGAATGGTTAGTTGTTGCTCTCGTCGCTCCTAGTTACGGCCTGTTTGCTGCCTTCGTTTCTTCACACTGAAGGGAATTTTCATGGCATTGTCAAAGCAGCATAGACAGTCCGGCTTTTTTATACAGTGGATAGTCTGGTATTTTTAAAGGGGAGTGGACAGGCTCATTGTTTGAAATTGCAGATGGACAGCGCTGTGTTGGGAAAATAGACCACTGTTTGGAAAAATGGACAAGACCGTCTAGTGTTTTCAAAAAGTAACGGGGGAGGTTGCGTACGCCCCCGCTGTCAGCAACCTGGCTTCGCGGCGTCCGGCAAACACGGTGGGGTTCGTCCTCACAAATCTAATCAGACACACTGTCAACAACAAGCCGCTCGGGCTGCAAGCGGCTGGTTGGATGCTTCCTCACGACAGGAAAAATAAATGCTGTGCGCAGTCCTCAACGAAGGCCGCATGCTGCAACCTCAATTTCCAGCACACGGCTGCACTGCGAGTGCATATCAGTGTGCGACGCTCCCGCGGAATACATTTGTCCCCTCGCAGCACTTGTCCATCTGAGCGGCTAGATTAGGCATACACCGAGGTTAACTTCTTTTCCTCTGGGGCGCTTTAGAAGTTTCTATAACTGTCAGTCTGTTAGCGCAGGGCGTTGAAATACCGACCCTCTCTCAATACTGTCTGTCATCCTGCCAACCTTCAATGTCTCTGTTTCCAAGATAGCTAACTGAGACTAAGGACACAATCATATTCCCCCACCACAGCTTCACTTGGCTGAAAAAGTGCAGGTGTTGGTTTGTGCATATCTACCTCATATTCTCATATTGCACCATCTACATTTGCTGCTGTTTTGTTATTTGATGTTGTCACTTTATCTTCACTAAGCCACTTTAGGTTCCATGTGTACTTTGTTGTTACTTATATACTAAGTTGTATATACCTTTTTTTTATATATAGTTTTTTATACTTTATACTTCTGCCTGATTCTATGCTTGTGCTGCTGCAACACCTGAATTTCCCCTATGGGGGATCAATAAAGAATTATCTTATCTTATCTTATCTTATCTTATCAAACATTTTAGGATAAAACAGGCCTTCAACTATATAACATCATGGGCAGGCGTGAGATCATTTCGTATCCTGCAGCCAGACTCTCTTTAAGTAATGAATGACCTCCTTGTAAAAACAGGTGACAGTGCTCAATCATAATCCAGTTACCTAGGCTGTTAACAGAATTGATCATGCAGTTTTAATTGAATGCCCCGAGCGCTGGCTCAAAGTCTAGTTTATCTATCCATCTTCGGTAGACATCCCTAAGGGGTTCCACAGGAGTCAGGTCCGGGGTCCTTTGTTTTTCTGGCTCTGTGTGCGCGCCCTACAGATGATAACGTTAAAAAAACTTTTCAAAACATGTGAGTTAATTTAGGAGGGATTTTTGATAGTGATTTAAGAAGGAAGAAGAAAATTCAAATTCAGAATACAACAGAGAACATCCACTGTTGTCTGCACAGCTTTGACCACATCCAAGAGAAAAGTGACTTATTATTTTTTTGTGCAGCCTTCTTTAGCATGTGAGCTTCCATTCCTCATCGCATGCAAAGACACGATTGCATGCGTAGCGTGTTCAGCCTCAAGACATGGGAGGGAAGTAGATGCCGCATCCACACACATCCAAACAAAACGTGGGGATCTGTGTGCAGTAATGCACAAATTGAAGCATTAACCTTTAGTTTTATAATTGGCTAGAATGTGCACTATTTAATGAATGTGTGTGTGTGTGTCTGCGCATCAGTGTTTGTGCCCTGTAATGGCAGTGCCCCAGAAGGAAAATGCAAGCGGTCTGTTGTTTCCATTTCACCTGCCTTTTACCTCATTTTCTCCCTCTCTCTCTCTCTCTCACACACACATACAGTCTCAGGTTTTTAGGTATAGACTTCATGTTCTTGCTGGCGATAATGATGACTCCTAAGTCTTCCTCCACAATAATACGGCAATTATAATATGGGAAAGAAATATCCAGTGCACGAGTTGATGCAGTGTCCAATGTAAACCTCACATCTCCAGAAAAGAAAGACTTTTGTTTTTCTTCCTTTTTTGGTTTCACTCTTTTTCTGGTTGGTGCATGGAACCCCCCCCCCACCCACCCCCAATGCATGTGTGTGCATTCAGTACTTCACATGAAAACACACAACACATAAGAATGGAGTAATGGGGTGAAGGTAATGGATGTTAATGTGCAGCATAGGGCCAACTGTACATTTTAAGGAAAACATTTTACAAGCAAGAAAGAGGAGGCAGGCATGAAAAGAAGAAAATTAAAGTGAAGTGAAACAGGGAGGAGAGGGAGGGAGAGAAATATTCTTCCCTTTGGCTGATTTGGCTGAAAATATGTGACTCATAATGTCTTTGATTTGCAAATTAGGGCGACTGTTTTTTTCTCACCACTGTACCCCATCTCTCTTTTTCTCTCTCCCAATCTCCCTTCTTCAATCACGCCTCCCGTTTTTCCCAGACGCAAAGTGTGTGTCTGCGTGCGTGTACGCGTGTGTATGCATGTTCATTAATAACACTGCATTCTGCAGGGGTGTGATGAGAGGAGAAAAGCTCCCTAAACAAATCACCGTCTTCTCTCTTATCGGGCCCAGCCAATCACGTGCTGATCTTATCGCCGACATCAACAAAACGCTCAGGGAGACGACGAGAGATGGAGGGAGCAGAAGGAGCGAGAGATGAGTGGAGGAAGAGATGTACCGACAGAGGTATGAGGCGAGGGAAAGAGAACAGGCAGAAAAAAAGAAAAAAAAGAAAATGAAAAGCAAAGATAAAAGAGAGAGACAATGGAAGGAGGATCAGAGAGAAGAGGAATGAGAAAGAGGGTTTTGCAGGACTAAAATAGACCAAGTCAAATGAGAAAACTAACAAACCGTATCGAGCACTACCAGAAGTGTGTGTGCGTGTGTGTGTGTGAGCGTGTGTTAGTGTGGTTCAGTGCTGCCATTATTAGGTGATGTAAAGAGCTAATGCGGTGTTAAATAAAAGCTGCACTTGGTTCATTATTCATGGTGTCTGGGGTCACAAGCTTGTGCGTGTGTCTGTACACATGCATGTGCTGTGTGTGTGCGTGCGCGTGTGTGTGTCTGTGTCTTGCCAAATTCTTGGCCACAACTCACTCTCTCTTTAAAGAGGATTTGAAACTTTGAGAGCTACAAAGTGGGTCAGCAACTTTTTCTCCTCTCCTCTCCTCTTGGAATTTCCTTAGTTTGACTTTCAGTGGAAATCGTACAAGCACCTGTAACGGTCAAAATGCTGCATAAAGACTTTTTCCACGCAGGCAAGAAACACATTTCATGGGGGGAAACACCAAATCCCGAATTTAGAATCCGACGCTTCCTTCCAAAAATATCAGCTTCCGCCTTTAAAGAAAAGCCATGTTGCTCAAAACCTTCGCTGCGCCAACGTGTTCGTGACCCAGTTGAGTCTCTCCGCCCCCCCCTGTTGCGCGAGCACTGATCCACAGATGCTCCTCTCCGCTCACGACTCCAGTCACATAGTATTACTGTCCCTCGTCCTCGTACGAGAGGCCTCGGCAAAGGCCGCGCGAGGACGACCCTGATCCTCCAAGATGTCTGTCAGCCTCCAAACCAGCGTCATGGATGACTCATTTTTTGTTTTCCGTCACACTTGGCTGTTATCTGTGTGACCGTTTGCACTTTCTCTATGTTCCCTGCAATTAAGGGAGTGCTTGTTTTTTTTCCTTTCAGTCTGTATTTAACCAGAAAAGATTGTATTATGCTTATTTTCTCCTTGCTTGCCGTCTCCTACTGGGCAGCTCTACTTGACAAAAGGGTGGTTAAATGTGATTTGAATTGCCCAAACAAACTGCATTTTACTATCAAGACTCTGTCCACTGACAAATCATGCATTTGTCTCTTCAAAGTAAAAGCCTCTAATTGCCCTGACCCATCGAGCTGACAGCACAAAACTAACTTACCACCAGTTTGCATCTCATAATTATTTTCATTATGAATAAATTCGATGATTATTTTCAAGATTAAACGTCAGAAATTAGTTTCCCAGAGCCAAAACAAACTACATTCAAATTGTTTCTTTTAAAACCCCCAAAATATTCAGTTTGCTTCCACAAAAGACAAATAAAGGCAGCAAATCCTCAAATTTTGGAAGCTTTAAACAGAAATTTTCAAAATATTTATCTAATAAAAATAAAAAATCACTTATCAAAATAGACAAGTTTTTGTTGATCAACTCTAATGAGAAGTAAAGAAAGAGAGACTGTATGAGTCAGCGAAACACTTTTGCACCACTGAGTCTGAGTAAAACGAATGCAACTGGCTGGCGCTGTTAACTCTTGCTCTTTCACTAGTGGAAGAAAAAAAAGAAGAGGCGAAAAATAAGGATTTACTGAATGTGTGAAATTACTGATTCGATCACAGCTCACCCACTTCCACTTGTGCTGATTCAACGTGCTGAATCAGCCGAAACGGGTGCTGATAAGTGTCGACTGAAGCCACAGAAACGAGGGGGTGATGTTCACGCAACGAAGGCCCGACGGAGACCAGCGATGCCCGGGCTCTTAATGCAAACTGATGTACAAAACTAACAGATTCAGATATTAGTGAAACATTGCTAGAGACATGTGTTAGTCTGCCCAAAATCCAAGTGAAGTTTCTGTTATGTGGCTGTGCTATGAACACACCCTTTTCCTTGCAGTCTCTTATGTGTTGAGAAGTGGTGTCATTTCAGGAGTACTTTGCCACAAAGTTCCATATAAATAAGCTCAAATATAGTTGAACTGCTTTTCATTTTCTCACCCACTTTCCTCCTTCCATCCAATCCTCCTCGCCTTTCCTCCTATCCCCTCCAATCTTTTCCACTTTTTTCCCCCCATCTCTCTCTCTTGTCATCACTCTAGTGCCCAGAAATGTAAGTGACCCATCTGTGATAGCAAAAGGTACATTAGGCATTAGGGAGTTCCCCTCCAGCCATGTGTGTATGTGTGTATGTGTGTGTGTGTGTGTGTGTGTGTGTGAAACTTTGTGCGTCCGTGCGTGTTGTTAACAGATATCGCCTGATGGACTCCTCCCAGGGGTGCTGTCCGTCTGCTTGGCCAATGAAATGCAGCCAATTACTCTGCAGGCCTCGCTGGCAGCCAATCAAAGGGAAATAGGAAAGCTTAGTGATGACGATGGGGTTTAGGCCATAGCACTTATATTGCACTTGTTTAATGTAAAGGGGAAGTTGGCGCGTGCGCAAAGCGTGTGCGCTCACTTGAGAGAACTGCTCCTTTCAATCTTCCCTCTCTCTCCGGCCTCCTTGTTGTTGTAATATTAATGACGAATGTGTGAGTGTGGATGTGAGCATGATTTGAATAGAGCAGATTGGTGCAGTGAGTGCAGAGGGAGACAGAGGCCTCTTTTCTTCTAACCATCCAAGTGAGTTTAAAGGACTAGTTCAGCATTTCATGGGAACTGGCCTTATTTGCTTTCTTTTGAGAATTGCATTAGAAGATCACTGTCAGTGTCTGTGGGTTAAAATATGGAGCTGGAGACAGATCATGAGTAGATTAACTTAGCATAAAGACTGGAGGACGGGGGAACGTCTGAGCCTTTCCAGGATGAACCTTCCATACCCAATCATGATACTATCACCTGTTACTAACAGTGTTGCCGCAGTTACCTTGAAAAAGTAATCTGATTATTGACTACTGATTACTCCTTTAAAAATAGTTACTTTACTGATTACTTGATTTCAAAAGTAACTAAGTTAGATTACTAGTTACTTTATAAGTTACATTCAGCAGCTGCCAACAACCTCCCACCTCAATGTAAAAATGACAACTGGTTTTGTCAATACTCACTTTATTGGAAGTGCATTTTTAACAGTAACGTCTAGTAAACAATGTATCTCCTGAAGGAAACTGACTTTGGAAATAGTAACGCGTTAGATTACTCGTTACTGACAAAAGGGGTCAGATTGAAGTAACGTGTTACTAAGTAGCATCACCTGTTACCAATGAACCTGTTTACCTGTGGAATGATCCAAACAGGTGTTTTTGGATCAGTCCACAACTTTCAGTCTTTTGTTGCTCCTGTCCCAACTTGTTTGAAACGTGTTGCTGCCATCAAATTCAGAACAAACAGATATTTACAACACTCAATCAAGTTGATTAAACAATATTAAATATATTTTATTTTGTCAAAATCAAAATCTGACCAACAGCGTCTGCACCACCCTGCAGCTACAGCTGGAGACTCTGCATAGAAACACTGGCTGCATGGAAAAACACTGTTCATCAAGAAACAGTTCCAGCTTGCTAAACTAGGCTAAACACCACCTGCCTGCAGCTCTGTAACGAACACACAGACATGAGATTCATACAGCTCCAACAACTATCCCTTTCCATCCAATGTCCATAATATATCTCTCCGCCTTCTGCTTCACCTCTTTATCTCCATCCTTTCTCTCTTCCCCACTCCGGCGCCCTGACATCGCTCCTTGCCCTTTCCTCATCTATCTTCCTGCCACTCGTCTCCCATCCGTTCCCTCCCGCCCACCCCCCCCCGCTCCGCGTCGTCCTCTTCAAAGTAGGTCTCTCGGTGTCAGTGTCCTGTCTGTCGGTGGCAGTGATGAATCAGAGGCGCCGCCTGTGTAGTTAGCGATGACCATAACAGCTGACCGGTGCATCTCTGTGGGGGGAAAAGCTATCAGCGCATTATGCAGTATTGATTTGGCCTCAGCATAGTTGTATGTCAGAGTGGAAGCAGGGGGTAATATGATGGGACATGTCCTTTGTACTGTCATTTGTTTTACCTTCTGTCTGCATATTTAGTGGATAAAATGAGAGATTCAACTTGCTACAGAAATGTATTAAAATGACGTACAGACGTTAGGAGGAAAATGATCATTATTTTTATTTTTGAAGTTTTAAGTTGACCTGGTTCTAAGCATTTATTTGTTTATTCATCACTTCTGTGCTGCAGCAGAGACTTATTTTTTTTTTACAAACTGGCAACCCAGGGCATTCTTAGTGATTTACTTATAAATCATTAAAGCCAATGCATTGAACATACTACCCTTTTATAAAGAATACCTTTCAGGAATAGTTTGACATTTTGGAGACTTACTCACCTTTGATATTAGATGAGAAAATTATACTTGTTAACATGTTATCTTGACACTTCACAGACATGAGAATGTCAAACAGATGAGCATATTTCCTGATCCAACTACTCCTTTAACAGAAAGTGATTTTGAGGTAATTGTACTCTGCAGACTGTAGTTGAAAACCAGGCAGCCTCGGGCCTTTCTGACTGGACGACCCCGTCAACCAGCTTTGTAAATACAGCCGGCTGATTTCAAATTATCCACCACCCGGTTAGCGGTGCCCTCTCACCATCTGACGAGGAGGGCCTGTTTGAGCAAAACTCAGTGAAGTGAGTCACACTCGGCGCAGGTTGCTCAGTTTCTGCAAAGCATGTGACAGATACTGCGACGCGCCCAAGGTGGCCAGGTTTCACTCAAATGAGTGTGAAACGTTTGCGGCGTGACTTGATGACACAGTGATAACACATAACAATTTTTGAGAGATATGTTAATGAATGAATTTGTTTTCTTTATGAAAGTCACACGTTGTATATTTTCTATTTTTCATTAGTCTCAAATGTACATTATAAGGTAACTTATATTTGATGTAAATGTACAGTATATTCTAGGCATCCAGGCTTTTGCTTCTGCCTGTTTCAGTCTCACATAAACTGTTCTATATTTTGTAAGATGTCCATTATTATGTTGTGAGACTGTCACAAATAAACTGAAACTGAAACAGTTTTAAGAAATCAGGAAGAAAATTAGATATGTCTCAACAGATGCCAGCGTCGGTCCAGGCAATCTGCTCCACATCACAATATTTGAGGTGGTGTTGACCTGGTTAGGATTTTCACTGGATTGATGTAATAATTTTCCTCCTTTACGTTTTCATTCTTCTTATTGGGATTGCTGTCTGCATTTCCCCAACAAGATCAAACTCTCCCTCATTACTGTGCAGAAGCTTCTGCCAAGCCGCTCTGATGTTGTTCCTGAAAACACGACGTTAACATGGAAGTGATTTCACACCCGTGCTCACGCTCCCTGACGCCACCTCGGCCTTTTCTTCCGGCCTGCTTTACGGCTCCATAAACGCAGGTCTAGGTGTTTTGTTCCTGTGTAAATCTGCCCTTTGAGGCCTTTGATTTTCTTGTTTTTTTCCTGGGCAGTGGGTGTTGTTCCATTCTGTTTGAGCCGAGGTTTATATTATGTTGTTTGTGTCTTTGGAATGAACTCAGCATGATACACAGCCCTCTGGCACAGATACGCACACACACACACACACAAGACTTATAAATCCCTTCTACTCCGAGTCGAGGGCGCGTGCATGAGCCTCGCAGCGTGACTGTAGCGTGTATCTGCTACTTTATATTCAAGTTAATGTGCATGTGTGTGTGTCGCTAAAAATGTGTGCACGCTTCTTTCTTCTGCATTATCTCTCTTAATAAACAGCTCCTTAGATTAGGTTCACCATTCCTTCTCTTTACATCTTGTCGCCTCGCGCTGAACTCTCATCTTAAACGCTTCAATTCTTTAAAACCCTTTAAGGCAGCTGCGCACCGAGTGCCTCCATACAGGATTACTTTATTGAATACTTTACAAAGAAAACACGTTTCAACAAGTAATCCGGACAAAGAGGTTTCTGGTCCAAATATTACTTATGTATTCAATAAAGCGCCACGGCATTGAGGATCGGGCCGCGCGGTGACTCCTAATTCAGAGTCCCATTTTATTGTGATTAGCACCTCCACTCATCCAGTGAGACTTCTCTCTCTCTGTCTCTCTCTCTCTCTCTCTTTTGTGTTCATTCAAAAGCCTGCCAAAGTGTGAGGCAGTGCAGATGGAGGGAAAGGCAGCGAGGTAGTAGGAAGGGATAATTAAAGGGTGCAAAATAAGGAGGGAAGGTAGGAAGAGAAGTCTTTAAAAATGGAGGGAGAGCAGCAGGAAGGAAGGAAAGAAATGAAATTAGGAAAAGCCCGATAAGTAGGACAGTTAAGATATAGGCAGTAATCATGATGGTTATCGCTGCTGATGATGACAATATTGACAGCGATGATAATTTCCCTAATGACGACTCTGTTGTGACTGTGGAGGGTATAATGATGTTGCTGAAGATTTCCGTGCATGGGACAGGTGTGAAGTGCACAATATGTCAATGTCTAGCGATGGCAGGCGTAATGATGAGATAAATAACAAGCAGGGGGGGTTGCGAAGGAGGTAATCAGATTACAGAGAGCGAGGAGTAGTTTAAAGGGAAATCACAGCAGGATCCGTCACCATTTTACGACCCCTGCGTGTAAGCACTTGTCACCAGTTGCAACCAGTTTAAAGACAGTTTTATTGACTCTTTTTTCAGACAGTAGAATCAGTTGTTTTGGGGTTTTTTTTTTAGCTGATTTATCTTTTGACCCCTCGTGGGTGTCCCAGCCTTTAGGTTTGCATCCACTGCATTACTGCCCACATCCAATTAGACACAGTGGAAATTAAACCAGACATTGCATTGCTTTAACTAAAGCATTTAAACCATCTTCTATTTGATTGCTCATTTGTTATCAGTTTGATATTTGCTTAAACCGTGAAGGTCTACTTTCCAGCACTAATAACAGCTATTCCAGCTTAGGTGTAAGGTTGGGTCCCGACGGAGTGCAGCAGAATATTGGCCTTATTAGAAGAGAGAGGGAGTGGGTGGGAGAGGGCAAGATGGATAGAGGGAGGCGAGAAAAGACGGAGCCCCTGGACGGAGAGTTAACGAAAAGAAAGGAAGACACAGAGAGGAAGGTATTGGACTTATTAGAGAAGAGAGTGAGTGGGAGAAGAGGGCAAACACAGAGAGACAAAGATAGAGAGAGAGAGAGAGAGAGAGAGAGAGAGAGAGAGATGATGTTATTTTGTCAGTGTTTCCCCGTGGGGGCTCGACTGCTTGTTAAAAAGTCCTGACAGAGGAACCACAGCAATAACACACACACACACACACACACACACACAAACAGACACCGCTGCTGTGTGATAAACTTTGAATAGGTCTCCTCCTCCCCTCTCTGTGTGCGTTATCACAAAATGGACTGCATTCATCGCTGTGACGTCAAATACAGCCTTGTTTAATAATCCGTGTGCGTGCGTTTGTGTTTGTGTGTGTTTGTGTGTGTTTGTGCGTGTGCGGCTCCTATGCAGTTGAAGGCTACTGTTTCTCTATAATTATCATCCAACACACAAACAAAGGATATCTGCTCCCCTCTGTTCACACCAAGTAGTTTATTAACACCCATTCAGCACATACACACACACACACACACACACATATTCACAGCCATTGCTGGATCTGCTTATTGTTTTAAAACACTGTAATCTAGTAAAAACTGAATAAACACGGTTTCATAAGACTTGTGTCGGAGCCGTTTACAGAGGGATGCAGTAATGGGCTGTAAGTAAAAGACTGCTGTTAGCGCAATCATATTTCTCTGTGTCCATTATGAGATGGGAAGGGGGGAAAAAAACACCTGCTTTTTTCACAGGTTTGTGCAAGTCTGCATATTTCTTGTGTGGCCGCACATGCTCAAAGGCTTTCTGCGGCATCTGAATCACCTTTTGGAAATACTGCTAAGAAGATATCTGTGCACGTCCGTCATGTTAAACTTGCACCATGAGGGATCGCTGCTTGTCTTTATTGAGGCAGTTTGTCTGAGTTTGTGATGTTCGGGCCGACGTAACATTGTTTTGCCTCGACGACACCGGCGTTATCGAATTGGCTTTTTAAAGGGGATCATAAAGCGGCGAGTTCAGGAGGTTTTCTCAACCCACATGGAAGAATGCCTCCGTTGGAGTGAAAACACGATTATGGAGTTATGAAGTTTTCACATGAATAGTGGAAAAACTGCCCGAACGTGATGTGTGTAATGTGTCTGTGTGTGTGTTTATGTGTTAATAACTAATCAGAGACATGTGGTATCTGATCGAAGGCAAAGTGGGTTCATCGTCCAGATTATTCCGCATAAAAGAAGATAATTATAGGATGTTTCTGTGAAGCATCTTATCTCATTTTATTGCAGAACAGCTTTTTCTTTCTTTTGTTTATTACGCTACAATGGAGTCTGGCCACCTGCCCTGACTTTGGGTCTGCAAGACAAAACACTTTGATATAAATTAGTTAAGTGTCCTGCCTTTAAAATAGCACCACACAGAAAACAGCTGAACTTAAAAGCACTGCATTTCACTTAAGGTTTGAGTCTGATCTTCACGTCCCTTGTTCCCCTTTTTCTGTCTTAATAATGTCTTCCACATGTAAAGAAGCATGGCAGTGTTTCAGCACCATGGACAGAGCCTCACTGCTCCACACATCATGTTCAGTGTCTTTGTCAGTTTGAAATAACCTATTTAGAAAAGGGAAAAAAAATCATTATATAAAAGTCTTTCTTTCTTTCCTATCAGTTTATCTCAGTCTCCTTTGTCTGGATTTGACAGAGGATATTAAAAAAGAGAGATCATTACTCGTTGGAAGTAACATGTGGTCTTGGTTGCCAACAGTGGGCCTTTTTCACTTTCTCTTAATATAGGTGATAATATCACTTCCTCCCGCTGAAGACTGTCAGTTTAATGATGTCTTGCTTATTTTGGCAAACGTAGAGAATGTAGCATGAGACACATGTGAACGTGGCTCATTTCTTTTTCATTGGAGATGCTTCCAACCCCAAGTTTCAACTTCCCTAATTGGCTGTCCTCTTCTTTGACTCTAGCCTGAAAAGCAAAGCAGACACGAGTGTCGCCTGCCTATAAGTTGTCATTTTATGTGTTTGTAATTTGCATAAGCACTTTCCCACACTTGGTATCTGATATTATTTCATTGCCAATCCAGTCCGATGACACATCCAGCAACTTCAGCTCAAGAGGCAGAAAATAGCTTATTCAAGCCTATATGACCTTTTTTGCCAACAGCCATAAAATGTGATATCAGTAAACAAAATCCAGTTGCCGGTGAGTTCTGCTTTTGCATTTGCAAATAATTCTCACGACTTCCTGTTCCTGTTGGCAAGTCTGATAAAAGCCGAGCATTCGCTGTGTACAGTAATCAGTTATTTTATCACTCGGGTTTTCTGAGAGAATGATGTTTGTTTTTTTGTGGTTTTTGGCTGCAGCGACTCCGTCTGTGTGGTTTATGCGCTGAGTGCTGTCTGCTTGGCATTTCGGTTTGTTTCCACAGACATTTCGGGGCTCTTTTGTTTTTTTTTGTTTTTTGCTGCAGCTATTTTTATGCCTGTCTGTTTATATTTAGTAACTGGCCACCGAGGAATTTTTGTCATATCAGTGTGTTTCTCCTCCAGTGGACACTGTGGAGCTGTTAAAGCCGTCAGATAACAGGGTGTCTGTGGCGGATATAAGTGATACGTGGATATCCAAATATGATAATATTGGTGTGCATGTTGTGCTGTCAGTCCTTTATCTTTATGAGTGTTTACCTCACACACTGGACTCAATTTACTAGACACTCATCTGTTTGTGTGTGGGGATTTTTTTTTTTGTGTACACATGTGTGTGTCATCAGACCAGACAGTGCATGATGCTATCAGCAGCAGAGGATATGAGGACTACTATTTATAACTCCCCTCTATCTCAACTTAGACACACTGTCCTGCCCCGCGGGGCAGGTGCGTGTTCGTGCGTCACCGCGGCTGTGTGCGTGCCTGTTTGTGTGTGTGCAACAGAGTTGGAGGGGGGGGCGGGATTTGAGAGTGGGAGACTGTGAACGTGACAGACAGAGCGAGAGCTGTGAATGACAGTTTGTCTGTGTGTTTATGTACATCTCCATGTGTGTGTTTGTACGTGTGGGGGGGAGCCGCCAGCTGTAGGTGCGAGTGGAAAGAAGAGACATGTCACACTTGACAAGGGTGAAATGAGGGGATATGATTGGCTGTTTTCTGATGTCACGGATTGTGAGCCGTCCCAATTAGAAACAATCATACGCTGCTTAGTCACTCCATCGGTCTCTCGGCCTCCACTCTACCATCCCTCCTCTCTTCTCTCTGTCCATCCTCGTCTCTCCTGCATTTCTTCCCTCTTTGTCTCCAATTTCATGTCTTTGTGAAAGTTTTTTCATGCCGCTCTCAGGCTCTCTTACTTTTGGTGTTTATGTCGTGAATTCTTTATCACAGTCTGCCTTTTCAGTCCATCTGTTATTTTACATATCCATCCTCTGTGTCTCGTTGCCTCCCTCTATCTCTCACTCACTCAACTGCATAAGAAGAACTGTAAGAATAAAATGAATGTAATGAGCAAAAGTAAGTAGCACACAGAACTATGAACAACAGGGAGATGTCAGATGAGAGAAACAGGAGTGAAAGTGGACAGTGAGAATAAATACAGAGTGGTTTTATTCAGTTCTTTGTCGTCAGTTTTGTCCTCAAAGCTCTGCTTCAGTCGAGTGTCCAACAGAGGTGCCCCTGATCTTATGAATTGTAGGTTAGGCCAACCTAAACTGCTGAATATCTGAGGCAGAATACTGAAGCCTGACTCACCGCCGTTCCCGATCATGCCGTCACGAGCAGCCCAACCTGAACCAAATCTCTTCTGTCCAGTCGGGTTTCTGTACGCTTTGCTATGATGAGATCCTGTGAAAATAAAGAGACACAGTTTGGCCGGCACAGATGAGAGCAGGCACGAGCCCAGTCTCATTGGAGACCAGAAAAGAGCAATTATTTCTGGTAAAAGAAAGATTTCCGTGTTTGTTCAATGGTAGATTTTGGCTTCCTCTCTTTGGAGTGCCCGGAGCTCCAATCCTGTCAGACAGGCGCAGACAGCAAAGACACACTCCCACAAACACACACAGACATAAGAAACGTTGGCAGAAAGATCCTGAAATGCAATTATGTAGAGATTATTCAGAAGCAGTGTTCCTTTTGCTTAATTAATTTTGCATAAATGTTGCCTTTGGTATCAATAAATTGCCACTTTCCAGTGAGAAGTATGTTCTCAAAATTTGGTGATTTTTCAAGTAAACTGAATAATTAAATGCTGTTTTTCTGGTTGACAGAATCCTCTTATGTCTAATGACCCACATCCCTGTGAACCTATTAGATTGTGTGGAAGTGCAATGTCACAAATTTTAACAAAGGCTTGTCTGGAATTAACAGCTGCATATTTAGCATGAGCAGCAGACAGGGAAACACCTGTGCCAATAATATCGAAGGAAACACTGATAGCACATACGAGTTGTCTTATAGATGTCTGTTCTTGCATATCTGTAGACACACATTATTCCATATATATAATTTCATACAACCTCAAATCCAAAAACGTTGAGAGGTTATGTAACACGTAAAACATAATGTGATCATTTGCTAATCTTTTTGACATACACTCAATTAAAAACAGCACAAAGACAATATATTTAATCTGCTTATTCTGAATTTAACGGCAGCAACATGTTTCAAACAAGTCGGGACAGGAGCAACAAAAGACTGTGAAAGTTGTGGACTGATTCAAAAACACCTGTTTGGATCAGTCCACAGGTAAACAGGTTCATTGGTGACAGGTGATAGTATCATGATTGGGTATGAAAGGTTCCTCCTGGAAAGACTCACAAGCAAGGATGGAGAGAGGTTCAACACTTTGATGACATGACTGGATAATGAAAATTAGTACATGGGCTCAGGAACATTTTTATGTGTGTCCACAGTCCAACATTATTCTGCCATCTTATTTTCTTCTGTGTGTTCCCTGACTGGCCCCGTGCTCGCCACAGTCCTCTGTATATTGCGGCAAAGTGTGGGAGTATCGGCCGCTGCTGTGATGAAGACAGGAAGTGACATGTCTTATAGCATGACCTCCCTCCCGTCCCACCATGCTCGAGCATTGCTTCAGTTTCTACCCCATTAGAATACACACACACACACACACACACACACACAGGGCTACACAGAGAGCCTCTGAAGAGCACTTGAGTCTAAGTATCAAGTGAGCCGACCTCAGAGGCTTGAATATAGGGGGGAAAGAGACGCGTGCCCGCACTCACAGAAATAATGCAAACAGTGAATACGCACATTATTCAGAGGCCGCCAGCACACAGTGGTAAAGGAAATGCTAGGTCATGCATGTATGGATGAAATTACATGCAGTGCAGTGATATGGTTACAAATGCAAGCCACTACTTTCAGTCCCTGCTTTCTAGTTGTGTCTAGTTTCATTGCCTCATTCCATTGTGCTAGATCTACCCTGTGACTTGGAAATGGAACTCTGACGAGAGGGAAAGAGCTGACCAGTAGAAAAATACAAATTATAATTCAAATTGATTGTTTCATGTACTCATACCAGTTATTTCTTAATAAATATAAATACATTTATTTTATGATTTATCAGTGAAGAGACAGCTCATGTCGGACTAGGAGCCGAGCCTGATGCTAAAAGCTAGGCTAATTTAAATGCTAAGGCAGCAGCAGTGACAGCAGTTGAATAGATATTTGCACTGAGGAATTCACCAAAGTGCAAAGGGTGTGTTGGACATGTGTTACAGAGCGGGGTATTAGATGTGTGACTGTGGCTGTGCCGTGTAAGTCGTCCGCCTGAAATGGATTGCAAGCTTTGCTCTGTGTATCGGCTTTAGAGAAGTGTATAGTCGGCATTAAACGTCAGCAAGGTGGGAAGAGTCGGAGCACTTTGTACGACTGTGTGTTGTGACTCAAAATATATTGCAGTGAAATGGGTTCTGAAATGAGGCCACAACTGCAGCTGGAGATGACAATAATGTTAATGAAACTACCTCATATGGTAACTGATCACATGTCTGGCTACTTTTCCATTTACTCTTATTCTAAACAGTGATTTTTGAAGATGTTTTTTAAACTTGACTTTTGCAGGATGCACTGTAGGTTTGCTTGCCAGTAGCACCTCGCATTACACTGCTCCATCACCTAGCTCTGCCTTTTTTTTTTAAAGTTTAGTCACACTGTGGATGAATTCCTGTAGATGCAGGCTGCAGGCGGTCTGTGCATGTGGTCCGTCCATGTGTGTGTGTGTGTGTGTGTGTTTGAGAGCAGGTGCAATCTCACAAAATGACACCGGGCAGAATCTCCTTTTCTTCATTTGTCTCATATCTCCAGCTTCAACCTTTTTGTTCCGTGTCTCTTACCCCTCGTTCTTTTTTTTTTTTTTTCTAGCTGTCAGGTTGCAGCTCCACACACATGCAAACAGAAGATGCACACACACACACACACACACACCGACCCACAAGTCTGTCATAATTAGAGCGCCAAAGACAAGTGGTGTCAAGGTAAGCCAAGTGTGAACTCCCTGACATTTCAAGGTAGCAGGAATCCACACACACACAACAAATCATGCAACAAACAACCAAAGACAAGCTTTTGTCAATCTGCACATTTCACGATGATACACCCTTTTCTCTTCCTCGCTGTTTATTCCCATTTATTTTGACTCATTTCGCCTAATTTTTAACGGCCTGCGCCGTAATGAATCACTTAAACCAAACCCTCCAACGTAATGAATAGAGTTAATTTGTCCACCTGTAAAAGTGCTTGTCTGCTCCGTCCAAGCTCGTGTCTCAGTTTGGCTGAATTAAGTGGCAAATGATTCTGAGTCAGGTTTAATGGAGTGGATACGTGTGACTCAGAGTGGATGTAACCGTCGTTTCCCCAGAACCAGGCCCGCAGAGTTCTGCAGCCTGCCTGTACCGCACCAATCCAATTTGGGCTTAATTGAATTGTTCTGAGCCCCTCATCCATATATTTCCTCCACGAGAAGCTTATTACTCTCGATCTGTGTGTGTGTGTGTGTGTGTGTGTGTGTGTGTGTGTGTGTGTGTGTGTGTGTGCACGCTCATATTGTGCCAACGTTTAAATGCTCGGTTGTTGATTGATATTTCTGAGATGCACTCTGAATTAGCCGGTGGACTAATAAGGGAAGCGAGACAAAAATCCAAATAAATCTTCAGCTAAATCTCATCTTCCTCTCCCTTCACCCTCCTCGACCTCCCTCCTTCCCTCCTTCCCTCCTTCCCTCTCTCCTCTTTCTTTCATCAGGATGTGAAGTCGACATTCTTCCAGTTCGGCGCCTCCATCCAGCAGGAGGCTCTGCTCATGCTGAACATCATGGAGGAGTACGACTGGCACATCTTCTCCATCGTCACGTCGAAGTTCCCCGGCTACCAGGAGTTCATCAACATCCTCAAAACCACCGTGGACAACAGGTAGGATCAGCTTCTCTGTGATCCCACATCACAGTTTTATTTTCTTCTTAGCCTCTATATCTGATCGCTATTCAATTGAATAACAGCAGCCCATAAGATGATGCAGCAGCACGACATTGTCACTAATTCATTCTTTCAAACTTTTATCTCAAGGGATCGCTGAGGACATGCCCTCTTGTTCAGTGATGTTGAAAAGGCAATTAAAACAGAGCAAATACACACAAAAATAATTAACAAGCAAACAAGTCACATTCAAGAGCGAAGTACTTTGCAATCACGCTTTTAAGTTGACCCATGTAGAATTTTGTTATCTTTTAGTGTGTGTTGTAGAATATTACATTGGTAGATAGAAACTGAGTTTGTACAAAGTTGTGTGACAGTCCATGCAACAAACGTTGATATTTTACTGGATGTGTAACAACTTTGACCTTTGACCTGCTGATGACACTAATAGACGAAGTTGATGTTTTAATCGCTTCATTATTCTTCTTTCGGGACCAAGACTGTTTCAAATATAAAACATTTGTTGTCTGATTTTCATTAGCTTTATTTATATTAGTTATTATCTATATTAAATAGTCATTATTGAAGGAAAGAAGAATAACATCAATATAATAGGTGATTCCAAATGTTTTAATGGCAACAGGAAGTAGTTTATGTTCTAGATATAATGATATAAGAAGTTGGATAAAGTTATAAGACACTTAACATTCAGATGGCGACACTTTAACTTACAGATAAACAACTTCAATCAGACTTATGTAGCCGTAACAATGAAACTACAGAGGTACATTAACAACGGCCCCTTCTTTTGTCCTTGTACCCTTTTGGGTCATTGTTCACAAAATCATCTCTCAATGCCAAAAGTTTGCAGTAAGGCGAACGGAAGATAACGAGCTCTGCAGGTACGTTTCTTAAAGAGTTAATACTCTGCTGGTCCGGGCATTTCTCCAAGCCCATTTCCCCATTTGGTCTGTAATCTCCTCCATTATCACTGCAAATTTCCCCCGAGAAAAGAACAAGTTTACTTTCTAGAGGAGATGGAGCACACAGTGTTTTGGGCCTCCTCCACTCGTACAGGTCGTGCATCAGAGGCAGGATTTCACAAGCATTCTTAAAATGAACGCAGATGACAGGTGGCTTTACTGCACGTGCGGTTTGGCCGTTTGCCGCACCTTTAGGTCGTCCTGACTGAGGCCGTAGCTCTCTGCAGAGAGGAGGAGAGAAAAACTGCTGAAGAGAACAGCAAGCCATAATTTTTGGCCAAAAAAAAAAAAAGAAAGAAAAAAACTGTCAAATTAATGATGCATGTTCAGCAGTGCCTGAACCCATGATATATTAAAGCCCAGCTGAGGAGAGTCTTTTTCATTAGCAGTTAGTCTTTGTGTCAAACCAAACACTGGTTCAACATTCTCTGCTGTATTTATTAAAACTGGTTGCATTCTTTTGGAGGGAGCGGTGATCAATGGGCAAAATGACCGATGCTTAAAATAGCTGCACATTTGTAATTGATCTAATCCACCCAAACACTTTTATCTGATCTGAGAGGCCACAGGTTAATGTCTTGTTCACTGTCCGTTAGAGAAACAAAATATGAAGAAGTTGATAATAGCTTTGAGGGCGTAAAACAAAGTCAGAAGGTTAGCCAGTTCACCGGCTGCATCCAACAATGCTCCTTTCCATTTTTTTTTATTCTCCCACAATGACCTGCAGACCAGCGCTTGTTTATCTTTTATCCATTTTACTGCACATTTGCATGAATATTGTCGGGAAAAATGAGTCATTGCAGCTCAAAATTCGTGTCGGAGCTCTGTGGTAACTCCGGCTCTGAACAAGTCAGCGCCCGTTGTTTGTGCATCTTTAGATCACCATTAGCTTTTCTCAGTCAATATTTCCTCCATATAAATGTACTTACAAGGCTTTAATGAAAGATCCCGCGCGGCATCGCAGTTTTTTAATAAAGAAAAAAAGTAACTTGAAGCCCTGGTGTCAATATCCAGAAGCGATGGTGACCCTCAGCGTCGGAATAATAGCCATAAATATCATTTATGAACCGAGAAATAATAAGCCCAATTACCTGCAATTACCCGCTGTCGATTTCCCGTGTCAGCATTCGGCGGGCCCTCGCGCTGACTTAGTCATGGACAGACAGTTTTAATACCGATGGAGTTCCATCATTCACTGCAGAAAATTGGCCCCGGTCAAGTCAGTGAGTCAAGGCTGACCCTGACCATTGGAAGATATTAGCGCGGGGCAGTAGAAATAAAGGCGCAGATATATCACATGAGAACGAGGGGATGTATTTTGTGGATGGCTACATGGTGGAGATGAGGCAGGCAGGTAGGTGGTCGGAATAGTCTGCAGGTTAAAGTGGGCGGAGCCAGGCTGGGAATGGTTCACTTCTCATTTACATGTATGACGCTCATGTTTCCAACCAAGGTGATGATTGATATTTGTATTATGTGTATTTATCTATATTCAACAAAGAGGAGCGATGCAGTGTTTTATGCTCATGCCTTTCTCTCTCTCTCTCTCTTGCTTTCTCTGTTAATTTGTCTCTGTATCGTTCTCTCTCTTACTAGTTTTGTCATCTGGGACTTGTAGACCATTATCACTCTGGACAGCAAGTCCCAAATCACTCTCATGTTACACTGCCTGTCTGTTGTCGGGTCCTTGCATGACGGTTAACCGCTTCACTCCCCGCCGTGTGTCACGCTCATTAACAGTCTCCAGTGTGTGTGTGTGTGTGTGTGTGTGTGTGTGTGTGTGTGTGTGTGTTTGCATCCATCTCTTTCCCTCACTCTGCCAGCAAGGACCTGTGCTCCTGATTCCACCGCATGCTCCCAGTTTATGATCTATTATTTCCTCTAATTATAGATGTAACCAGCGTTTCCTCTGCTCCTGCTGGTCTTCAGCCTCCCATACCGGGCCCTCCTGAATATTATTGCTCTGCACTACATGAAAAGGAGCCTCTACAAATGCATTATCTTTTTTAATAAGCACTTATTTCGTCCAACTCTGGCGTCCATATTATAGATTAAAAATTTGCTTTGCAATGATCAGGCCTCTTTTTCCTTCCACTCGCTTTGAGCTTTACAGTTTTAACTCTCCTCAGAGAATAATCACACCGAGCAACATCTGTCCGCAGCCGCACGAACCAACACAAGTCTTTGTCCAGAAGATGTGGCAGAATCTAGCTTCCATGTTGATAGCGCCACTATTTTTTGTGTAGTCGCCAATTAGCACGCTGACCACAGGCGCCACGTCGGCCCCTTCCGCATTAACAGACCTTGCTCTCCTTGTCCTTTAGCCGTGTTGGCTGCAACCTGCTGAGCATCATTACAGAGGACCAGCTTTAGCATTTGCATTCCATTTAGCCTTAATGTGTTTCCCTTGACAGTAAGCACTTTACGCCTATTAGTATTCACGTCGTACTCAACAATGATATTAATTATAATGGATAATTATAACTGCCCTTGCCAGCACCTGAGCAAAGTTAATAGTCTATTAGTTAAATATTAACATTTCACTCTTGTCCTCGTTATCCTTGTTTTAGTTTTGTGGGCTGGGACCTGCAGAATATCATCATCCTGGACGCGGTGGAGGAAGACAGTCGGTCTCAGATCATGCTCAAGAAGGTCCAGTCCCCTGTGGTCCTGCTCTACTGCTCCAAGGACGAGGCCGTCTACATCCTGGAGGAGGCCCGCTCCCTGGGCCTCACCGGGTTCGGCTACATCTGGATCGTGCCGTCGCTCACCACCGGGAACCCGGAAATAACGCCCGACGAGTTCCCGCCGGGGATGATCTCGGTGTCGTACGACGACTGGGACTACCCGTTGGAGGCGAGAGTCCGGGACGGTCTGGGGATCATAACGTCGGCGGCGGCTGCCATGTTGGAGGAGTACGGCGACATCCCCGAAGCCAAGACGTCCTGTTACGGGCAGATGGAGAAGACGACCAAGCTGCCACCCAGCGCGCTGCACAAGTGAGTAAAGGAGGAGTGTGTGGATGTGTTGGCTCTGGCATTCATGTCTTTAATGATGAGCGAGAACTTCAGCGAGCCATGTGTCTTTCAAATAAGTAAAAATAGAAAAGGCGGAATTATAAAAGATTTCATGAGGGTTTTTTTTGTTTTTTTATAACATCAGTTGAGCAGCTGTGCACATGGGAGTGTGTATGTATGTATGTATGTGTGTGTGTGTGTGTGTGTGTGTGTGTGTGTGTGTGTGTGTGTGTTGTTTGAATGCATGGCTTCCTGCCACAGTCTGTTTGTTTTCACCCTTGTCCTCAGTAATTAGAGACTTCCACCAAGTTTTTCCACCAAGTCTACATGAAGGATTGAGATTGAAGAAAGATGCAATTACTGCATGAAAGACCAAGAGTTGGCGCTAAGAGAAGAGAGGAAGTGCAGGAGTCAGAGAGAGAGAGAGAGGGAAAGAGAGAGGGAAAGAGAGAGAGAGAGGAATGAAAGAGCTGAATGGGAATTTGTGATTCAGGCGGAGAAGAAACAGGGAAAGGGAAGAAATTGAGACTGGGGTAACAGCGGGAGGCCGCTACAAATGAGTGCTCTCCAAAATTGAAGAGCTCCTTGATGAGTCCTTCTGTTCCTCTTCTCGGTCGTCCCTCCATCGCTCACTCCCTCTCTCCCTCTCTCCCGCTCTCCTTCTCCGTCGTGCAGCCAGTGGGAGATGCTGCAGGTCTTGCCAGCTCTGTCTGGCTTCCCATCTGGCAGAGGAAGGGAGAGACGCTCGCAACCTGTGTTTACATCCCAAATATTGTTTTTTGTTTAAATAATGATGTGTGAAATTACGAGTCTCGACTCCGCATGGAAAAAAAAAATTGATTCCAAAAAAAACAGAACCCTGAAGTGTTCGAGTCTCTGCTGAGCTTCATCTCCTCATTCAGATGCTTAAATTAGAAAACGATTATGACCCTTTAAAGCATATGGATGTGCTTGGTGTTTAACAGTCTGCTCATCATCTTGGCAAACGTTGCACATAAATATAATATTGGGAATATTGTGGGAATTGAGGTTGTGTAATATTTACTTCGAGCGACGAGACACAAACACGATACAGTAAGAGATGAATAATAAAAGAAGTAGATTTAGAGAGCAGGTGTTTTGGCTTTTGGGTAAAAAGGGCCTCCTGGTTATTTCCTCAACTACAACCTAAATACTAGTTTTTCAAATCGAGATCCAAGTCCCAACATTTTCCTGTTGCAGCGACTTTTACTGGGCTGAAACATTTTCATGTAATTGGTCAATAAATCAAGCAGAAACTCTTTTGGCTTATGTGGCAAACGTTACATCACGGGTCGCTTGTGTGTCCACTTCATATCCTGCCAACTTCTCATCAGTATGGAAGAGTCTGAAAGTCCCTCCACCGTTCGGCCAATTTTCATTTGGGTTCTGCAGACACCAAACCAAGTGCACCGTGGGTAGTTAAGGGGGCGTGGGAGATTAGATCACTAACTCTGCTGGTTTGGAGAGCTTGAAATGTCAATAGTCAGTGAGATAAAAGAGAAGTTAATAACAGAGGAGTTACGATTATCAGCAACATTTCTGAGCCTTCGTGGTCGTTTAGTGCAAAGAGACAGCAGTGTATGACAGAGCCACCTTCAGAGCCAGACAGAGCCACTATAGCACTTTAAAAACCGATTCTAGAAATTTATAACTCCACGTTTTGTCAGGTGCAGAAAGAGAATCTCCGAATATCCAGAGCCAGCTGACTTTGTTCCCAGCATGCTCTGCTGCCTCAGGTTCTTACCTAGGTGATGAGTGGCCACAGATGGCTTTGTTGTGGGTGAGAGAGCTCAGCCAATAGGGCTTCAGGGCCAGGACACGGGAAACATGATTGGTCAAGGCTAGGTCGGGGCGACGGGCCAGTGTTGGTTGTTAGACCATCAACGGCTGTCAGGGGAGGTAGGAGGACATGGCCGGCACACACACACACACACACACACACACACAGAGGCAGGCAGATGGGCTGTATGTGCAAATGTACAGCACCAGTGTGACATATTGCAGTATTGAATCTCAGACTTCTCTTGAGTTGAGGGTCGACTGCTGTGTTGGAAGCTAGATGTCCATAAGTGCAGTATCTTCTATCTAAGCATCCGGTTGACGTCCATGTGCGTGTTTGTTCTCAGACTCAACCGTGATTTATGTTATCAATTTGATTTTGGATGCTGCTTCTGTCCTAATGCGACACAACAACAGAGAACAAAAACTTGTTTTGAAGAGAGTAATATTAATAGACGGTGCTGAAATCACAGAAAAGCCTGTAGTTTTTTGTGACAAGCACTGCGCGTCGTGGGCTCTCAGTGAAGTTTTACCTCCCTCGCTCTGCCCCGTGACAGCTGTAATGATAAATCCGCCATGACGCGTCCAAGATGAATCTGTTTTGCAGAGTAATCGAAAAATAAAATTAAATAAAAACAGGAGACAGATGACCAACTAAGAGCGCCGGCCAGTGCAGCAATCAGACCGAGTGACAACTTGTGCTCCATATAAAATATGCTGTGTGCGCGCGCATGTGTGTCTGTGCGTGTGTGCGTGCACGCTCAAAACAAGAAATATCCCCCCCTTAAGAGAATGTTCCGTCACGACAGATTTACAGCGTACTGTTCACCTTGCTGTGGTGAACACTGCGCCTTAAAAGACTTTAGCGCTTATTTATCAGTGTGTCTGTCTGTGAGTGTGTGTGTGTGTGTGTGTGTGTGTGTGTGTGTGTGAGAAAAGGCGTGGTGGTAGTAGTTTGTTCTGACAGCTAATTTCAGTCTCCAGCCCTGATATATGAGGGTCAGAACTCAGGAAACACATGTACACACACACACACATATTACACACACATACAGAGTCCTGGGGGCAGTTGTCAAGTGAGCTGTGCTGACACACACCGCATGCACGCACACACACACACACCACACACTGCACCTGGGAATTTAAAAGATACGTGACACATGCTGTCAAACTAGTTGATACAATCATGCAATTATCAAGCTTTTGTGCTAAAACTAAATTCTGATGTTTATGTTGTGTGTGTTATTGTAGAAAAGTGTGTTTCCCATTTTCACCAAAACTTATAGACATAACCTTTGAATATCTCTTTTGCAGAATGGAAACAATGATTCCCCGGTGGCTCAACATGACAGTCACTCCACCGATGATAAATATTCCATAACCGCATGACGTCTCGTTAACCACGTCTGTGTCAAGATGTGTGTGTGTTTATTTATTATTCAATTGCCACATGTACATGTCTGTCTGCAGCTCTCCTGCGACTTGTGACAAATGTGATCTCACACCGAGTTTTATTCCCGTCCTGTCACCTACGGAAGGATGTTCTCATGACATGGAGTACTGTGCGTAAATGAGTGTGTTACTGTATGTAACTGTCACTGTGTCGAAACTGCTCCTATCTTAGATCCTAATGAGCAAGCAGGCGACAATACATAATGAGAAATTGAGTTGCTCCTCAAAGGCTGAAATTGTGGTTGATATAATGAGAGAAATTGAGAGGAAGACAAAGGAAGTTCTCAAAGGAAGAACACACTTTACAGAGTTGCAAATACATAACATGTACTCAGTGTTTTTAATCATATGAGTCAGGTGTGTGTGTGTGTGTGAGTGCGCAGAAGCTCACATTTTAACATGAAATGCGATTGCAGTTTAAGACAATGAGCTAATTCAAAGTTCAAGTTCCCGATACTTCGCCAGAAGACTCCTTTAGGCAGCAGTGTGTGTGTGCATTTTGTATGAGACTGTGGGAACAGCGGTGTCCAGCAGGCCGAGGGTGCAGCTCCCTCAACTAGCTGATTGCCACCATAGACTGTATAAAATATGGACATAGTGTCCGTGACGTCACCCATAGGTTTCTGAAGAGCAAAAATGAAGCAAATCGTAGTGTGCAGCCATCTTGGTAGCCTACCTCCGATTACTCCAAATATGGACAAAGAGGTGGAGCGAGGGCGGAGCTGAGGCGGGTCCTATGGACCGGCTGAATGAACGCTATTGGCTGAAAAAAGCCGCTTTATTCGAAATAATCAAACTAGCTACGGCTAACCAGCTAGGTTAAATGCTAAATATCGTTGCTAGCCGGCTAACCCCACGACGCTCTCTTTCCCAAACTCAGTGACTAGAATTAGCTGGGGTGACGCCCTTTAGACCGTCAGTGGCTAGTTGTCAATCAAAGTGGCGCCACTTAGATTGACAGCTCTGAATTGTGCATAATGATGTATGCTGTATTTTAAACAAACGCCTTATAAAAAAAATTCGCCCCCCCCAGAGTTGTCATGGAGTAGAAAAACAGCTTATGAGACTAGAGCCATGTTTTGAACCAGGCTGTAAATATGTTTTTTTCTGTCGTAAAATCGGACATTTTAACATGGGGCTCAAATGTAATTGACTCCCTTCTGCAGCCTGCTCTAGTGGTTATTCGAGGAACTGCAGCTTTTTTGCACTTCCGCATTGGCTTCATTTTTCAGCGCCGGAGGTTGCCGCTTGATTACCACCTAGTTTTTGCAGCATCTTTTTTTTTTGCAGGAATATAAAGAACAGCACCGAGAAGTTGTCTGTGTTGTGTTTATCAAGCCGGAGCAGCGTGTGATTGACAGCTGGCGCGGGTACACCTCAGAGATAAATGAACCGTCACGTTGCTTTTTGGTTTTGAACGCTCAGAGCGTGGAAAGACGGGGGGAGGGGGGGTGGGACTGCAGAGCCAAAAAAGATGTGAAGGGAGTTTAGTCAGTCGCGATGTGAACTGCTGCAAATCCCATCGCACGAGGGCTTTATTAATTTTTCATCAGGAGGAAGGGTATCTAAGAAAGGTGCTCCGGTTGTTGCAGGGATTCCTGAACCGAAAAAAAAAACTGATGTTCGAACTGGGCTCCAGGAGGATCCCGAGCCAATACGCACATAAATCCCATTTTGTGCAACAAAAGGAATCGTGCTGAAGCAGCTGCGTGGACATGTGTTGCATTTTCTGCTGCGACTGAAAGCTTGGGAAAGACAAAATGTAATTGTTAGCATTAATCTTGTGCTGCCCCAGCTCACGCGGAAAAATAACTGCGCCGACATAATGTTCTCACACACACACACACACACACACACAGGGGACAACAGGAGGGCTAAGCTAGCATCTTCTTCACCTTGTACAGTCATCATTCACGCCGCGCTTAACACACGCCACCTGAGGCTGAGTGTGTTTTCAAGCCACTCCCCACCTTTAGGTCTCATCTTAAAAGACCTAAATCAGCGTTGATAGCAGCTCCCATCTTTTGTGTGTGTGTGTGTGCGCCATCCACAGTTCATAGATCATGACTGCTGACAGTATACATCACCGCTTTGACTGGTCGTTGTCTTGACGAAGGATAAACGTCTCTATCTTTGACACACACACACACACACACACACACACGCGGCATTATCATCTTAAGATCTTTGCACAGAGCCTTCTCCCTGCAGCCAGGCCCTTTGAGAGAAAATGTAGAGTTCTTATCACAAAGTCAGACCTTTATGAGCATGGAGAGATCCGAGAGCGAGCACTTGTCTTTCTGTGTCAAGATCGCTCTGACAGGACAGGACATGGGATCGGAGGCTGGAAGCATATTTGGAAACACCATCGCTTCTTATATTCAACATTAATCTTCATCGCTCGTGAGTGCAGGAGTAAGAGAACAGCACAAATGGAGGGTTTCGGGGTTTTGGTCCTGGCTGCTGTAATGCAGTCGATGCTCTCATTTGCTTGCTGCAGTAAACGTGTAGTGCTGGGTGCAGCCCCCCCCGGCGACGACTCCTTCCCTTCCACCATCCCAACCCCTTTTTACTCCAAAATTAGAGGGAAAGGAGGAAAAAATAACACGGAAGATATTTTTATCCCAACTCTGTCGAGGCTTAGTCCTCTTCCTCTTCTCGTCACACTTCTTCTCTTTCAATCTCTCCTCTCTTTGTACTCCCTCTCTCTCACTTTTTTTTCCCGGGCGATCCTTCTCCGCCGTCTCCCCACCTCTGTACCTTCTCCTCACCCCCCCTCTCCTAATGAATAGAGAAATTACTGATATAATGGAGGCTGGAAAGTGAGAGAAATTGGATCGCTTTACTATGATCTGAGTGCTACAGGGGGAGAGGAAACATTAGGTACAGAATTGTTGAGGTGGGCAAAGTAATTGTGTGTGTGTGTGTGTGTGTGCAGTGATGTTCATAGGGTTGTTTAGGGTCATTTTTACAGCGTGGACACTCCAGTCTGTGTCCGTATCCTAGCAACGCCCTATCAGGTCCACCTGTTCGATGGGCGTCGGCCCAAACATACTTGCAGACACACACACACACACACACACACACACACACACAATCTGCCTGCCCTGTCTATATCCTGTCGTCTTTGTGACACATGTATTTAATAATAATCATATTATGTGTATCAAACAGGCTGTTTTCACATTGATCCCTCTTTTATCATTTAGTCCTAAGGGTTCAGCTGAATTGAATCTCCGATATCAGGCATTTTTTTTAAAGCCACACTCGACACGATTTTTAGGAGGAACTGAATCCATATCACAAAGAGTGGTTTCAACTGAGATATCGAGAGATAGTTTTATAAAGTTTCGCCACAGGAAATAAATAAATCAATTAGAAAACTCAATACACATATCAGGGTTTAAGACGGAAGGATTAATTGAGGCTGTCTGGCGTCCTCACCTGATCCTTAGCAGCTCTATTAGGAAGTCATTTTGTTTACTGATTCAACTTACAGGATGTCCTCTTCTCATAGTCGTATACCTTGAACATCCAGCACGAGTTTTACATCAGAGATCCTCTATAATAATACTGTAAATAGCGTTTTTCTTTGCTGACTTGCATCAAAAGAGATGACAGCACGAGAGTGAGAGTGACAATAATCTGGATGAGCAACAAAGGAGAGTAAATTATACAGTAAACAGAGAGGAAGTGTGTGTGTGAGAGAGAGAGAGTGTGTGTGTCTCTTCCAGTTAGACGGTTGCAAAAGCGCAGAATGGGCTGTTGTCGAAAAGAGCAGCCGGGGCGCTGGTATTGATTCCAGCACCTCTTCCTCGGCCGCAGTCACACATAATTGGGTTGAGCGCTGCATCCCGTGTCCAATCAAATGGCTTAATACTACTCACCTGGTTGCTTGCAGGCCAATCAGATTATTTTAATCGCAAAACCCGCTCAATCCCCTTATCTCTGGCTGATTTCATCTGAGTATCGAGTTGCTGTGCGTGTGTGTGTGTGTCTGTGTGTGTGTGTGTGTTACCAGCAGCAATTTAAAGGGACATGTAGGTATCGGAAAATGACACACACACACACACACACACAAACAGGCAAACACACTTATTACACAGCCTTTTTCTCTATTATCTCTGTCGCCATCCTTTTGACTCTGTATTATAATTGGGTCTGACTGCTGGTGTGTGTAAGTGTGGGAATCTGTACATGACATCTGAAATAACAAAATGAATTTAATTAACTGTGTAAATGGACGAGTTTAATCCAGCAAGTATTGGTTTATATTTTGAATTAGATAAGAAAATATCTATTTAAAGTTTCGCAGGGGCAGACATACAGAAAATCATAAAATAAATAAATAAATGTCTTATGCATTAACATTCAATGTGTCAAATGCTTAAAGTCAGTTTGTGGCCCGGCAACGGCGCCACCTTCCTGCTGCAGGAGAGTGTGTCCTGCATGGCGTGAACCCTCCTCACCTGCACCGCTCCACTGGGGCTTTTCAAAGACATGTCACGTGGCTCCACGCTCCATTTAGGAGTTCGCCCTGTCGCGCCCGGCCCCCAGAATGGAACGGAGGAAGGAAGAAAAGAGGAGCTGTCTCTCTCTCCCTTGTTGTACATGACCGCTGACAGAAGGAGTGAGGGAGACAGAGTGGGGGGGGGGGGAGAGGACAGCCATGATTAATGTGGAGGCTATGTGGACCCAAGAATATCTTCCCACTGCCCTCCATCTTAGCTAATGTGACCTGCCATATGGGTCACTCATTACAGCGTGTGCGGGACTGTGTGTGTGTGTGTGTGTGTGGTGAGTGTTAGTATGGACATACTATAGCTTTAGATACTATCCACTCTCTCTTTCTGTTAATTTCTGGAGCTGCATTTATAGCAATAAGCAACCAAATCTGTTTGTAATGTACACACACACAATACACATTAATATAAACCTGAAGTAACACTCACATTTGAAGGATTGTCACCTGCTTACAGGTTACACCAGGCACTCGCAGACATTTTTGAAGGATTAAAATTTTCTTTTTATCCCCCAGCATTACATTTGGTTCCCAACACAAAAGAGCCTGTGTGAATATTTTAGCACTGTAATACCAGTAGATTGTAATTTGACTTTTTCTCATGCTAATGTAATTCAATTTCCCTTTTCCTCGGTTTCTCCTCACCTCCGTTCATTTCTCTCCACTTCATATCGCCCCCCCCCCTCTTCCTCCTCCACCTCCTCCACTCCTCTCGCTCTCAGGTACATGATGAATGTGACGTGGGATGGCAGAGACTTGTCATTCACGGAAGACGGCTACCAGGAAAACCCAAAGCTGGTGGTCATTGTTCTCAACAAAGACAGAGAGTGGGAGAAGGTAGGATCTACATCGTGTGTGTGTGTGTGTGAGGAGCTCGTGTCCACCATGATGTTTCTTGGAATTATAGGGTTTTTGTGTACACATTTGTTTTAAATTTGACTCTTTAAAGACCAAAAAACTTCTTTCAAATTAAAGAAAATATTACTGAATTTCAGTGAGTTTGGTTGGTGACTAAATAATAATAATCTCAAATCTATATGGGTGGGCTTCACTAAATATGATATGTCATATGTTAGACTACAGCTCTGGTGTTGTTGCTTGTGTTTGGGTCTGTGTTTATGCTGCCTTTGTTTTATTGTATGTTTCTCTGTGCTGTTTTTTATAATCAATACTATTATCATATTACTGTTTCTGCAGTTTATTTTTGCACATCTGGCAAAATACAAACTAACATCAATATATCTGTGATGTAACCCCAAATTGGCCGATAATGTTGACGTAAGCTCTAGTTTCCTCTTTCATACATTGTTAACTTTAATAAACTGTGGTTTGGATTCAGCTATTTTGGGGCTAATAGCCATAGCCAATCCAAAGAGCTCACAGTCCCGCCCACAGCGTTTGACTGACATGTGACCTCTTTGAATTGAAGTGCAAAAGCAAAACCAGCCATAACTGCTAAACACGCTATTGAAAATGCTACCTCTGCGTCATCGTCCAACACTTACTTGATCAATGAGCTCATTTACTAACAAGCTTATGGATTTCTTTAACCTGTTAATGCGAGGGAAGCGTCTATAACGAACGACTGCTGCAAACGGCTGAGTGTCCTCGCTGTTGTAATGGGCTTTAAATGGCGGCCATGTATCTTTATACCCACGTCTGGCTGCCTCATACTGGCTTAAACGCCTCATATTTAACGCCCCTCAATAGCTCATAGTTCACGGCGGGTGGAAAAACTTGAGAGAAGGATGGGAAAAGGAGAAAGGTGTGGCCAAAGGAAGGATTTGGATCGGGAAGAAATGGAGATGGATGGTGATGTTTTTTGTCTTTTAATTCCTGCCCCAGCTTCTCTTTTTGTCTCCTTCCCAGTTCTCTCATAGCATCTTGTATCTTTCCCTTCCTCTTCCCTTCTCCTTCCTTCCTTCCTCCCTTCCTCCCTTCCTCCCCCTGTCCGCTTAATCTGTGTACTCTGTCTGTCTTTAGCTGTGATTGCTGTGGTGTTCTCTGATAGCACCTCAAACCACAGTTAATCAAAAGCTCAGACCTCTGTTATTGGGGTGGCAAGGGGTCACTGCTCTCGTGTGTGTTTGTGTGTGCGTGTGTGTGTCCATGTGTGTTGACCCATCCACGCTGGTTATTGAAAGAAACACTTTTTGAGAGACTTGTGCTTGGACCAGTCTGTTTTTTATTCAGGTCACATCGGTGTGTGTGTGTGTGTGTGTGTGTGTGTGTGTGTGTGTGTGTGTGTGTGTGTGTGTGTGTGTGTGTGTGTGTGAGCGCGGTACAGTATTCGGTTTAGTTTGCCGCAATCCGCACAGTCTCCACCCAATCTTTTTGAGACTATAGCTTTTTCATATTTCATACTGACACACACACACACACACACACACACACACACATGTACGCACACACACACAAAAGACCCTTTGTTGGTGCGCTGAGGGGAGGTAGAGTGTGTTGTTGTAAACAGAGAGCCTGTGAAATTGATCAGTACCACTTCACTGTGGTGCAGAGAAAGAGACTGAAGGCAAGAGAGACACGGAGACCCAAAGTGGAAACATAATTGGGAGCTGCTCTCTCTCTCTCTCTCTCTCTCTCTCTCTCTCTCTCCCTCTCCCCGTGGTGCAGCCGTCCCACCCATGCGCCAGAAATCAGCAACACACACACACACACCCATGCACGCAGAGAGAGACTTCCATGATGATCAAGAGATAAAAATTCAGTAACTACACTAAAATATGGATATGCACTAAAAATATAAAATGTGTCCCCTTGAGGCACAGGAGGGAGAGACAGGGAGAGGAGAGCTATATGGAGCGATAGCGAGACGAGCGAGCGATGGAGACAGATGGGGCCGAGATAGCGAGAAGCAAGCGAGCAGGAGAAGAAGAGACACAAAGAGACAGAGGGAGAGAGAAGAGAGAGGTGGAACGGAGCCACCAGCATGTGCATGTTTTCTCTCTCTCTTTCTTTTTTTTTTCACCCACTACAGGTGTTTAACACTCAGGTTTTTAAAAGCGTCCACACCTGCTGTTCTCTGCAACACACACACACACACACACACACACACACACACACACACAGTTAGTTAGATGGTATATTTTTGAGTTTTGGGAAGAGCAGCTTTGGCTTCACCTGTTTGTTTATTGTGTTTGGATTTATTTATTTATTTAATAGAAGAAGCGCAGATTGCAGGAAGTCACGCGGGTATATCTGACTGGATCAGAAGCTGGATCCAGTGCGGCGTTATGGGGGAATTTATGTGAAATTAGGCTTTTATCTCTGAAAAATGTGCCGCAGCAACCCGAACAGACACAGTGGCGAGAAAGAATAACAGTTCTGATGGATGCGGCCTTGCCAGGAGGGGAATACTTAAACACTCGCCGAGCGTGGATTTGTAGAAACAGAGATGATGTATTCTATGTTTTTTTAATGTATCTCCATATCACAAAATGCTAATATGATCCAAAGAGATGCTTCATTCAAAGGAAGCGATAAATCAGTCCAATTTCAATCTTGTGTTGAACAATTTGAGCTTGCTTTACTTTGATCATAAAAGCTGCACACACACACACACACATGCAAATATAACCTCCACATTGAACTTTATGCTTTGTTAAATCTAATGGCTGCATCATTAATGAAACTCTTTAGGCTAGCATGCTGATATCAAGCAGGTATAATGTTCATCATGTTCACATCATAGTTTAGTGTGTTCACAAGACAAAAGATGGCTGATCGGTTTTGCAAGTGCTGGACAAAAAGAAAGCATACTGATGAGGGCACTAGAGGCAAAGTCAGGGGATCACAAAAATCATCAGAATGCTCCCATGGGGGGAAATGAATGTAGGTAGCAAATTTCTTGGCAATCCATCCAATGGTTGTGAAAATGTGTAAAAACCACAAATTTGAACTTCATTGTTCCGCTATAGTAATAGTCAGTGGATCAACGAAGCCATCAGGATTTATTGACTGGAGACTATGAATGTCTGCACAAAGTTTGGCGCCAATCCATCTAGTAAATGTTGAGATAGAGACACAGGAAAAGTCAATTTTGAGCTGCTTGCAGCACTGCAGGAAATATCAGCAGCTCACCAAAGTCATAAAGATTCATCCTCTGGGAACCATGAATGTCTGAACAAAATGTAATGATAATCTAGACTATAATTGTTATGATTTTTCCTAACTTGATGAACTTGAAGTCTTGGATGATGATGGTGCTTGAGAGGAACAGTAAGATAAATCTGCATTAATTGACTCCTGGAATAAATTCAATCAGAAAATGTAAAATGGTCAAGCAAAAAAAAAAAAAAAACCCCAAACATATCACGTTTGGACCAGCTTTGAGGAAATGCACGGCTTTAGAATCAATGACACGACAGAACTGACGATGCATTTCCTTGTTGCATTCACAGTTACAGTACAGCCTCACCGACTCAGTGAGAAAAGTGTATTTACCGATCAGGACCAGGATGTTATGTTTTATTCCTGCTGAGTAGATGGAGTGTGTAAATTGCTTCAGGAACTGCTGCAGTGTTAGCAGCCAGTTCACAAAATAATTATTACAGACAGCATGGGATTTGTGCTTGGAGAATCACAATATGGAGAGCAGACACACACACACACACACACAAAAGACCATGTGCATACACACACACTTCCAAATCACCACAATAACACACATGCATTTTCGATCCAGGCCTCACTTTTCTCTGAATCTTAATAAAAGCGCTCCTCTTAGATGTCTGAATTCATGGATGCAGTTTTCTCTCGTTCTTCCACTCTGTCATCCTCTTTCTCTCTGCCCTTGTTTTTCACACACACACACACACAAACACACACACAGGCATGCACATGCATCCTCTCGCACACACACACACACACACACACAAACAGAGCAAGCGCTGGAGAGGGAGAGCAGAATTCATTTTCCCGACATAATTTTGTCTGACAGGAGTGACAGATACTGTTTTATGACTGAATGGGTTTCTCCACGCTATTAGGAACTCATTCTCCCATAATGCAACGTGCCATAGCGATAACTCTCCCAGTGAGACTGGCACAGAGAAGGTGCTTGGCGTAAGAGCACTGACCCTTGTTTTTCTTTATTTTTTATCATTCTCTCTCACTTCAGCCGGGTTCTGTTTGAGTGTGTGTGTGTGGAGGGGGGTGGGGGGTCACACACAGAATGAGAACGCAGTGTGAAATAGAGAGCAAGACACGCAGGTACAAAGAGCAAGGCCTTTCAAAATGAAGATAAAAAAAAGCTGAAGTTGCAAAATAGAGAGAATGCGGAAAACAGGAGGGCAGGTTCGAGGTGACGAGTGAAAGAATAGTGGATGAAGCGAAACAAGGGATTTTCAGAGCAAAAGAAAATAATCTGATAAACACAGTTCTTCGGGGGCAGAGTGTCATCTCATCTCCAAGTGGCTCTAAATTCGTCACAGGGTGATGGGGCGATATGATTGCCGACATGGGATGTTATAATGCGGTAATCCCACAGGCCCTATCATCGTAACCTCCCACTGGCCTCCCTGTCACATTACACACATACACACACATACACACACTACTCTCTATGCAGTGTGTGTGGGGGTTATATCTGCAATTTCATACGGGGAGATTCAGCATTCTGCCGCCTGGCCGGTCGATAGAGAGAATCCTCTCTCCTCTCTGGGCATTAATTTATAACCTCTCTTTCTTTAATTAGAGAAAAGGAGAGACAGAGAGGAAGAGGAGAAGGAGGAGGAGGACAGGAAATCAGAAGAGCTGCTGAAGTCAGCTTATTCTTCCTTTCCTCCTCCTCCTCCTCCTTCTCATTTTCCTCCCTTTTTAAACCCATCTTATTGATGCATCCAACCAAATCAGAGCCAATTCCTGAATCGTGATTGAAATGGTCAATCAGGCCTGAGTTGCCTTCAGGTTTCTTCAGATTTGTGGTAAGTTTTGTTGCACTTGTTGCATAAAGGTTCAACAAGTAGTAAAACCAAACATATTAGGTTGTCATATTATTTGAATTGTATTTCTAGAAGAAGTGATTTTCAGCATAAACTTATAGTTGAAACACTCATGGATAGTGTATATCAGCATTACACACACACAGCTGCTGACCAGAAAATGACTCCAGACTGCTTGTGCATCACAACTCAAACATGTCGAACCTGCACTTGTTTCCTATTCTTTTCCTCCCTGACTCATCCTTGTTTCCTTCTTTTCTGTGACGCAACTCCTATCTTGCTTATTATGCACAAATTCACCCCCCCCCTCGCTTTTATATTAGCAATCCCATTTCTTGCTATACCTCCCCGCCCCTTTGACAGACACGCCTTCACACACACACACACACACACACACACACACCTCCAAACGAGTGTACATACACACACTCACTCGCTTGTGAAATGCAAAACAGCTGCGGTAAGACAGATAGACGAATGCGGCCGTTCCCCCCACGGAGACCGAAGGTGACGCGCGAGAAACCGCACACATGCCACATCAGCGTCCTGCGTCCCCTTCCCCTACACACACTCTCTGCTGGAGATGTAGCCAGCAGACAGCAGAGTGAGCTGTTGATGGTGGTGCCGACTAAGAGCGGGAGAAAGAAGACTCTAATCCCTGTCAGAGGATAGAAAACCACTCAAAGCAAAACAATTAAAATGCTAATTTCACTTCCTCCTCTCTGCTCGCCTGTTAATGACTTAGCCAGGCATGCAGGCAACAACATGCGTGTGCGCGTGCATGTGTGTGTGTGTGTGTCAGCTATTGTCCTATAAGACTTCAGGGTCAAAGAGGTGACGGATTAACACGGCTGTATGTTGTGTGTGTGCAGTGTGTGCATATTGTTTTTTAAAGAGAGATTTTCACACACACATTTGTGGCCTTGTGTGTGTTAATGAGCGGGCAATGCACAACAAACTTTCCACTCCACACTGCATCGGTGCTATATGAGGCTGAGAGAGAGAAGAAGAAAGACTTTTGAAATGGAGGAAAAGAGCAAGAGCGAGGGTTTTTTTTGCCTTTTTCTGGCTCCTGTAACATTAATAATTGAGAGCGGAGCGAAGCCTCGCTGCCTGCCGTTGTCTCTCTCTTCCCCCCTCTGCCTCCCCCCCCGTCTGACACAAACATGCGTAAACATCACACACACACACATGCTCACACACACATGCATTTACAGACAGGTCCGGGTGGGTAAAGAGCATCCATAGGGGACTCCGTGACATCACAGCTCTGAAAACTTTGTGAATTATTAACAGAGTCACATCAAGCTGCCACACACTCTCTCCAACTCTTTCTCATATATGTTTGCGTTGGCAGCCGTGTTGTATTCCCCTCGGTGTGCATTTTGTCATGCATCCCTACACATCATGCTTTTAATCTCTTACCCACAGCCACTTTTTTTTTTTAACGGTGGATGAACATGAATGCTGATTTGTGTGTTTCTGTCCCCTCCCTCAAAAAAAGCAACATATGTACCGTTAAAAGCAAATGTTAACATGTGTCTACGTTTGTAATCCTCTCCACTTCCTTTCTGCTTCGAGTTGTAGGCAACAGATTACAGCAGTTATGTTACCAGGTAAAGAGAAGTCACACACGGCGGATCTCAGAATGGTTTTCCATGTTATGATCACTGGACATGTTTTTTTTTTTTCCACCACCACAAGTAGTTAGAGACACTGTTTTCAATGTGAGGTGTAAACCCAGCAGCAAGCAGTGCTGTTACAGTAAGTGCCCTCAGGCGGATGCTGACTCCTAACCTGCTCACTAATTCAAGTACTGGATCCACATCCTCTCTAAAAGCCTTAAAATGTAAATTCAACACATTTTCAGTAAGTTAACAATCTCGTTGAACTCAACTCATTTATCATCTTTACTATCCTCGTTTCCTTCCCTCCAGATGGGAAAACTGGACAACCGCAGCCTGACACTAAAATACCCCGTGTGGCCGCGCTTCAACTCCTTTGGTGACGCCGAGCTGGACGACAACCACCTGTCCATCGTCACCTTGGAGGAGAAGCCTTTCGTGATCGTGGAGGACGTGGAGAGGCTCACCGGGACCTGCATGAGGAACTCGGTGCCCTGCAGGAAGCACATCAAAGAGTAAGTCTGTCTGCCGTCTGTCAATCGAGCTGTCTGGTGTTTCTGCTGGGTCCAACAAAAGTTCTCATAACGAGAGGCGATAAACATGAAGCGTGAACATAAAGTGACAATCCGGCAGTGGCAAAGAGAAAACAACTGACTTATGTAGTGTCATGGTGGTAATTAGCTTCAACAGGAAACACAGGTGACATGATGAAGTGGGTGTGGCTGGTAGGTGACATGAAGCAGAGACGAGACACTGGACATAGAAATATGACAGAACAGAAACCAAAACACAGAACTAGAACAGACAGAACTAAACATTACATTACATGTGACGAGGCTGGGTAAGGCAGGACAGGACAACTACAGGACTACAACATGACAGGACTGAACTGAAAGATCTATGACAAAACACAGGCAAAAACTAAGACAGAAAATTAAGACAAATCCAGGACAAAAAACTGAAACACAAATCTAATATAGAGCATAGGACAAATACAAGACATGAACAGGATTATGGCATAACGATGATTATGGCAGAACAGAGACTATGGGTGGCAGGAATGAGACAATAAAACCAAGGTAGAACAAAAAACAAAGGCCTGGCTGCAAAACTATGACACAAAATTCAAACGGCAATCTCTGAGATTTAGAACATTATAAAAAGATAAACAAATGAACAAATAATTAAGAGAATGCTATCTAACAATTGGTAGTTGGTGCTAATGCGCCCACTCCCCTTCAGCATAAAGCTTTACCTTAACATCATCAACTATCTATTTACAATGCTAAGCAACTATGAGCGCCAAGACGTCAGTGACAGATGTCTCCTGGTATGTCAATGAGAAATTTCCACCAATCTAAAATATAATGGGGTATTACGCAATATATAACATATTAACAATGGCTGAAATATACTGCAGTGGTCATGTGATGCAGCCTGCTAACCCACTGATTGACAGCCAGCTTTGCATGTGTGAAAATCTTGACTAAGCATTACTGAAAAAAAGTGTATTCAGTAATCAGAAGGTGGTAGAAAGCACATCATCCATTTTCCATTTTCGTCATCACTGTGTTTCTCCACGCTCTCTCTCTCTCTCTTGCTCGCTCGCTCCTCTCATGAGCACGAGAAGAGGTGCAGTGTGCGATCTATGCAGCAGCTTCTTTCCTCCCCCTGAAAATGGAGGCGACTGCTGAACTCAGCAATTTACTTCCTTCCTTACCAATTTTCTCCTGAACGCCCAAATACTGCTAGTCCCTTGCTGTATTATGTTCCTGAAGTGTACACACACACACACACACACACACACACACACACACACGCCCCGAGCCACTCTCACTGTGTGTGTATTGCTCCTGTTGTGGGGATATAAATCTGTTTACACACTCACATTGTGGGGGACTCGTTTTCCTTATGGGGACGAGTCTCCAAGAAATGAATGTAAGTCAGTGTAATGTCCTTTGAAGTGATGGCAACACGAGTGTATGTGTGTGTGACTGAGTGGCTTGAGTGCTGCTGAATCAAAGCATGTAATTGGTTTGTAGATAATTTAATATTATTTCTCTCCACTGGAACGCACACACTCAAGGACGCACAATAAGATTGACATGCACGCTACACACTCTCCGTGTCTCTCTCCGCGCTGCTTCCATGCATGCGTACAGTGTCACTGTGTAGTACAACACAAACACACACACACATATTGCCACACACACAAACGCACACAAACAGAGCTGATTAAGTGGTAATAGGGTCCCAGGGAAGAGGCTAACAGAGATTTTCATCCAGAATCACTGTGAAGTAGGGCGGAGGATAAAGCATCTCCAAGGAGGAACATAAACACACACACACACACACAAGCTCATATACACTCTGTTGCCACATGTCCACTCGCTCACAGGCCAATGCATTCGAGTTTGTTCCTCCCTCCCACAGCGCAATTCCCACTCAAGCATCCGTGGTGTCCATTTGGAGAAGGAGGGATAGATGGAGGGAGACTGAGAGAGAGAGGAATGATGGAGGGGTTGGATCGAGGGATGCAGGGACTTATCCATGCATGCAGAACCACAAATTCACTCATCCAGGCTGGGCCCAAGAACAAGCCATACTCACACTAACACACACACACCCACACACACACACACACACACACACACACACATACCCACACACCGCCCTCTCTGGAGACCCCTCGGGCCCTGTAGTGTTTCTATATCAAGTTGGCCCGGCAACTTCACAAACAGCCTCCATAACATGCTCTCGCTGCCTGAACTGTACCACGGTCCGGCCCTAAATGGGTACACCGTGTTCACGAATGCAGCTATAATACAGTTCTGGCCTATATGCTCACTCCGTCACTACCCCCACCAGCTGAACCTGCCGCGAACTTGACTCAGTTGTCCTTGTTTCTCTTGGTATTATCACAGATCCCCAACCCATGTGCCTCTTTATCATTTGTTATATGTCAGTAACATAATTTTTTTTTTTTTCATTTCAACATTATACAAAATAAAAGTATATATAGCACATATTATGCTTAAAGAAGTCACATGTGCTGCACAGGCGTGAAATTTCACATTAAATTTTCCTGATTCTCTGAACTTGCATCTTACCAATTAAGTCTTTTTCCTTTTGGTCTGTGCTGAAAACCTGTGATTTAATTTGGACTCACTTATTCAATGCTTTTAAAGTCAGGGATATGGGCACCACAAGCCATTTTTAAAATTAGCTCCAACAGCTGCTATAGATAATATCACTTTATAAAGCCACCCTGGGTGATTGCGCAATACTCCACAAAGTCAATCACAACTGCTAACAGATCAGAGCCCGGCTTTTCCAAATGCACCTTTTCTCTCCCTTGTGTGAAACTATTAGACCATAAAAATGAAATCCCTCCCCAGTTTGAAGACGGGGCAGACTTCCTCTGGGGGTGACACTCGCTTGACAGATCGATGGCGACTAGCGGAGATGACACGGGAGTTTGCACTCGGAGCGAGAATCGGCCGATGCCATAGAAATCCTCCAAAGTGACAGAGTTTCTGCTCTGAAAGTGACTGTGGAGTCACGGCCGGACGTGAGGAGAGGGTTTTTTTTTTTTTTCTGTCTTTCCGTCAAGTTTGTGTCCAGGTTGTTGTTAAAGTAAAGGACGAGGTTATCTTTGCCTAATTAGCACACATCTAAAAGTTAAATGAGAGTCCCAGGTGGCTGACAGTTGAGGTGCACTCTGAGTGTGTGTGTGTGTGTGTGTGTGTGTGTGTGTGTGTCTGAACTCTCCTGCTCTCAAATTCATGTACACAGATGGTACAAGGCTTGCAGATGCAGCGCCGTCATAAACCTCCTTCTCTAGAGAGACAGAGCGGTAGAAGGAGAGAAGGAGCATATTTTTTTTCGAGGCTTCTGATGTCATTTCTGAAGAGAACGACCTGAACTTAAAGGTGAAAAAGTCCCAGGGTGATGTTTTGTTCATTGGTGCATTCACATAAATTAAACAAGTAGAATGGAAAGAGAGGCAAACAGAGTTCTGTTTGTTTTTACTGCAAAGAGAGAGAAGTCTTCAGTCATACACGGTTTATAAAGGTGGAAATAGAAGCAATAAGAAATGAAATAAGAAATTTTACAATCAGTGTGCAATTGATATGTTACATATGTTAAATGCAGACTGAATGCCATCTTCAATTTGGTGTCACAGACGCTGAACCGCGGCTGATAATTGGTCGAAGGAGCTGCTGTTCAAAATCCTCAGCTGATGACGTGTGTGTGTGTCTTTGTTTGTGTCTCCGCAGCAACACGACAGAGGCTGGTGGGACATACATCAAGAAGTGCTGCAAAGGCTTCTGCATCGATATTCTGAAGAAGATTGCAAAGTATGTGAAGTTCACCTATGACCTGTACCTGGTAACCAATGGCAAGCATGGCAAGAAGATCAACAACGTCTGGAATGGGATGGTGGGAGAGGTAAGAAGAAACTCCTGCGTGTATGTGTGTGTGTGTGTGTGTGTGTGTGTGTGTGTGTGTGTGTGTGTGTGTGTGTGATTCAGCCAATTCTGAACCAGAGCTCTGTGAATTATTAATTTGTTATTAATTATGTCCACATGTTTGTGGAGATGAATCTAATTGGATTCATATCAGAAAACCTTGACTACTTTTTTGCCCTGCTGTGTATGAGAATCCACAGCAGCATATTAATATATTAGAAAGACATAGCCTGACTGAAGTGTGAGACATTTTGCAGTTTTAGTTCATAGTACATTTGAAATGAGTGATTCAAGCAAAGGTTGAGAGATTGGATGTTTCCACAACCCTGATTCAAAAAAGCTGGAATGCTTTGTAAATAGCCAAGTCACATGCAGGATGTGACTTGGCATAATCTGCTGAAATAAGCAGGGCTGTCCCTTTATTATTATACTCTATTATATTATATTATTATATTGCTTTGTAAGACAAAAACCACAGTGACTCATTGCCAACCAACTGCTAAAGTTGTAGATGTCAGGTAGCAGATCCCTTGTCATCTCAACAAACACCTTCATCCGTGTTGGCACAAACGACGCCACCGAGCAGCAACCTGACAATTCCTAACAGGAAACCGCGTTTTTAATGAAGTCCAAAACTGTGCAAAGCCTCTCTTCGTCTCAGGCTCCGATCCCCACGTTGGACCGAGGCGCTGGTCACACATGGCTGCAGCCAGTCTGTCCGTCACACAGTCTGTTCCTTATCTACAATTTTGGTAACACTTTATTTGATGCCTATCCCTATAACGCATTATAAATGTATTTATAATGCATTATAATGACATTATAGCACTGTATAACTATAGTTATAAACACTCATAAATGATCATAATGCTTTATAGCAATAATCATAACACACTATAAAGCATTTTATCATCACTTATAAGGTCAGGTATTATAATACAGTATAAGAGTATAAGAGTTTTAATATATGACAACTATGATAATTATAATACCCTTTGATCCTTGCAACAAAAATCAGTTAGCAAGGGACCAGCAATCATGAAGTATTATAATACTTGACCTTATAAGCCATTATAAAATGCTCTATAATGTGTTATGCTCATTGTTATAAAGCCTTATGATGATTTATGAGTGTTTATAATGATAGTTATACACGTTTTTAAGCATATCATAAATATATGTATAATGCGCTATCTATGTGGGAATTGTCAGTGAGTTGCCAACAGTTATAATGTATTATAATACCTGACCTTATAAGTGATGATAAAATGCTTTATAGTGTGTTATGATTATTGCTATAAAGCATTATGATCATTTATGAGTGTTTATAACTATAGTTATACAGTGCTATAATGTCATTATAACGCATTATAATGCGTTATAGAGATAGGCGCCAAATAAAGTGCTACCACAATTTTAATCTTTTTGGGGGGAAACAAGCTTCCTTTTTCAATCCCGCCCCGGCTTCCACGGCACAAGTGCACGAACCGCAAACGTTTTTCATGCAGCTACTTCACACAGACTGACCGCTGTTGGCTCCGCAACAGTTTGGGACTATAGACCGCTGGCTGATTGCTCTTCTTTGTCCCCGGTGACCTCTTCACCTCCTGTTTGTACCAACAGATCCTCCTACAACCCAGATAATTCTTGTGACAAGAGAGACTCTTTCATCCCACTCATGATCACTGATCGAGCTCACAAACACTATAATGCAGTATGCAAAACCTTGTTAAGGCCTGAATTTATAACTCACTCCTGAACGTTCCTGATGTTAAAATCCCCTCTATCGACTTTGGTCTGTTGGGTCCCTCTTTAATAAGACGGGTATTAAACGTCTTCGCTATTGACAAAATCAACAGAATAAGAGCATCTATTTCCCCCATACCGAGCCGTCTCACACCCGCCACTTCTCACTTGGTCAATTTCCTCCCATCTCCCTCAGGGATTTGATTAATACTGTTTCCCACACTCACTCTTCCTCGTGCCTCCTTGACATTGTCCCTCCCAGATTACTTAAAGAAACCATTAACGTTATTGGACCACCTCCGCTCGCTATTATATAACAGGCCCCTTTTCATCAGGCCATGTTCCTGAATCCTTTAAAATGGCCACAGTTCAACTCCTTCTAAAGAAACCGCACCTAGATCCTTGCACACCAGCAAACTGTGGATGCATTTAAGCTATTTTTGCATCCAAGATTTTTAGAATTGGTCTGCAAGAGACTTCTGCATCTGGTTGAAGAAATAGACATGAGCTTATACAACTAGGCAACAGTCATATTGTCATTTTGCTTTTTTTGAATCAGGGTTGTATGACTGAAAATTCCTGTTCTTTATGTTCCCAAAAAGTGTTGACTTTGCAAAACTTTCACAGAGTGAAAAAAATAAAACTCTGCTATGAGGCTTTGGCACTGACTGTAAATGCTCAGAAAGTAAACAAATCTCAGCTACTCCTGCAGAAAAGCCCTTTGCATATCTTTAATTACCAGCTTCAACTTGAAGGTAAAAAAAAAATCCCAGAGTTCGTTTTAAGACTGTAAACTTTATCGCTGTCTATATTTTTTTTTACGGCTGACTTTATTCACCGAAGCCGAAGTTCATCCGGCATTCATCTTGTTTAGCGGCGACTCCCACTTTCATATTGATTATATTGATGAAGAAGGGATTAAAAACTTTATTGATGTGCACTCAATAAAATTAATACTCTGGTGCGGGTTTGGCAGGTTGCTGGGTTTTAGTTTTTGGGTGTTATCATGAAAGGAAATGTTAATTTGCAGAGACCACATGAAGAAGCAAATAACTGAACATGGGAGTTTTTCCAATTTATTTTCATTAATATCACATTTTTTCCTCTGTAGTTCTCGGAATCAGTGTCAGTCTTGCAATGCACTGCAGTGTATTAAGTAACTAAAGACTGAACTGGGATCTGATCTGAGCTGGTTGTGTCTTTGAAAGGTTTATTGATTATATTGACACCTTGTTGCATTTGACTGACTTAATGTAAATTTTCCTTTTCTCTCTCTTCACCCATTTTTCCCTTTTTTGTTTCCCATCTCATCTACCAATCTTCCTCCCTCCAACTTTCAAACCTTGCCTCTCTCTGTCCCTCCTCGCCCTCTCTTCCTTCATCCCTAATCACTCACCCTCCTCATCCATCCTCCCTTCTCCCACCCCGCGTCCCTCTCTCTCCTCCGCCCTCCCAAGGTGGTCTATAAGAAAGCCGTCATGGCCGTCGGATCTCTGACGATCAATGAGGAGCGTTCTGAGGTCATCGATTTCTCCGTCCCGTTCGTGGAAACCGGGATCAGCGTCATGGTCTCCCGTAGCAATGGAACCGTCTCCCCGTCAGCCTTTCTCGGTAACTATCGCCCAGTAACTGTTGCTTTCTCCGTCTGACTCAGGAGAGACGGAGAGGAAGATCTGTCTTGTTTGCTTTTTCGGTTTGTGTGAGTGCAGAATGATATTTGTTTTGTGTGTGTGTGTGTGTGTGTGTGTGTGTGTGTGTGTGTGTGTGTGTGTGTGTGTGTGTGTGTGTGTGTTCCCTGAGATACAGAGCTGACAACACAATTCAGCTCTCTTACACAGCTGTCAATACTTGCTCTTTCATCGGAGGGATTTAGCTCAACTCCTGCTTCCTGCCACAATGACTCTCACTTACCTGAGAGGGACTTAACCGCAGGATTTTAACCTGAGTGACCATTGATATCCCCGTTATGGCTGCTCAGTCACGTTCATGTGATGCACGGTGCCTCATCATCAACGTCCTACACACACACACACACACACACGAAGCCACTTACGTGCACAGGCACAAACAGCAAGATTGCATAAAAATGAAGAGTGAAACACACAAGCACAAACACACACACATGTACACACTGACATGTATGCAACATGCAGTTACCTCTCAGAAAGATGCAATTATAAGGGCTTAGCAGAAAAACCCCGTAATGGCTACTTGCCAGCCCACACACACACACACATACACACTCTCACATACACAGTGCACGGCCCCATGCCAGCAGGGCTCTCCCATACATTAGAGCAGGGTTTAATCTCTGCAGCAGCGTTGTGAGCTCAGAGGGAGGACAGGAGTGCTGACACCAGGGCTTCCTATACTGTACGCCTCCTCACGCTGTCAGATGAGGAGGTGTGCTCGTGTATATGCAAGTGTAGGGGCTCTATGAACATGCAAGAGTCAGCTTGTTATCTGGGCAGTGTGTGTGTGTGTGTGTGCACGCAATTGATTTATTCATCCGGTTCATTGAAGGAACGTGAATGAGCATGAATCAGAAAAATAGTGTAAGATGTGAAAATTTAAGCCAACATGTGTTAATCTGTCCTCTTCTTTTTTTTCCCTTCCCTCTCTCTCTCTCAGAGCCATTCAGTGCATCAGTGTGGGTGATGATGTTTGTGATGCTCCTACTGGTGACTGCAATGGCTGTCTTCATGTTTGAGTACATCAGTCCTCTTGGCTTTAACAGAAACCTGGCGCAGGGAAAAGGTGAGCACACACACACACACACACACACGCAGATCATCACATCTACATCGTACACTTCAAACACTTCTAATCTACAATCTGTATGTCCTCTAAACCATCTGTCTCTCTCTCCTCTGTCCTCTCCTTCAGACCCCCATGGCCCTTCTTTCACCATGGGCAAGGCCGTGTGGCTGCTGTGGGGTCTGGTCTTCAACAACTCTGTGCCGGTGCAAAACCCAAAAGGAACCACCAGTAAGTTCATAGTGTCCGTGTGGGCCTTCTTCGCTGTCATCTTCCTGGCCTCCTACACTGCCAACCTGGCCGCCTTCATGATCCAGGAGGAGTTCGTCGACCAAGTCACCGGCCTCTCCGACAACAAGGTACTGCTGGATGGTGGTTTGGTTGTGATAACCTCGTCCAAAAAAGAACATTTTCACAATGGGAATGTTGTGTGTCGGCGTAAAATTTGGAGTCTTCCTGTTTGCAAAAGTCAGAGGGAAAAAAAATGAGAGCATTTTTGTTGGAAACTTTTTCTAATTGCCTTCCTCCTACTTTTCTCCATCAACCTTCATGTTCCCCTCAAAGACTCAAAGTTTTACAGTCGCAAATGCAACTTTCAAACTTTTCACTTGGAACAATTTCGGAGCCTAAAACAACTATTTAGTGGCCGTTTCAGAAACCAATTAGTGCAGATTTGCATTTTCAGCAGCAGTGATTAAAAGTGCAAATGTAAATGCAATGTAATGTAAATGCTGTAAACAGTTATTATCTGACATTTAATTAAGTGATTTAAGTACACACTACATGACTGTACTTGCCAGTAGCATCTGACACAGTATAGGAGAGTGGAAAATCATTTTTTTAAAAAAAGGAATTCCATAGACATTTAGATCTATAATGCAAGTATTTTGATTTAAATGCTGAAATTATTCAATTATTCACAGTGGGAATGCACACTGTGAATAATAGGACATTTTTTCATTTGAGGTGAAATATTCCACTCAGACATTTTCACATTTTCTGGTCTTAAATGCAAAAGGTGGTTCTTCTAACTAAAATTAGACCTGTTTTATAGCTTGTCTAAGCCATATAATAGAAATAGAGCTGGTGCTTCGGTATGCATTTTTAAGAAAATGTTTAAATTAGGGATCCAAATCGCTTCCATTAATAGTCTTTAAGTGAATTGTTACACAGGTGCAATTGTGATAATATGCAGAGAAATGTAACAAAAGTAATGTGATATATAAGAGGAAAAGGTGGCTGCGCAGGAGGGGGAGGACAGGCTGAGAGATTAAAGGAAAAAGGTCAAGCCAAATGTAGAGAAATAGAAAAGAGAAATGGCAGAGAGTTGCTGAGGAGAGAGAGAGACAGATGTACGAGGAGGTGCTTAGGAGGAGAGGGCGTTCGAGACTGATGTAGAGAGTTTTGACATCGTGCAGAAGGAGAGCAGGAGGGAGGGATGGGAGAAGGGGTAAAGCGACTGGCAGGAGGGCGACTGAGGAATAGCGAGAGGCCAAGACGCACAAGATGGTGCAAGACAACAGGCGGACAGATATGGGCCAGGCTGACGGCTGAGGTAGGGAGAAAGGGACGGCGCGAGGAAGGCGAAAGCGAAAGAGATGCGGCGAGACAAGAGAGGGTCAGGGAAGAGAGGAACCAGACAAAAAGGGTAAATGGCCATTCAGACGGATGTGCTGAGCGAGGCGGGACATTGAGCCACCTGTGAGCAAAATACCAACAACGTCAGGAAAATATCCCGGTGAGATGAGTCAAGCTGACTTTGGGCTGACCACTAGGGGGCAGAAAGCCTGCAAATGCACTCAAAGAAGTTATGTCAAATTATCAAGGTCATATGGTTGACATATTAGTTACTCACACACCCAGCAGGCACAGGGGTGACATGGGCATCACATTTGAGGTCCAACACTTTTAACCATGAGTTGGTCATTCTCACATAGAAACAACTGACTGGGCTAACTACACCCAAAATGATTTATGACTGTTGGAGAGCACCAACAACTATGTACTCCACCTTTGTCGTACCAGACCTTCGTCATCACGTGACTAATGTTGTAAAATAGTCACATTTGGTATCAAAACTACTTGGTAAGTTTTAGAAAAGGTTATGGATTTGGTTAAAATAAATATGTTAGTAACTTAACATAACATAAGTTAAGCATGTTACATAAGTTAAAATAAGTCATTGTTGTGTGTTGCGTGTTTGACCAATCGAACGCCACACATTTTTGAATGGCAGACAAATTCTCTGATGTGGGTGGAGGGTCAAAGGACTTGAATCAGGCTGACCAATTTAGGAATGGAGACCATAATAAACGCAAATAGAAAATGCCTTTCCTCAGTGACTTACCAGTGGAAACACAGCAGCTTTGTGTTCCACCTGTGGAGACGTATAATAAAACTGTTTGTGGGTAAATATGTGGTTCTGATGAACTGCACAGGCCAATCAGAGGAAATCTGATACATCACAGTGGTTTGGATGTGATTGTAGAGTCTGAACACATTCACCCCACTTAGGCAGGTCTACTGACGTCTGAGGTGATTAGAGGATTGATAACATGAGCCGTTTTGTTATAGTTGGCCTATAAAAGTGACAAAGCTGTGATATGTGTTTATGCATCTCAGCCAGTGACAGAGAGAGCTTTTATTTTATTTCATCTTTTATGAAGAGGGGGTAATGAATGTGTACTGAGCTGCTGGCCGCTGTCTCATACACAAGCGGGGGGTGGGGTGGGGGGGGGCAGTCAGTGAACAGGTCTGTGGTGTTTCAGGCTGTGCAGTCACCAGGGATTCGTCTTTGCAACGCTGGCTTATTTGTCTCTGCTTGCTGAAGAGGACATGCTGTTCCGGTTTCTCAACAGCTGATAGTGGAGCACGTTTTTAGTGCACAGACCGTTTTTAGTGCTCAGACTTTAGGAATTCAAATTTCAGTGTTGTGCTGCTGACGGTGACATTAATAACAGCAGCAACCAGGTTTTGGAACATGCATCCATTTTGGAGAGATCTGAAAAAAACAAATAGCATATTGAAACCAGCTTTTTACATCCTGTGATATAAATGCAGTCGATGTATCTGTCTGTTAAGGTTTTATTGCCCAGTGATGTCATTTTGAGACTGACTGTAGACTACATGATATCAACCTGATAATAGCTTGATGCAACACATGTAGGGTGTCAGGAACGAAAATAGCATAGGGTGTGACAATTTATTGTTTGTCCTGTGTAGTGTATCATAGTGGATGACGGCCGCCATGACATCTGGGACGCTTCACAAAGTCCCAGTATAACATGGCAAAGCAAAAGAGGAATGGTGGTGTTGGTGCTGTGGGAGGGCCAGAGTTGTTTTTTCTTTCATCCTTTTTGAGATTTTTCCAAATTCACTATCATACACACCATTTTGAATTCCATTGTTTCTTTGCCTTCTTGTTCCCTCAAGTCGATCCTTAGCACCTCCTTCTTCTTGATGAACAAGTTGTGAAAGATGGCAAGATGTGATTTATATCTGTCATTCTTTTGGCCAAATCAATGCAAGACATTTTGCCAAATCTGAAACACCAACCATCTTGACCAACTTGCATTGAAACTTCTTTTCATATTCCCAACATTATGCAAACAAGTATTTAGACCTTGATGTTAAAACCACTAACGAATCTCCTCACGTAACGCTTCCAGCTGTTTGTTATCACCACTGTCACCTTGTTCAATTAGTTAAACCAAATATCTACAGTCTGCTTTCTTTTATTTCTGCCATGTCTCTGTAAAGTGCGATATGAGCCTAAGGTGCTCTATCTGCTGCGCGACTGATGCAGCAAAAAATTACACGATGTCGTGACGATGGCAAGCGCTCTCGGACGCAACACATGTAAACATGTTAAAAAAAATGCATCGTCGCCAAAGAGCTTGGACCATTATTTGAGTTGCTTTTGAAGGACTGTTCATAAACTGCTTTCAGATTCAAAGAGTGGATTCGAGGTTTGAGGAGATGCGGAGAAAAATTCAGCTTGAACGTCGGAAAGTTGATTGACAGGTCAACACTTTGCACAATGACACACACAAGAACCTGCTTCAAGAGAGGTGCAGTACACATGTAGAAAAACAGAGTTGCATGTTAGAGAGATGGATAGTTAGATAGTCAGGAGCATTGAGGTCTAGAGACCCCAATACACACACACACAGACAAAAGGCAGTGTTGGACTTGGCTTATATAACAGCAGAACTTGTATAAGAAAGCAATAGAGAGACTAACAGGAGAAGAGCAGAACAAAGGAAGAGGAAGAGCAGCAAAAGAGATATGGGACAAAACAAGAGAGGAGAGGTGGAGAGACAGTATTAAGTCGACAACCACAAAGGGTTTCTCTGACTGATTTGTTTGATTTATTGATTTAGACTAAAAGTGCAAAAATTGATGTAACAAAGAACAACCTTGGAAACTGATCTCAATCATCTGTGTTAATATCTACTTTTGAGCTTTGTGCATTACCGTCGCCTCACCACCACGTCCTGCAGCAGGGCCCCTTATCTCCACCTGTCTGAACACGGACCCTCCTCTTCCTCTGCTCTTTCATTTTCTCATCAACTCTGCATCGAGGTTTCATTAGTAGCAGCTGCTGTGCTTCTCAAAAGCCCTTCGCTGGTAATTATCCAGGCAAGAGAAGAGCGCTTTCATAATCTGCATCTCCCCCCGGTCGAACCCTGCCCACCCTCCCCACCGCCGCACTGTCATACGTGCCCTCTCCTGACCTCACAGCTCCACCTTAAAGGACGGAAAGATGAAGCTCCTGCGTGAGGAGAGAGCGTCTCCTGAGGGCCATCGCTCGTGATGCTGACGCCCCGTGACGTCATCGCTAACGCACACGCATGCACGCACGAAAGTTGACGTATCAAACGCACCCTCACTCTGACCTGCTTACACAATACACACACATGTGGGCCGGCTGATATACAGCATACATATCTATTAATATTGACATTAATATTAAGGAGAGGCATTTATGATGTAACTAGTTCACATAAACATTTCAGCTCCAGATATCAAACAGATTTTTACAGATGTTTTACAGACAGCAGTGCTACTAATATGCAAATGAAATCAGTCATGCGCCACCTATAGGTTGAGTCACCACTGTGTTGTATGAGTGTGTGGAGTGAAACTGACGTGTGAATACATTAAAATGTCACTGAATATTATTGTACAGTGCTGTTTTATTAATATATAGCGAAAGCGTTCCTCAGTACCACACACACACACATACACACACACGGAAACTGTGTCATTAGAGTGGAGCTCATAACACACACTTCTAATTGATAGGGTTCATCTGTTTGTGGCACTGAGGGCAGATTGTTACCGCAGTGCTGGAGGGTAGGTTGTTACCACAGCATCAAGCACACTACTACAAAACCCTTGACCTGTACACCGACCAGATTATACCTGAGAGTGATGCAGAGAGGGGAGGAGGGAGACAGAGAGCAATGATGGGAGATTTAAAAAAAAAAAAATAGGGAATTTAGCCAGAGGAAGGAAGAAAAAAGAGAGAGAGAAAAAAAGGAAGTGGCCTCTCAACTGAACATCTAGTAAATGAAACGCTTGTGTTTGATGTTGTACATCATTACAAATATGTATTATAAAATAAATAAGTAATAAAAACCGGGGGAAGGGGGAGGGAGGTTAGAGAGATAGTGTGACGCCAAGAGTGGAATATTAATCTGATTACACGCACGATTCACAAAGAGACAAAGACGGAGAGATGAAATGCAAAGGTTCAGATGGAGGCAAAGAGAATCGTTAACCAGCCATCGGTTGAAGTCAGCTCGGATCACACAGACTGTGAAAGGGTTACATGAATTTTTTTTTCAATCCTGTTTTTGATGCTGCTGTGTTTCGCAATGCCGCGTCGCGAGAATGAAGCGATTGGATTTGGACACAGTGTTTAACTGGGGAAATCTGTGAGGTCTGCACAAATATTAGAACTTGCAATGGGATCGCTATTGATTATCTGATTTATTAGATCGAGATACAACACAGACTGTTTAAGTGCTTATAGACCTATAAACAGAAAATGAATTATTTTTTTTAGGAAAACTGCAGAATAAAACGCAGACACTCAAAAATGTGTAGAAGTGCTTGAAAAGTTGAATCTATAATGTGCAGTTTGCAACATGCTTCTTCATTATCAAACAGAATCTATGTGTTTTAAAACTAGATTGATGTTTTGTTTCTGGAAATATTATTTTTTATGGCAACATTGCAATACATTACCTGGAACTTTTATGTAGCATTCTAGACCCTTTTTACCAAAATGAGGTGCTTTTCAAATGCTTCTTATGCTTCATGATATTATTGATAGTTGACCACAGTGAAACAAAGACAAGGTTTGGAAAATCACATGAAAATTATTGCATCCATCCACCCACATATGCAGTTTGAGGCACACAGACACACATTTGGAATACGCTTTGTCTCTCACTGCTTCTCCCCGCGTTCCTGCTTTCTTTGCCCTTTGCTGCTCCCTCTCTTTTTTCGTCTCTCCTTATTTTCCCTCTCCATTGTTCTTCTCTCTTCTCTCCCTCAGTTTCAGAATCCGTACGCATACTCGCCTCCGTTCCGCTTCGGGACGGTTCCAAACGGATCCACGGAGAGGAACATCAGGAAGAACTACCCCGCCATGCACCAGTACATGGTGAAGTATCACCAGACCGGAGTCCAGGACGCACTTGTCAGCCTCAAAACGGGGTAACTGATCCGTGATCAAACACTATTTGGCTAATGAAAAATATTCGCTTGTCAACCTCAAAAAACCACTGTGTGTGTGTGTGTGTGTGTGTGTGTGTGTGTGTGTGTGTGTGTGTGTTTGTGTGTATGTGTGTGTTTGTGTGTGTGTGTGTGTGCGCACCTACGTGTGTGCATCCATGTCTGTGAATGTACTTGCTGTCACATGTGTGAGTTTGTGTGTGTGTTTTTGTGTGTGTGTGTGACAGCTCCTCTGAGACTGGGGATGAATGGGCTTCCTCATTGGGAGCAGCAGGAGCTATTTTTAGCACTGGCCTCTATAATGGGACTGGTGGTGGTGTGTTATGGAAGCATACACTCGCCAAAGGATCTGAGAGAGCAAATTACAAATTCGAGCACTGCTCAGTCGTCTGCGGGTCAACTTTTGAGAGCGCACGAGGGACGTAGAATCAGATTTTGCTTGATGATGATGGAGGAACGGACGACTTGATGCAAGAGGAATTGTGTAACTGCATTTGAGCCAACAGGGGGAATCTCACGCTTGTGATGATCAAAGATGTTCGCACACACTTTTGGCAGGTTGAATCCCCAGAGTTCAAAATTAGAGGAGCTGTTCGGTTTGACCTATAAGTGAATGGTCGCCCTTCATTCTATTTTTAAAGAAGAAAATTGCCTTTTTTTAACCATCAGGTGGAGACAAAGAGCAGAATTTGGTCTCTGCGTTATCTCAAAATTCAAAATGCATTGACACTAAATGGCTGAACTCAATTGTAGTTTGTTGGAGATTGACCTAGTTTTTAAGCTATTATTGGGCAGTTACTAGCTATATATCATAGTGAGCATTATCTTCATGATAACTTCTATTTCAATTTTCATTTTCTTACCCAGATGTAGGTTTCCTCATGTCTTGTTTTTCTGTTTTTTATAATTATAAAACCGAAAACTATTAGAACCATTATAAGAAAAACATGTATGAATGAGACTTATTACTTTTGAGTGAAGTGCTGCCCTCAGAAATCTAATGAGCCTAATCTGATCCAACTCCATGTGGGTTCCAAAAAAAGTTCAAACAAATATAATAACATTTGATTATTATGGGCTGTAGCTACACTCAGAACAACAGCATCTTTGCAATAGATGTGGCACAAATCCAACCTGCTGCTACAAATAAACTGGGTGCTGGTAAGGGGATAGCAACAATCTACAGTGGAGATCAACACAACCACTATGATTTGAAATTGTAGGCTAAATGATTGTATATATAAATGTATGCATAAAATACATAACTCACGTGTTGCCCTAAAAATCATATCGTCCACAATCGCTTCTTACACAGGAGCGATATATTCAAAAGCTGATTTTTTATTTTTTATTTTTTTCTGTGTTGTTTGTATTTTAACTCCAACAACTCCACATCCAGATGTGGTCGTGTCCATTCCAGCTTTTCTGGTCAGAAATTGTTGTCGAAAACAGCTGGAGAAAACTGAGAGAGCTCACTCAGAAACCCCCGTGATTGGGTTTGCACGCTCCAATCTGATTCTCAGCTCTCACGAATCCCAAGTGTTGACTCGCACACTGAGTAGCAGTCAGAAATGTGTTTGGCGCTCTCTCAAGTCCTTCGTCGTCAGTGTGCCTCCATCGTGGGAGCGTGTAAAAAGGGGCTTAACACAAAGCCAACAGAGGACAGATTGAATGTGTAGAGTAACCTGAGAGGGTTGGATGGATAGAAAAGCAGAGGTAAATACAGGGAAAGGAAAGAGAAGGAGGAAAGGCACTCTCATCACATGGGAAAAAAGAGGAAAGGGGCCGGGGATAGGAGGCCAAGGGCAAAGTAGCTGATTGGAGGAAATGAAGATAGGGTGCAGCACAGGAGGAAAGGACCATGAGAGTAGAGGAGAAGAAAGTGGGAATGGAATGAGAAATGAAGGGAGGGAAGAAGGGGCAAATTGAGGGTGAGAGTAGAGAAGGCAACAGGAAGAGAAGGGTGAAACGAACATCGAGGAATGGAGAAATGAAGGCAGGAAGAAAGAGGTAAAGGACAAAAGGCTGATGAGGTGATGCGAGATATTTCTGATTGGTTAATGGCTGCGGGGTGGGATCCAATCAGAGTTCTCGGCTTGAAGGACATCTGCCTCCAGGAGAGAGGGAATGAAAAGAGTACAACAAATATGAGGATATAATTTATGATTCATGATTTTTTTATGCTGTTGTGTCTTTCAGCTCATTCTCTCTCATCCATAAGTCATAAGTAAACTGGATGTAAACATGCGAAGACAGCTTAAACCACTCCGGCATCTGTAATGCTCTCAGTCGCTCTCGGCTGTGTTGTTGTATTATCATGCAGCGCAGTGGTAAACATACACACACATACACACACACAGACAAACATACATACCTCTGTAAACTCATACTACATGCACACAATTCAAATGCTTAAAATGCTCATGTTCATCTGCGCACACACACAGCCAGCTGCAGGTGTGTGCGGGCGGTAATACCCTCATTGATAATTCTATTCCGTGGTATTAGGAGAAGAGCAACACTGCGGCGTTCAGCTGTTTGAGGCTCGATGGCTGGATTAGCTCTGATCGCACATAATGCTGACAGGCTTTACACGCGAAATCTGTTACAGCCACGAGAACCAAAACTATGCACGAGGGGGGGAGCCGAATTGCTTTTACTCACAGCACCAGCGAAGTTTAGATTTTTTAGAATTTTTTTTTACAAATATTCATGAATCGTTTTAATAATGTATCCACCAGGAGAGACAAGTACAAGTGACATGATGGACTTGACGGAGAGTCTTTTGGACTCTGGGGGGGAGACGTCTTGATTGAAGAGTTACTGTCCAAGCCAAGGAGAAAAGGATAAGAAATAGCCAGTGTTGGGAAAGTTCACTTTCTATATGAACTAGTTCAAAGTTCAGTTCAAACCTTTTAAAATGAACTAGTTCAGTTCATCGTTCATAATTCAAAATTGTGAACTAAAGTTCATGCTTCCCCAAAATGAACTATTTCGTTCTTTTTTCGTTCTTTTTTTTTTTTTTTTTTTTACGTTGCCACGAGCTACGAGCTAATTCTCGACTGTATGGGAATTAGTTTCTCAGTAAACGCATCCTCCTTCCTCGCACACATGTGAATTGTGACGAGACTGACGACCGCTGATGACAAAGTTGGTCGAGCGACAGGCAGGACTTGCGGTTGCCAGATCGGATGGTTATCCGCGACATTTTAATGGTCGTTTACCATGTGTTTTTACTGTTTTAGCTTGGTTTTTCGCCGAGGGCTCTTGAAATCTGGCACGAACGTAATCTGAACGAAATCAGAGTGCCGTTCAAGAAACAGCAGAATGAGTGCGTTCACAATTTAACGTTCATCAAGCAAAAATGAACGGGACGTTCACGTTCACCCAAAATATGAGTTAGTTCATGAGTTCGGGTACAACACTGGAAATAGCCTGTGTGATCGAGAAAGCCTTGTTGTCTTCCTACCTGAACTTACACTCAAGCTTCATTTAACTGTTGCATTTGTATCTGACATGAGAGCTGGGAGACAAACACAGCCTCTTCATTCATTTTAAAGAGACCAATACTACAAAGGATATCAAACAAGATGGCAAAAAGGTGAATCATGACCTTACATTTATAGCCTCAACAAGCAAAAGCACACTGCAGGTAGAATACTACAAAAATTGAACGTAGATATTGATGCAGAGGAGTTATTACAATTGTGTTAACTTTCCAAAGTTTCCACAGATTCAGCGTGAAGAGTCTTGGCACCTCACGGCCGCTCAACCTGAACTGTTTGTGTTACATATTCTCTCTGATCCCGGAGCCACACCGACACAGCCCCTTGTGTTTTGATGACGCAGCACTGTTGTCAGTCTGAAGACAGCTTCGCGTGTTTTAAAGCAAAATTCCAGACATGAAATCGTCTTTCTGTTTTGGGGTGACGTCCAATGCTGGAGTCATTTGAGATTGGGGTTTATATTGCTGACATGTTTCATGTGGGGTCCGGGTGCTGTTTGCAGAGCACTTCCACTGACAGCTTCTGTACTCGACTGAAGAGTTTCCCCGTAGTGGTGTAAAATAAGATTCCCAGTCACACTGAACGGCCATTTGCCGCGTTAAACATTACATTCAAAGGTATAGATGGGAAGTGGCAAGAAAATCTGCGCTGCTACATTTTATTCAGCCCAATAAAGGTGTGACGGATCGTGATGGCTGAATCCCTCTCCCAGCCATTAGAGCCACACGGTGTGTCTGGCCGGCGTTCACAAAACACGCACGCACAAATCCATGCTCACGGACACGCACCGGCACGCAGCCACATGTGCGCAATAACACGAAGGAGGGGGGCACACACACACACACACACTCCGACACACACGCCTGGTTTCCCTGCACGTTTGGACACAGCCTGTGTGTGGATGGAGCCAGTGCTGGGTTAAGCTAATTACACAGCTGAACTATCGGCTGTGAGCCTCCGTTAGAGGGGCTGGATCTGACATTCAGTAAATGCCAGCCAGTCACTGCACTATTAGCAAGGCTCTCTATGTGTTTATGTGTGTGTGTGTGTGTGTGTGTGTGTGTGAGTGTGTACGGGCTCTGACGGAGTGAGAGAGCAGCAGTAAGTGATGGCATCAGTTACATTGAAAATGTCAGTCTGAGTCTGGGATATTTTCGTTTGTGCGTTCCACTTCGCAACCTGCTCATTTATGTGTGTGTGTGTGTGTGTGTGTGTGTGTGAGTGTGTGAGTGAACATCGGTAGAAAGAGAGAGAGACAGTGTAAATGTTTGTGTCTGTCTAAAGTTTGTTTAGGTCGTCCATGTGCCTCCAAGGTCCTATCACCAGTGAAGCGTGCCGTATTGAACGGCAGCCACTCCCCACTGTGTCCTCCGTGTGTTTGGTTACGCTCCGATTGCAGTCCCATTGGAGACGATTTAACACTTTGGAAATTGATCCGCAAAACAGCACGTTCTGAAAACCGAGCCTGCTTTCCGTCTCCACCTTGCGCCCGCCTGTCACTCGCTCGCTCTTTCTCTCTTAAAAAAAAAAAGAAGTTTTGAAACCCCTCATGCTTTGTCTTCATACCCTCCCTCTATCTGTTTTCTTCTGTCTCTTTCCTCTGTTCTTTTTTCTCCTCCTTTGCAGGAAACTGGACGCCTTCATCTATGACGCTGCAGTGTTGAACTACATGGCCGGCAGAGATGAGGGGTGTAAGCTGGTGACCATTGGCAGCGGGTAACTAAAGCTTTATGTCTTTAAAGAGACATTTTTTTGTCTTCATGGTCTGATCCCACCATGTTGTGGTTCAAAACATTGTGTAAAGTTATTGAAAGGGTTTTTAAAATGCTCTTTATGGTCCTAACGCACTGATTTACTGTGATGGAAAGTCTGTTTAATTTGAGGGACTTGACTTTACTTGAGCACTTCCCCATCTATCACTATTTGCTACCACTTTGTTCTTCTACTCCAAATTCAGGTTTTTGCTTATAAACCATATGAAAAGTACAGCTGAAACAACTATTTTTGTAACTGTCATTTTTCATACAAAAACACTTCATGGTTCCAGCTTCTCACATGAGGATTTTCTTTCTCTGATTTTCCTTTTTATTATCTTAATGATTCTGTTTTTAATAATTTTCAGCCTTGGAAGGTTGGTCGGACAAAAAAAAGTGTGAGGGTGTCACTTTGAGATCTGGAAAAATTGTGATGGCGTATCTCACTATTTTCAGAATTTTTACATACCAATCAGTCAATTGATTAATGGACTCTTATACAAAATAGTTCAAGAGGATGAAGGTCAGACTCCAGGAAGTTACTGGTCCAAGGTTCCAATGTCTGGAGGTGTCAGAGTGCAGTTATGTGGTGCCAGCACATAAGTTTGACTGACATTCACTTTCATTAAATATGTCATGATATTAAATTGATATTTGACATATTAATGAAAATTAGATTTGCTTAATGGATCATCTTCATCATTGTAATAAAGAGATACTTATACTATACTGTAGATAATGATAAAATCAAAATTCATTGTTCGTTGAATGTATCACTGGTCAACGTCAGATGTTCCTCCTCCCCATGCTGGCTGCAAAGAGATCCCTCTCCGAAGCCGTGTCAATGTCAGTAAATCCACATTCTGCATCCTGAGCCAAAATGACTTCTTAAGTTCAGCTTAAGATAATATGAGGCTTCAGCCGTTTGACTTAGACAAATCAAGTTCGTCTCTTTAGTACAAAATTCCCTCTTTGTGTTTCCCCCCAGTGTTCTCTCGCTGAGCTGCAGCAGCAGGATAGTGACACAAAGAGAGAATTTTGTACTAAAAAATAACTTTGCAAGATACATACTTGATTTGTCAAACACAGACTGCTGAGGCCTCATATGACTGGTGGCATTTGCCTGTGCTTTAAGAAGAGACCTCTCTGTGACTAGTATGGAGTGGAGGAATGATTTAAGCAGTTGCATATATAGAGCTAGTCAGGACTGTAATAAGATAGACCTGATTTACAAACCCACCCTTTAAGGCCAGAGACTGGGCATGCTTGTCCAAAATTTTTTAACTGTTTGTATATCTGTGACCTAAATTTCTACTTCCTGACGTTCACATGCATCATTATGCACAAGCTCTCTTAAACTTATTTGTAATCAAAGTGGAACGATCTGGAGAATTAAACACAAAAAAATTGTTCCAAAGGTTAAAATATGTGATTTCTGTGTGTGTTTGTGTGTTTGAACGTGCTTGTGTTCAGGTACATCTTTGCTACCACTGGTTACGGCATCGCCCTGCAGAAAGGCTCCTACTGGAAACGGCAGGTGGACCTGGCCATCCTGGCCATCATCGGAGACGGTGAGAAACACACTCGCGCTGCGCTCTCATATACAAATTCAAAGTGCACGACACTGTCCACGAAGGCAAAAGGTTACATTGTTCCTTGCCAGCATTGTAATTCATGCACACAAACACACACACACACACATACACACATCTCTGCTGCCTTGTCTGCTGACAGCACAAAGGGAAAGCAGTGAAGTATAAATAGTCCTTTGATGTTATTCTGGACACAAAAGGCTGCTCTAAACAGAGGGCAGAGTGTGTAAGTTATTCTAATATATTCCTCTCTGCAGCACCAGATCTGTGTGTGTGTGTGTGTGTGTGTGTGTGTGTGTGTGCATTACTCTATCTGAATCACCACATTCCTTTATTACAGTAGCCTCAGAAGTTCTTACGTAAACAATTTCCTTCTGCAAAACAGAGAGAAAGCAAGACAGCTCGAGCTTTTAGTGACAGATTCATTTACATTTTACATCGAAAGCGTTTTGCTGACGCAAAGTGTTCGCAGCCACTCACATTAAGTGCACTGAAGTTGATTAAATGAACATTGTTGTCATAATAATCCTCTCGAACTGAATCTTATCAGGGCTGCAGAGCATGCAGGCCACACTCCATCGTATTTCATGGCTGGATAATTTTTGACAAAAATCACACTCTGTGTTTTTGTTTTGCTTTGTTTTCATCCTCCCTATTATTAATCCCGTCGGGTCGCTTTATTCTCGCTTTTTTTTTTTTTGCCAGAGACCTTCAATGCAAATTTAGGCTGAGGATGTTTGGCTTCAGTTTTATTCAACCTGCTGTTTCTCTCAAAAAAAAAAGAGAAAAAAAAGTGACATAAAAGTCATAAAGGGAAAAAGACAGGCGAGAAGAGAGGATGGGATGAGAGAGAAAAAGATAAAAAGAACTGCAAAGAGAGAGTGACAGATGAAAAGCGAGAGGAAACAGAAGGAGGGAGAAAGTGATGAGAGGGACAGAAAAACAGAGACGGCGAGTGTGTGTGTGTGTGTGTGTGTGTGTGTGTGATGGCCAGAGAGAGGTCAGAGAGAGGACGAGGGAGGGGGGGATGAGAGGAAGACAAGGGAAGAGCGTGAGTCAGGTAGAGGGAGAAAGAGAGGAGGGCAGGGCCTTGGTAGATGACGGCGACTCTGTTTGTTGGCAGATGCTACTTGATCAGATAGACGCAATGTGGGTGGAGAGCATATGGCTTGTAATGGACAGAGAGAAGACAGGGAGAAGATGTGTTGAGGGAAGACTTGAGGAAAGTAAAGAACAAACTCTGGAAACACATGGTCAGACAAAGTAGACAGTTGCAGGTCACGCTTGATCTTTAAAAGTTTCCTTTAGAGAAAATATACATACTTTTTTACTCGTGCATTTCTACTTGTTTAAGTCTAGCTTCAGATCAAATGCATCCGTCTTGGAGCAGCAGCAAAAGCCCAAATTCATAAGTTTTGACAACGTAGTAAGATTGTAATCAGTCAGGCCTCGATATCATCCAGCCGGGAGCAGGGAACCATTTGTGCTCGACCATTTATGAGTTATTTCAAAGCGCAGATAAGGATTCTGAAGAAACTTTCATTAACTGAATGTCCTGAACTGGAATCGATTTTGTGTTCGGGACAGAATTTCAAAAAAGTTTTCTCACTGAGCCTGCACGTCTTAAGATAATGTGTTTTTTTTTTTTCATTCCAACTTCGAACTAAATGATTTTTAAAAAGGCCTGAAAGTGCAGATGAAACTTGTAGATACTTGTGTTGCTGTGTTCCAGCTGACCGGTCGCCAGACTATTGCCGGAGCTTGTCTGACTGCTGAAAAGAGAACGAAATTTGAATTGCAGCGATACTCGTCCCTGGACTCGAAGCAACAGTGCAGACAGCTCTCTGCAGCTTTTCCCTTCAATGCACTTGTTTTACAAAAAGACACAAAGTGACCTGTTGATGACTAAAGATCCCATTTATCTTAATTCCCTTTTGCTGCCTATTCCAAGCATGTCATGAGGTCATATTAAAAAGATGCACCATGGGCACATCTATTAGTGTACTCGCAAATCTGACTGGAGACAAATTTCCCCTCAATTGTCCAAAAGGGTTAATGATGTCTTAGTGAGTCTGCACCCTGAAGACATCCAGCTCAACGCCACCATGATATTTGTCTTTCCTCACTAGCAGCCTTAGTTATCCAGCCCTGAATGACACAGATTGGATTAGCCACACGCCAAATGTCACAGAGGAAGCCAGAGAGGGAAGGGGGGGAGGGGGGTGGTGGTGGTGGTGGAGTGAGGAATGAGAAAAGATAAGGTCTTTGTTGCTTTCTACCTTTCTTTCATTAGCACTAAAGAAACAATCTCTTTGCTCTATCAGGCGACATGGAGGGGACTGGAAGCCCAGAGGATGGTGATGCCTGGAGAATTTTTTTTAAAAAAAACAGCCCCCACAAAAAACAATTAAAGAATATATTAGTATTTAACTTTTATAGGTTACAGGTAGATATTTTTAAACTAGAGTCACCTAAAATTTCTGAAACTGATGCTGATTATTTTTCTTTTTTGGGTGCCAAAACGGAAATGCAACTGATATTTTACATCTGCTATTAAAGTAATGCTTACACTCTTTGCAGATGATATCACCATTTACCATCAATTTAGTTCAAACAAATAACATTTTTTGAATAGTACAACAAGATATGATTTTACAGCAGCTTTTACAGAATGATAAGATATTCCTTTCTAAGTTCCACAAAAGGGAAATTTGCAATGTTACAGCAGCAAAGATAGATAAAGAAATAGTGGGTAAATTTACAAGAAGTATAAAAAAGTGTCAGCAATTCAACTTGGGTAAAAAAAAAAAAAAATCAACGAACGGCTGATTTTATCTAAAATTTAACTAGAGTAGAAACATTAACACTTAACTATAATAAAAGTAATGACAATTTAACTATAGAAATATAGTATTAACAGTACATTATCAGATTTATGTACATCCATCATAACTTCAGTAGTAATTCTTAATGTTCATTTCTGACTCATATAATGCAGTAACTTTCATGTTTTGTATGTCTACTCTTACTTGGCTTTTTCAAACCCCAGTGAGCCATTCAGTAAAGTATTTGAGTCTGTCTCTGGTCTCTTCAGGTGAAATGGAGGAACTGGAAGCGCAGTGGCTGACAGGAATTTGCCACAACGAGAAGAACGAGGTGATGTCCAGCCAGCTGGACGTGGACAACATGGCCGGGGTCTTCTACATGCTGGCCACAGCCATGGGGCTCTCCCTCATCACCTTCGTCTCTGAGCATCTCTTCTACTGGAGGCTCAGATACTGCTTCACCGGGGTCTGCACCGGCAAGCCGGGTCTTCTGTTCTCCATCAGTCGGGTAAGTTTGTGCGTAGGCATGTGTTTTACAAGCATTGTTTAGCCTGTTTAGTGGTTTGGGAGAGCGAAGAACCTGCAGCTTTAAACAGAACTAAATTTTTAACACACGCTTTGCAACACACACACAGCCGCCTTGAATTTAGCCCAACAGTCAACTCGCAGAAACAGGCCAGCAAGTGTGTGCACATAGAAGGATGTGGCTGTGTGAATATGAGCCCGGGGTGGTCTGACTGGGTTAACAGTGGTCGTGTTCAAGGCTATAAGGTGCAACAAAGCACTGCGGCTATACTGGAGGCTAATGCTGCATTATGGGGGTCAGGCAGGCCTGTCTTAGTTCTATCTTCTATCAGCGGAATCAGAGAGCTGAGCAGACGAAGCATGCACACACACACACATGCAGAGGAAGAGAGAGCTACTGTTAAACTAAGAAACTGAGGGGGAAGGAGGGAGGGCTGCACAAAGGAGGATGAGAGGGGATGGAGGAAGGGGGGGGGGTCACGAGGCAGCCCTGAATATCGACGAAAATAGATCCTAATTTGCAGCATGTTTTTGGGTGAAATCACGGCAACCCACGCTAAATCAATCTATTCTCTCTCATTCTGTTAAAAGGTCAGCGTTCTCCCTCGTTGTGTGTGAGAAACAGAAGACATGGACGTGCATCTCTAAAAGCACTGCAGTGTCTCTGCACTATTTTTGAGGCAGAGTGTGACTCTGTTTTCAAAGTTAACAGAGTGGGGGGGTAGCGAGGAGAGGAAAGGAACTTTTAGAGAAGATAAAGAGAGGTTCTCGAAAAAGATGTTATTTCAAAGCCGTTGTCAGGAGTGATTTAGGGCAAAAGACATCCTTAATGGCCTATCTTGCGTTGATAAGCTCCACAAAATGCGCGCCGAACCACAAAGCACTTGGAATTTGCTAACGTGATAAATACGTCTTAAGGACGTATTTGTGAGCAGGCAGATGGCCTCAGTTTGAAATGAATTTGCTTTTGTTCTTTGATCCACAAAATGAGAGCTGTATGACATTACTTTTAATGGCATTATATTGTTTTTTTGTGCGGCTGTTAGTCCAAATAAGTGTGGTTTTATTAACCTGCCTCACAGTTGTAGTGATGATAATTTCACCTGTTTAAGTGTTGTTCCTTCTCAAAGAATCTTATCACCCCCAGAGAGCCTCGAGGCATCGGGTTATAAGAGATGTTGAAATCGGTTTCTCATATTTTCAGGTCATTGTTGATTCGGATTATTTTATCTGGATGAATTATGGCAACTGTAAGACAACTGGTGAATTTTTGCAAACAGTTGTACTGTAAACTTGATGAATGCAGCGTCCTCTTAAATCAATCATACATGGTTATTTAGGTGATTCGTATCTCGAACAAAACATGTTTGGAGTGGTGCAGTTTGATTTTCTTTGTAAATCGAACAAGAATGTTTCAGAGAAATAAGATAGGCGTACTTTTATACTATTTCCCATTTGTGTTAACAGTGATAAAAGACAGTGTTGGTTCAATATGATCTGCTGAGTCACTACCAATTTAATAAATGTCAATAAATGATGCAGAGCCCAAATATGTTTGGCCAGAGTAGAAAAGTAATCATTATTCTGTTTGTCTCTCTCCATTTCTCCGTCAATCCTTCGTTGTGTTTGATCCTCACTCTCTCATTCCATTTTATCTCTTTCTTATTTTCTCCTATTACCCTCATTTTTGATTGATTTTTCCTCATCCCCTCTTCCATTCCGCTCGTTCATCCGTACGTCTTCATGTAGGGAATCTGGAGTTGCATCCATGGAGTCCACATTGACATGAAGAAGAAGACGGATCTGGACTTTAGCCCTCAAGACAAAATGCTTAAGCTCATTAAGTCAGCCAAACAGATGACCAACATGTCTAACCTGAGTGGCTCCCGCATGAACTCCCCCAAACGTGAGTTCATGCACTCCGCTGGCCCCATGATCATGGACATGATGGCAGAGAAGGGTAACTTCATCTACGCTGACAACCGAAGCTATGCTCCCAAAGATATGATCTACGGGGACACTGGTGACCTGCAGTCTTATCTCGCTAATCGCCACAAAGACCACCTCAACAACTACATCTTCCAGGGCGGCCAACACCCTCTGACCCTGAATGATGCCAATCCCAACACAGTAGAGGTGGCAGTAAACGCAGATGCAGTCCAGACCAATGCCAAGCCGCCCCGGACCCTGTGGAAGAAGTCGGTGGACACGCTCCGTTCTGTGCCACCGGGGCCACCTCCGATGCCGGACATGCTGATGCCAGACCCACGAATGTCGATGAAGACGCAGCGCTACCTCCCTGAGGATACAGCTCATTCTGACATCTCCGACTGTTCCAGCAGGGCAGCCTCCTACAAGGACCCAGAAAACAACAAGCACCTGAAGCCCAAGGACAACTTAAAAAAAAGATCGGTGACGTCAAAATACCCAAGGGACTGCAGTGAGGTGGAGCTGTCCTACTTAAAGACTAAGCAGGTCACCGGCGGAACCAACCAACCCGGGAGAGGAGGAGGTGGAGGAGGAGGAGGAGGAGAGAAAATTTACACTATCGACTCAGACCGAGAGCTGAGCCTGCACTCAGACCCTGTTCACTACCGCGAGAGTCGTGGCCTTGCTGCTGATGATTTGGATTACCCCGAGATCTACTCTGACCACAGTGACAACTATAGGAAGCAGTGTGAGCAGCCCATCATTCATCTGAACTCCTCACCCTTGCATCACACCGACTCCGATCTTCTACCAGACCCAACTTACTCTAAACACTACAGTCTGAAAGAAAAAAACCTTTCCCTGTCCCCACATGAATCCATTGATCGCTACAAGCAGACACACTGTCGTTCCTGCTTGTCCAAAGTGACCGCTAGCTACCCACCAGGAGGAGGGCCGTACACCCCTACTGTATCTGCCTCAGCTTCTGCCACACGCTCACCTTATAATCGGTGTGAAGCATGCCTCCACACAGCCAACCTGTATGACATTACTGAGGACCAGCTCCTCACAGACCCATTGGTCAGTCCCACCATGCACCACCAACAGCAGCAGCAGCAACCGGACGAAATGTTTGGTCTGTATTGGCCGCAGACGGATGGGCCGCATGTCCAAAAGAGAAATCGCTTGAGGCTGAGTCGTCAGCACTCCTTTGACAACATCATGCTAGAAAAGCCCAAGGACGTAGACCTGGGCCGACCGGCACGCAGCGTCAGCCTCAAGGAGAAGGATCGCTTCCTGGACTCCACATCTGACTCGCACTATGCGAACCTCTTCGGCATGCGTCCCTACTCCGGCAGACTGTTTGGTACCGGTTCCAAATCAATGCTGTTTAACCACAACCTGGAGGAGAGCAAGAGGAGCAAGTCCCTGTACCCGGCCCATGGCTCGGAAAACCCTTTCCTCAGCCATTCGCTGAGGGATGACACCAGCAGCAGACTGGTCCATGGGCGTAGCTCCTCTGATATTTACAAACAGCTGGCGGTGGCCTCACCTGCAGCGGTCCTTGGAGCGCCCCCCATCAAAACACGCAATGATGCGAACAATCTCCGCTCATCAGTTAAATCCACCACTTCATACTGCTCACGGGACGGGCGGATAGCCAATGACATGTACAATAAAGAGCATGTGATGCCTTACTCAGCCAATAAGACTAGTGCATACCCGGCCCCACGTGGCGTCCTAAACTCAGCCCAGTTCAGCAATAGACGGGTGTATAAAAAAATCCCCAGTCTGGAGTCAGATGTTTAGTTGATATAAGAAATAATGTGTTCTCTCCTCTTTACTCCTCTCTGGGTTTGTATTATAATTTATCAACTATGTTATCCACCAAGGGATGCCATAGCCACACTACGTTTTTCTTCTTCTCTTTGACATTGTAATCCAAAAGAACTTGTGCCCGCTTGGGTGTGACGGTACTACTACTACTACTCTCTTTGCAGATGATATCATCATTTTTGTCCATTCTCTGCCATGTACCAATGAGTTGGCTGCATGGCTGGCACGTTGCCATAAGGTATCCTGGTGTAAAGGGGAGGGGAACCATTAAACCCCCCAGGTTTTAAAAAAGGGGAAGGAATTGGCATAGTCCCATTAGTGGGACGAAGAAGGCCTAGGTTACAGTAAAGGAGGACTCCTATAGGTATTGTTGCGAAATAGGCAGTTGATTTGTGATTAAAATGTGTGTGGAAGCGGTGAGGAGGATGGGAGAAACTGTAGGAGAAGGGAAATGGAGGGGCAGAGAGAGGAGATAACCTCTCTTTCAACCCCTCCTCCTTCTCCACTTTTTCCTTTCCACCTCCACTGTCAAGCTCGGGGCTAGTTGAGGAGAACAGGCCTGACAGGGAGACCAGATGGGCACGTTTGATGTCGCGGCCAGACACGGAGGCGTCCCAGGAGGGCAGAGGCGTCACAGTGAGCTAGTCCAACGGTCTGCTGCTTGTTACTCTGACAAATATGGCCACCGAGACACCTGGCAGTGCAAGAGGAGAGAGAGGGAGAAAGGAGACGAGCGGCTAAATGACACAGAGTGGAGCCTCCAGTAGTTCTCGGCCGTTAGGTGTCGGCGTGCTCGGTGAAAAATTTGGTAGGGATGCGATAGTGACGAGAAGCTGAGAGTAATGTAGGTGCTATCAATGAATAATGTTTACAGACTGACGGATTATTAAAAAAAAAAAAAAAAAACACAGACTGACAAAATGACTGATGGAAAAGGACAGACACGCAGGGAAAACCTGAGGCAATTGAAGGGCATTTCATTTGTGACGCTGCACATAGAAAAATAATTGCAAAGTATTGCTTTTTTATTCTATTAAACTATAAGATTTATTAGGGATTCTGGCATCCGGATCCCCCTACGTAGGATTTTAGTGTTTGCTTATTTGGTAGCACAATAGCCATTAGTTTTAAAACCTCTCTCCCACATTTGCTTTTGAAAGAGCATAGCTTTCTGAAAAATACCATCAAGAGTAGTAGATTATTTTGCATGTGTTGATTTCTTTCAGTGTCGGAGAGGACAAAAACACACACAAATACACTCTCAGACACCTATTTTACATGTTTTTGAAAAGGGACTATGTCTTGCCAGATATGGTGGATGGATACTTGTACAATCGAAAACCTTTATCCTTGACCTTTGTGCTTAGTAAATCAGTGTCATGCTGTAGCTCCCGCTGCAAAAGAGCAAAGAACATGGCGGAAGGGAAGAGAGCAAAGAGGAGATAAACAAGGGAGAAAAGGATAAAATGACAACTGTGTCCATCGCCACCTCGTCGAGTTGAGTCGGGGGAGGGGGCTGGGCACTGATGTGTTTTTGTCTTTTTACCTCCCTGCCACTGAGAAACAGGGTATTAGCTATAAAAACCACTGATGATTCCTTCCTTCTTTCCTCCTTCCTTCTTCCCTTCCTCGATCAACATGACACATCACTAGAGTGTTGGATAACTGTAGAACTTCATCACTTTGTTCCTTTTGTTTTTTTGTGTGATTGAACTTCGGTTGTTCGATTGACACAGCGGTAGCAGTGCTATACAGCTGCGAGGATCGGGTTAACAGTTATTGATCGTCAATCACTGTCGATCCATCATCAACCAGGGCTCTTGAGGATCTGAAGACTACTTGAGATGGATCCCTTGTTTACCTTCATAGTGTCGTTTGGGTGGGATGTGGGACGGGACGGGGCGGAGCAAAATGCTCCGCTGTTGTGTGCTCATCAATCATGTGTCCATCTTAGTGTGGAGTAAGTTGTGTGTGCATGGCAGAACTTGGGTAAGCTTGAAGTCTTAACCAGAACATTTGGTTCCCTAATCTGATTGTTTATGCATCTGTTTGTTTATTTGTTTGTTTGTTCTTTTTTGATAACACTTAGCAGAAAAAGACTTGCACATGCACATAACTTCCTTGTACACGCGTGCCCACGAAAACACTTTTTTTTTTGTAGCGTAACACTGTACAAAATGTACAGTCAAAAGAAAAAAAAATTACGTGTCCATCTTTTACTGACTGATTGATTTGCTTGATTGATTGGATTCACAAAGCCAAATTGTATCTAATAAAATACCTCAGGATGATTCTGTGCGTTTTGGGGGAGCTTTCAGACCGTAGCAACAGAACATGATGCGGCGCAGGTTTTTTTTTTTTTTGTAGAAAATAATTCAAAAAGAACAAAAAAAAAAATAAAATGGAAAAACAACATGATTTATAGCGGCCGCGACGCAGAATCAAACTTTTCTCCTTTTGATGTTTACCAGTCCTAGGTCTTCCAGTTCGGCTCTTTGCCCAAGCTCACGCAACCCAAGTAAAGAGAGAAGAAGAAGAAGAGAAGGAGGGAAAGGAGGGATGGCGGTAGGGGGCTTAAGTCGTGGGGTGCGTGTGTGTTCGCTCTCGCAAACCTGAGCACCTCCTAACAGAACAGAGGACGTTACTTAAATGTCCGAAATCTGAAAAGCTACCCTTAAATGGAATACTCAAACGGAAATCTCTCTCTTTCCTCTCCATGGTTTTTAATGGCAGTCGACTGCATTAGCCACTGTGTTTCAATTAAGAAGCTCCATCTTTAACAACCACGCTCATATCGCCCCTTTTGTACTCTTGGAATACTGCGGTGAACCTCTCCTTGCTTCCCAATCAGCTTCCCCCAATGTTGACTGACGAGCAACATTTGTCTTTTTTTGCATCTTATCTGCATATTTATTATTATTATTATTATCATATTTATCTCCACATGCTGCTTGCGTGAGCTGACAAGTGAACAATATGCACATGTACAAAAAAAAAACGAAAAAAAAAAATCAAACGGCACCCTCGCATTTTATGAACTCATGATGATTTGTTCTATTTGTTCTACTTTTACAGAACTGTCATGTAAACTGATGCTGTTTTATGTTCAGACACACAAACACACACACACACACGCACACACCCTTGTGATGACAACCCTGCTCTTTTTAATGACAAAAATGTATTTTAATTACATTTAATGATAAATAATGAGGTGATGGCATGCAACCCCAGATGTAACAATTTTAATGTTTTATGTTCCTTTTTTTTGTTAATTATTTTTGTTATGATGTTATGATCACTAATGCGTTGTAACCAGGTGTGAGTATATACATATTTGAGAGAAAAAAAAATTACCTGTGTTTAACACGATGAAGATGCTGCTGCTGTTTTGGGGGAGAAGGCGAGGACCTGACCCTAGTGCAACTTCCTCATTGGCTTGACGGGGGCCATTATCAGGCCGCGTTTTGCCCGGTGGGGTCGCAGGTCGGGGTGGGGGAGGAGGGGTCAGGGCTTGGTTCGGTATGGCGGGGACATCCTTGCTCTTCCTCCAATGGCAGGTGAGAATTACTGTATCACCAGCTCTGCTTCTCTCTTCCCTCTCCTTCATGTGTAGTCAGGACTTCAACTGTAAAGAAGATAAAAGAAAAAAAGCAACCCTCTACTTTGAGTCTGCTATCCCTCCAAAGATACGAGACCTCTTTCTTTATGGTTTGCTGTAAGAATAGAGCTTTTTTTTTTTTAAGAAAAAAAAACTAATACTTCCTCAAAGACTTTTAAGGAACTATTTTGAATATATTTAGAAACGACACCTGTATACATCGCTTGTAAATTCATACTGGAATACATCATCATGGAGAATTATAAATGATAAAGAGTAAAAACAATATTTTTTGTGTGAATTTCACAGGAGCTTTTCTGTACAGTGGCACTGTTTCTCTCTCTCTCTCTCTCTTTCTATCTCTCTCTCTATCTCTCCCTCTCTCTGTAGAGCGACTAGAATAAAACTTCACCATTCACAAGGTTTGCTGTCCTGTCAAAATTCAGAATATACACACCAGGCGTCCCCACGTCTGCCTCACCTCATATGAGAGTAACTGCTTTTGTCAGTCGGCGCTGTCGGATTATTTTACAGGAAATGAGGAAAAAGCGCTGGCTGATTTTCCATTGACTGCATTTTTCCCTTTTTTTTTTCTTTCTTTTTTTTTTTTTTTGCAACTGAAGATATTGCCTTTGCCTTTATGTCTCTGTTCGAGAAATAGAATCAGTGCACTTTCAGGAGGAAATATGAGGGGTTTTTTTGTCATGAAGATCAAAGACTCTTCAGAAAGGCTGCTGTCTAAATGTCAATGAATCTTACCTCTTAAATGCAGATCTAAAAGTGCACCTGCGTCTTTTAACCCATAAGCAGCTTATTCTGATTATTATTTATTGCATTTCCTTATTAAGGAAGTGCCTTTTTGTTAAGTGCATTGCTCCAAGTCTACTTTTCAGGTAAGACATGAATTTTCACAATTAAAGCCATAAAAGCCAGAATATTAACAAACTAAGCTAATTGTCATATTATATCATTCATGGTATTTGTTATTTTCCCATTACGCACGTTAATATACATTCAAATACCTATTTTGTGCATTAACACTTTTAAAGGTGGTATTATATAAAACCCCGAAGTACTTCCAGTGACAACATTTGTGGTGTTCAGTGCCAATTTATTATTATTATTATTAATTTCTGCAACATACATGCATGGGAACTATTGGTTATGGTATGTTTGAGGTAAGGGAAATATTATAGTTATGGCCATGTATTGGTGTGTGACAGGACTCCTGCATGAAAGTTGGACACATGCCGATCCACCACCTGGACCTCCACAGGCCATACTACTTCCTGCACTGGCACTGAAAATGTCATTGGATTTAAACGGTGTCCTGCAGAATAATCCTATATTTACAGGTAATAGTGGGCTGTTTACAGATGTTTCATCTTAGAAGGCATGTTTCAGTCACAGGTTAAAAATGCATTTGAATATTTGATCATTCAGTCACTTCGGTGACTCTTGCCTCATCAGAAGTATCTTTGCCTAAACCAAACAAAAGCCCCTTTAACGCCTCACGTTTATCTACCATAGCTGAAATATCTGATTTTTCAAACCCTTGACAACTCAATAGACATTCTTTGTTTCTTTGATAATTTACACTGAGCTGATCATTTTACTGTAGATGAATGTGATGGATTTTGTTTTAGTACTTGCTGAATCGCAAAATCTATTCCTAAAACTACATGATGTTCATTTACTGCTATTATTTTCTCTTCTACCATAATCGTGTCATTTAACGACCAGCATTGACTTAAAGTGATTTTCAACGTTTATGTGGACAAAAAGGTTTCATTCTTCTGTGTTTGTATTTCATAAGTTGCATGTGCAGGTACGGGTGAGAGGCTGTGACCACTTACTGACCTTGCACGTGTGTGTGTACACAGGTGTGTGTGTGTGAGATGGAGCATCAAAAGGGCCACTTGGGCTAAAGCTACATTTATCACCTGCCCCATTCCTTCACATCCATACTCTATCTCTCCCTCTATAGATCCATTATAACCCATCCTCCCTTCATGCACCATTATGCTCTCGAACACCCTTCCTCCACAATTATTATTATTCACACTGTTTTACTTTATTACAGCTTTTTCCTGTCCCTTTTCCTCATTCCTCTCTCCCACAACTTTTTCTTCAATAAATATGAAAGAAAACACTGGTGTGATCACTGCTCTCATTCACCCATGGTCTGCTGTTTTTTTTCCTGAGAGGTCACATTAGAACCACACTGTTCACCACTCTGGTTCAATCCTTAAAAAAATGTTAGAAATTAATTTGTATACCATGACTAAACTCTGAAATTCTGCTGCTACCAGTATCAATTTAACCGAATATTTGAAATATTATAAACATTTTTGCCTGTATCAGCTTGCGTAAGAAAAACGAATTCTGCAGCAGAATGGAGGTAAAGAAATTGTTCACTTTCTCGATTTGGACCAACCAGTTCAAGGTTTGAGATTTCAGAGACAAACGCATGAATAAGACTTCGTGAGGCTGTTCCAGCTTTATTCATTGGTTTACAAAAGAGTTTAAGCTCAGGGTAAAGTTATGGCTTCAAGGGAAATGCATATCTCACTTTCTCAGCCATCTGCACATTCTGTATTGCTGTAAATTTTTATTTGCTTATGCTGACTACTACTACTAGCACATGCAGATAGCACATTGGCTGTAGACTGCTTTAATTTCTCTTGAAATGCTTCAGCAGATGCATTTGTGTGGCTGTACACTTATTTTGCTGCTTATATTTCATAGGTTTTCAGATCTTGTATTGTCTTGTAGTGCTTGTGTTAGACCCAGTTGTGAATTGCCTTTGTTTCTTCATTGTTAATATTTCATAAAATTGTATTGATTTTTGTAAATGTACGCGACACATAACTTTGTCTTTTGGATGAGATTTCACAATTGTGCTTCTGCTTAGTCAATTCTAAGCAGAAGGGCTCCCAGCAAACTATCCTAGGAAATGACTAAACGATATGACACATAATGCTCTCGTGGAATATCGCCCTTCAGCTCTTCACTTTGTCTGACAAACACTGCTATAAAGACACATTTATTATGTTGAAACAAGGAGACGTACAAAGATTCTCAGTTGAACAGAGAGGACGCCCACCCAGACGTGTACATACACACACAGTATGATTCTGACATTGGCCTAAGAGGGAATTGAACACCCTGCGCTCAGGGGCTGGTTTCAGAATGAGTGACAGGTTGCGTTACATTATCTGATTGGTGAAGAGCCAGAATGGCCACATTTCAGAGATCTTCAAGCTTGGACTTCATCCCATCTATCCGCTCCTACCCATTCAATCTTTCCCTCGGCCCTTTGGCCCTTCATCTCAGCCTCAGTGGCCTCGTGAGACCAGAGAGGGATGACCGGGGCCGAGGCGTCATCTTTTTCACTGATGTTCCGGTTGGAATAGGGAGCCACCTCGAGTGACGAGCGCGGGCACCTCGCTAGATTTGGTGGTTCCAGGGTGGTTGGAGCGTGAGAGACAGCCTGAGAGATAGCCAGAGGCTCCGGAAAAGGGGGCAATAATTGAAATGGGGGTGTCATTCATCAGATTGCACGGAGTCAACAACAGTGTGGTCCAAACAGAGTGGTGCAGTGGATTCAATGTGTGTGTGTAGGAGAGTGTGTTTGTGTGGACGGTTGTGGTGTCAGCCCGCTCGACAAAAAGACTGTGGCAGATCATTCTTCTTCTGCAGAGGGGCAGATGAAAGAGAACGAAGAGAGCACTCATTTATTTTGTCATTTTCCATTCTCCCCTTTGGTCCTCAGAAAATCACCTCCCATTTGATTCTGGGAGACCAACAATTGGCACGGTCAACGCTCCCCCTCTCCCCCGGCCCTCCCTGCCTATGAGTGTGTGTGTGGGTCCGTTTAATGTGTGTATCTCCACAAGTGTTTGCCCATAGATTTTTCTATCATTGCCCACATCCACCCGGTGGGAATCTTTAAACCTATCTTACCTCTTCAAACACACACACACACACCCCTGCCAACTAAACTCATAATTATTCTCAACTACTTTAAAGGAGCCCCGGGAGGAAGAAATGGGTCTGATTATTAGGAGGAAAAAGGGATCAAAGTAGTGTGGTTTAGCTCACTATACCTTCCTATCAATGGTCCGCTCACACAAAAGACCCTCGCCTTGAGAGGAGCCTTTGAAGGGCGAATGCCGTCACACTTCTTTTAAAATGGGACATTACCAGTTACTTCCCAGAGATTTGTCAAAGACGGACGAAACATCTGCACAATAGGAAATGAACGGGCATGCTTGTTTTTGCAAGACAGGGGCAAAGGTCAAAGTGTGTTTTTAGTGGCAATTAAAACTCATCTATCTACACTCATATATCAAGAGTTATTGGTTGTTGTATCATGTCTGTACTGGCAATGATGTCATCTCTCCCTCATCTGATTCCAGTTAAAGTGATTGGGACAAAAAGCAACAGTCTTTTTAGTTTTTAACTAATAGATATGAGGCTTAAAGGAGTCAAGTCAATCAAGACAACATCACTCTTTTTGTTACTGTGTCACCACTGCAACTCTAATTTTGCACTATAAGTAGTGTAACTGTGGAAGATTCCCACTTTTTGGGGGATTTGTCCCACATTTCTTACATGGAATTATTAGTGACCCATAACTCAATGTACAGTGCATGAGGATTGTAATCACAGTGTTATTATTGTATTGAGATAAATTTGGAAGAAAAAAAGTTATTCTTTAACTTTTAAAAGAACAAACTTTTAGACTGCCAGAACTTCACTGGACAACTCAGTCTTCATAATGCAGGTGCTTGTAAGTAGTTTCTGAATGTTTGCTATATACAGGCTAAAATAACTAATGAAAAATCCCATCCCATCATACTGAAAAATAGTTTAGTAATCTGTACACACAGCTGTATTGGATAATTATGACAAAAAATAACTCATGACATTTTGATAATTGACATAAGTGAGTAGACACTGCAGCAGCAAATAACTCCATGAATTATGTTCTTGGACAGAATCTAACTGAAATGCTCTGTGGCGCTGTGATGGTACATCTTTAAGAGCAACCTAAAAAAAACCACAAAAAAAACCCTGTGCTTTATGTGTGGGGAACAATCCCAATGAGCTAATGTTGTCACACTTATAGCGATGCCAGCTACGTTATTTCCCCAAATCCTCAAACCAAGAAGGAAATAAAGGCAATTAAATCAGCAACTGCGGAGTCATTGTAATCCTGTTCTCTTAGCTGGCGGCGACCATTGACCGTGGTTTTAATGAGAAATTGAGGCAAAATAATCCCAAACCAGTAAATATAACTTCTGTTGTAATGGACTTGCTGCTGCAGCTCCTGAAGCGCTGTTTAAATCTTTAGTTGCAGTTTAGTCTCAGTGCAACAAGGTACCTTTTTTTTTTTAATGAGGCGATTTTAATTAGCTATGAAAAAACAGAATTGCTTTTGTGCTGCATGTTATAAGTTTAATTTGTCATGTATTTTTATGTAATACTTCCCATGCAACAGTCTTTTTTTCAGTAAGAATCTCCCTTTAAAACCTATAAAACAGGCCAGTGTCACTTGAAGCTTTAACATGGTTGTTTTATACAAGGTGAAGTATTTTATTCTTCTTGGTGCCAATAATTTAATAGCTTCAAGCTACACAAACTTGTTAACTACTTCGGCGTCCGGCTGCCCGCGGGGTACACTCACACGCACTTTATAAATGTAATTGAAAAGAGGATTTTAAAAAAAATGCTCTCCTCTAAAGTTTCAGAGGCTTTTTTTTCCCACCGTCCATTTCAATTTCACAGGAATTTAATGAGCCTGTGGAGGTCTTTGTCCCTCGCCCTTGTTAACATTGACCCAGACTCGCCGCTGCTCTTCTGCAGCTTTTTTTTTTTCCTTTTTTTTATTGCCACACTGATAGCAGTTTGTGTTAGCAAATTTCCAGCTCGACTGTCTGAGTGAGTTTATTTCAAGGTTGTGAACAGCTTGCAGGATTGTTGCGCTTTTAGAAATATCTCATGTACGATCACGTCAATATATTACAGAGAAGTTTTAAGAATGGACGTCCCCCAGCAGCTCAGTGAGAGGCGAAACCCAGGGAAGAGTGATTATTTGACTTTGAAATACTTTTGCTGTTGTTGTGCGTGTGTTGGGTTGCCCTCCTGTGGCAAGCGTCGTTTTGACGCAGGGACGATAATCGAATCTGATTTATGGCTCGGTAAAGAGCGATGATGACAGGAGATGAGAGACGGGCAGACGGAGTGGATGGAGGGAGGAATGGATGAATGGATGTGGGGATAAAATGTTTTGCATTGTTTAGCTTAATGGATTTATGATGCCACTCAGCGAGGATTGATGGCACCTTGTTGATGTCTGCTAATGGAGGGAGGAAGGAGGGGAGGAGAGACGGGAGGAAGGTAGGAGGGAGGGAGTGAATTGAATTCATATTGTCATTTAGAAACTGGGTAAAAACTCACTGTGTAACGACTGGAGAGGAGGCAGACAGATGTGAGAGGAATGGAGGTTAGATAGCAGTAAAACACAGGCCCAACATCAATTATAGGGGAGAAGAAAACTTCACTGCACCTAAGTGTTTCCTGTTTAGCTGCTTGTGTGTGTTGTGTGTGTGGTGGGGTGACTGTAACTGTCAGTAAATAACCATGAACTAATCTCGTCTTCTTTTGTTTGGAAATACATGCGTTATATGTTTCTTATTTGTAATGATGTAGTTGTGTAGGTGTGAGTCTGTGTGTGTGTGGAGCAGGTGAGTCATCAAATGTGAAATGCTCTTGCACCTTTGCGTAGCTCCATGATAAATTGAGACTGTGTGTGTGTGTGTGTGTGTGTGTGTGTGTGTGTGTGCGCATGCATGTGTTATGTAATCTGTCTTCCCACTGTCTCCAGCTGTAATGTCAGTAATAAAGTTAATTGGGTCTTTGGTCCCTACGGCACAAAACATTTTGTTAGTGTAGGTGTGTGTGTGTGTGTTGGCTGGTTTGTCTGGTTTCAAATAATGTTGAGGCTTTAATTCACCACCGGGGAAATCTTGATCGAGAAAGAAACAAAAAAAGCTTAGCTAGTGATTTGTGTCTTTATGTGGAAGTGTGTGTGTACTTGTGCGTGCGTGTGTGGGTTCACTTATGTCCAAATCGAGGACATACACCAGACTCAAGACCGGTTGATTCGGGACAGCGGGTGCAATTGGGGACAAAAGTGGTGTCCTCATTTTGGAAAACTGTGATTTTTAGGTCAGTGGTTAGGTTAGGGAGTCCTTCAGGTTAGTCTCCAGGAAATGAATGTATGTCTATGTAAATTCCCTAAAAGTGACATAAGTAAAGATTGTGTGTGTATGTGGGTTCGCTTATGTCCAAATTGGGAATATACACAAGGCTTAAACCAGTTGATTCGGGACAGCGGTGCAATTGGAGACAAAAAATGGTGTCCTCAATTTGGATTTTTTTAGGTCAACAGTTAAGGTTATTGTTAGGTTAAGGTCAGGTGGTCCTTCAGGTTAGTCTCCAGGAAATGAATGTAAGTCTATGTGAATTCCCCAAAAGTGACATTTAAAGACTCTGTGTGTGTGTGTGTGTGTGTGTGTGTGTGTGTGTGTGTGTGTGTGTGTGTGTGTGTGTGTGTTGAGGAAAGGTACTGATGAAAGTTAACCAGGCCTGGCACTAAACAACAGGGGGCCCCGATTGTAGACACACACCTGAATCACAACTTCTGCTCTCTTTCTTTCTTTTCCTCATTTTACTTTTGAGCAGCCCAGGAGGAATACTATACTAATGATTGATTGGACAGTTGCTCTGGCGCCTGTGCCAATCAAATCCTTTCACCGACATCCTTACACCTATCCCCTGACATGGGGGCCTCTTTGGATGAGGGAGATGTTGACTGACTTGACCTCTGGACAGATTTATTGGAGTTTATTGTACGAGTGACAGTTGACGACAGAGATGATGGAAAAACACTTTAAAGTAACTGCAAAGTTTCTCTAATCGACTGAAGACGTGACAATAATGTTACTATCTAAGATGAACAGTGAGAAAACCCTAATGTTAAGTTCCAGTACAGTGTTAAATGACACATTATGAAAAACAGAGCGCTCACTCTCATATTGTATTAAAAGATGATACACAGCACAAAGCCAATAATTGGACTGTGTGTTTCAATACGATGGCAACACTTACACAGGGTATATCTGGAGAATTGACTTCTGCTGACTGATAAATGTCAGACGAGGATATTGGGCTTCTATAATCCTCAGACTGCGATTAAAAGTGAAGGCTCTTGGTATTTGTTCAGTGATTAATAAAAAGTAATTACCAGTGAATGAGGCCATGTGCCTTCAGTCTGTGAATTTGGAGTGTGGCTGTTGTTTGAAGTATGACTGCGCTTCAGCTCGCATGATGATTCAGTAATTACAGAGGACTGAAACATAGGAAGCTAATTGCCATGAGCCAGGGATTGTCTTGGAATGAGTCTGTATTTTCTGAAAATCTATAACACCTGAAAGACTCAGATTTCTGCATCTGAAGAATCCACATTGCATCATTAGGAAATTTAAAAAAAAAAAAGACAGGCTTGAATTTCATCGTCCATTGTGACAAATATCATCCATCTGATAAGAGAAGATAAAATAAAACTCGATTGATCCCTGAGGGGAAATGTGTCGGAGCAGCACAAGGACAGATGCAGACGCAGAGAAATACATAAAAAAAAATAATAACAATAAAATCAGGGATGAAAGAAATTGGAAATGTGACATTAAAATAGATAGGTAGATAGATAGATATAGTAGTAGTAGATATGATATAGTAAATAATGTTACATACTGCTCATGTATGTATGTATGTATGTATGTGTATATATATATATATATATATATATATATATATATATATATATATATATATA
>JBBMOC010000022.1:1719277-1769742 GCA_037975185.1 Centropyge bicolor | reverse complement strand
GGGTGATGGTGGATATGAATGGGTGCAGTGCAGGTGTGTGAGCACTCATGTTTGATTAAAAATATCCAGCTTGATTGCGGCATACCACAGGGAGACTGAGGTGTTAATTGGCTCTCTGCATGTGTGTGTGGTTTCTGTGTGTGTGTGTGTGTGTAAAATGTTTGCTCATGGAGAATCTCAGCACTTAAATAACACAATCAAAGAACGCCTGCTGCGGATCAGTCTGCCTCGACAGGACGCCACTCGCGAGCACGCCTGCACACACACACACACACACACACACACACACTGTATACAACAGCACAAATATGGTACATTGGTGGAGAGTGAACATTGTAAATGCTGTAGATGGAATGAGATTTGCATGTTGTGTGTGCATGTGAGAAGATGTGTTACTCGCATGGCCGTCTTCCTATGAGGGACGAAATGCAAGTCCCCGTAACATAATCATTAAACTTTATTGGGAGAATTGTTTTGCAGTTTGATTCAGTAAAGTCCAAAAGATACAGTTGTAAGTTGTGTGTCTTTAAAATTTTCACAAGTTGTTTCTTTGGTTAATAGGGTCATGTTTAAGAATGTGGCTATGGTTATGATATCATCTGAAGAGATGGTAACAGTACTGTGTGTGCGTGTGTGTGTGTGTGTGTGTGTATGTATGAGACGGTTTGACAGCATCAGTCAGTACCACCTACCCACATTACAGCCAGCGATATACAAGCAGATGAACTTGGCCAGCGACAGATGATGAAGATGAGGTGATCATGTGCACAAGACTGTGTGTGTGTGTGTGTCTCATCCCTGCTGACTTAAGCAATTGTGATGTAGAATTATGTGAGGAGACTTATTTGGGTATCTGGGACAGCCATTCAGATCTCTTGCCTGCTGGCTAACACACACACACACACACACTCTCTCTCACACCACAACTCAACTTTCCTTTCATCTTCCCTCCCTCTCTCTCTCCTTTATTCCTTATCTCTCCGTCTCTTGCCGTCCTCTCTTACCTCTGTGATGGTGTTATAGATAAACACGGGCCATCTGGGCACAGCTGACTCTCCAGCGATACCGCCGGTCTCTCCTTCTGCCTGTTAGCATTAAAAATTCATTTACTCTCACCACTTCACAGCCTCCTGACGGCAGAGACACAGTCAAACACATGAAAATCGACATGACTAATATCCCAACGAGCCTACAAAAACGCAAATCTGCTGCAAAAATATGGGCTTTGGATGGGAATCTTTAAGTACGGTCTGGTGGGCAGGTGCTTTCTCATTTTTGAGCTTATCTTTTCTTTTCACTCAGCTTCACTTCTGCATGTTTATAAGCTGGATGTTTTGAAGATATTCTCATATGTTACTACTGACAGAGCACTGGATCTAAGGGACACGGACAGCAAACATTCTCAAACAGCACATCACAAATCCACAGTAACTTTCTTATAATTTTCACAAACAGAAACTTTGAAAGTTAGACCTTATCTACAAAGTTTTTGGCAACATTTTGATGAGCAGATCACTGTGTTGTTTGTATTTTGGGATGTACCAGCATGAGCAAATATTCCATACATAACCAAGGACATAGGAAAAGTGAGCAGCAGGTTGGTTAGCATTAACAACAATAATAATGGGATTAAAAATGGCTGACCTTAAGTGAGAGTGTGGTAGGTGGCACAGTTTATTTTAGTAGGATGGTGTGTTCCACATTTGAGAAGCTCTTACAGAAAACTGTGATTGAGTGAACATGAAACATCAGGCAGGTGTATTTCATTATATTTTCCCAACTTGTTGCAGTGATGGCTGTCTAACACTTGAGAGCCTGTTTTACACAGAATGAGCTTAAGTGTTGCCAGGTTGGACTTGATTTTTTTTTTTAATAATAAGGTGGAGTCAAGGATAACACTTAGATATGTGGCATTGAAGACTACTTGAATGATCTCTGTGAAACACACAGACAAGATACCGTTTGTCTTCAAATAGTCCTTTTAATGTTATTCTCAGATGCATCATGGAGCAATTTTGATAAGTTCATCATTGTTTTAAATTTAGAAGCTGCTTGATCTTTGTTTTTTGCTTGTGCAGAAATTAAAGTTTTGTCTCGATGCATCTGAACTTCACACCCTTTGCAGACCAGTGGTAAATCATTTATATATAGGCTGAGCAAAAGAGGTCCCAGGACGGATCCCTGGGGCACATCCATGTCATTGCTCAGGTGGTGTTTTGCGACGCAGGCTTACAAACAAGTCCTGTAAGGACTTTATACATTTCAGCATGTTAGAGGAGGAACTAAAATTGGCTTGTGCAGAAATTAGTATTTGGTGGTTGACAGTATCAAATGCCTTCTTCAAGTCTAAAAATATGGTCCCCAACAACACCTTGTTTGTCTTTTTTGAGTGTGATGTTCTCCAAAAAGAAGCAATTCATCTATTACCTTTGCGTGGTAATACAGTTGAGAGCAGAGACTTTTTTTTAATGTCTTGCTGCTGACTTCACAGAGTTTTCAGTTTTCAGAGTTTTCAGAGATGGCAGCCAAAGAGTGTGTGCACACTCCTTGTCTTCCCAGTTTGATTTTCAGTGGAGGATGTATTGTAACACTTTGGCAGCCTACTGTCATCTTAGACACCTGAGTGTCTTTAAATGCAACATCCAAATACCTTCTCACAGCTGCTGTAACTCAAGATGGTGACACTGAAAACAACATTTGGTTCGCTTCCATTCAAATATTCAGCAACTTGGTCTCCTTGGAACCGTGTTAATTTTGGCACAGATTACTTATTTATTTGCTTGTTCATTCTTTTCGTTTACTCAGATGTTTTTTTTTTGATTCAGTTAAATATTGAAAATGTTGATGCACTCTTCAACAAGAGAGGCAAAATTTGTTCATTTATTTTTTGTTAAAATCTTTTGCCAAACAAAGAGAGGAACAGGTGTTTAGGTGCAGATGAAGCTGCACAAGTAAATACCTCTTACAGGTCTGCGGTTTAGTCTCAAGTCATTATGAGTAAACTTCATGTTGGGTTTTTACAATGAGCCCTCTTCAAAAAGGTAGACACATTAAACTGCCTCAAACTCAAATTCAGTCAATAATGATTTGACTGCAGACTGACCTGTCTTACATTTGCCTTGAAACAGCTCTTCTGCGAAGAAGCAGTTTGCTTACATTCAACCAAATCTCCAGGAGCCTTTTAAGTGTCTGTTGCTGTCAGTCTGTCTTTATACCTTTTACTCTGTCTGTCTCATTTTCTTCGCTGCTCCTCTTATGTTACACACACACTTTGTCTTTCTCCCTTGTAGCTGATTTCATAACACCCCTCCTTTCTCTCTCTCCACACACACACACACATGCATCGGTGTACTCCATGCAGAGCTGTCGTTAGCCCAGATAAAAATGCTTAGCCGTGCTTGGCCAACCCCGTTATATAACACCATCACACTGCCCTAACTTCAGCCTGCCTCACAGTGATGGCACCCCTGGATGTGGATTTCTGTTTGTCTGTGTGTGTGTTTGTACAAGCAGGCCTCTGGGTGTGTGTGTGTGTATCCACGCCATGATATCGCCATTGTGTAACTTTTCTCTCCTTTTCTGCGAGTGTGTCAGAGCCAGTCATGCAGCGGTCCAGTCTGTGTTGTGTCTATATATGTATGCTAGTGAAATGCATGTGTGCTTGTGCCTACATGCTTTAGATGTTCTGCAAACCAAAGGATGCACCAAATTATTTCACTAACATTTAAAGTGGCTCTATATTCCAAGCCCAAGCATCTAATGAAACATATTAAGAAATGCCACCCTGGAAAGAAGCACACATTGGCCTTGATCAAAACACTGAGTCTCTATCACATCCAGAGGCGACGTTCTGCGACTGACCTCTGACCTCCTTGCGGAAGTAAATACACAAATCCCCTCTGAGCATCAACAGAGTGTCCCTCGTAATCAAGCCAAGCAAACGCTATGTTGCCAAGATTCATGAAATGCACACCAAAGCCACTGCGTCCTATCAAAAATGTATGATGTTATGATGTCTCACAATATGAAAACAAAGCCATTTTGACTTAATTCCTAAAAATACCATATTGGAGAATGTGGAATGAGGGTGATGATCCAGTTATGCCAAACAGGATATCTGCAAAAACTCCTTTAAAAAAGTGCATGAACTCGCATCTGTGCATGTGTGTGTGGATGTGCATGTGCTTGCAAACTACATCTGCCTTTTTTTTTTTTCCTTTTTTTTCTTTTTTTGTTAAAACCAGGCCCTCGCCAGCAGGATGTGTCTTATTGCCTTAGTCTCCAGCGTTGCCTGCTCTCCTAAATAGATCAGGTACATGAATCCCATCTGACACACACACACACACACACACACACACACACAGACAGAAAGGGAAAGCGAGAGAGAGAGCAAAAACAAGTTGTGTGAGTATCATGTAGCATCCCTTTGTCTTCTTTTGTCTCTTCTTCCTTTCAGCGGAGGAAATGATTAAAGAGGGTTGGAAGACTGATGGAAGGACATCAGCAGCTGTTCCGAGTGTATAGAGAGCTAATGCAGAATAAATGGGGATCCTCTTTAATGACTCAGGCAGCGATGGATCTTCGCTACCTGTTAAAAATCTCATTTGCCGCCTCGTCGTCTTTTGGGGGGGGAGGGGATTAAAATGGAGCAGAATCAGATTTTTCACTGTTTAGATAGCAATGAAGAGATAAAGTCTGTGTCACACGAGTGGGAAAAAAATCTGATCTGAGCAGTCGTTGCGAACCCTGCCGGTGTAGAGATGAGTTTCATTACAGTCTCCCTTCTGGCTTTTTTTTTTTTTTTTCTATCACGGATGACGCGCCCGATTTTCCCAACCGTCTGGCGTTCAACCCCTCTGAAATTTTCAAAAAAATGCAAGAGGGCGAGACAAACAACAGGACTTCAGGAGGGATAAATAACATAACCCAGTCTGTCATATGCAAGGCAAAGTGTCACTCTCAATTTGCGTTGCTCTCGACCTGTTTGTGTTTGTGTGTGAGAGCTCCTGTTTTATGTGCGCTTAGGAAAGTCGTGTGCGTGTGTCAGCGTGTGATTGACTGATAATAACATCATCGTTACAGCCATTTTCTCCCCCTGTGTCTATGCGGACTGGTGTTGCCGAGCTATCACTCCCCATCACGTCACGCAAACACTGTCTTCTTCTCTTCTGCATCTTTACAGCCTTCTTCATTTTCCACCTCCACACACACACACACACACACACAGTCTCCACATCCAAGGTTGTCCACAGTTGCTAGCAATACTCTATCTCTTAATTCTTATTTGTATTGAATCTAAATTGCAACATTTTCTATTTCTTTTGGAGCTTTTTGATTTGGACCTTGTTTTTTTTTTCAATACTGCTTAACCCTTATATACATCCTCACTGGCATGTAATCATGCATGAGCCAAAGTCGATTTTATTTTGGAACCAAAATTCAGGTGGCAACAAAGAACTGAAGACACTAAACAAAGGTTGATAATGTAAAAAAAATCTGACCTAGTGTGAAGCATGATTGCTCAAGCACATGCTTATGGACGCTGTTCTTACAAAGCAGAGACAGGTATGTTAGGTGCCAGCCCCTGTTTGAGTTTAAGATTTTCAAGCCCCTCCGTCATGTGATGGTGAGATGCATTTGATGAAAGACGAATTATGCCTCTCTGGGCTGCATGTTAGCAAACATATGCAGATATTGTTTGGACAGTTTCATGTGTTTCTAGAATACTGTACTTTGGATACTGGGTGTTCGTGTCCACTAGGAAGCTCATGTTTAGCAGACCACAATGCAAAGAGAATAGACTAAATCAGGACTTATCAGCCAGCAATGACAAGATGCGCAATCATATTAAGTCCCTTGAAAAGAATTTTAGTTTCCCATGCTCTGCTGGAAGATCTGTGGTGGCGCTGTGCTGAATGGAAAACATGGATGTCGGATCAACCAATCATCTTGCTCGACATGCAGGTCTGCACGGTTGAGATGTGAGAGGTGTTGATCTACACTCACGCCATTCCTGTTTGCAAAGACGAGGACATGCAGGAGGCATAATTTCAGCTCGACAAGCTGCGGGGGCAGAATTATGTGTGCACTGTACTGGACCATCAACTAGAACGCAAAGTCGATCCACATTTCAAATGGTCATGACCTCTGGGTGTTGACCACGAAAAAATGAGATCACAAGCAGTGTCCATGGTAACCCTTAAGGACAGGACGAGAAGCTCAGTTAGAAGGAACGCAGAGTGAAACCATGACTGCGTAGCATTGGAAGTAGCCACCATGAGCTAATGAATGGTTGGGTGAGTTGGCACATATTAAGCTATTGGACTCTGTGGAGAAGAGGCACAAGGATATATTGACCTGACCTGACTTGGCTTAGACCTGATGCTTAAGAAAAAGTTCAGATTAAACATAAAGCTGATTTGAAACCACTTAAATCCAGCACAATGGAAATCAAAAGAAACTACCAATCTTGTTGCCCTGTGGAAGTTGTTTTTTCACAGTGTGCAGGAATGAATGAGAGTAAATGACTTCTTCTGAGAGGAGGAAAATGAATCCTTTAATCTACAGCTACTGTTGTCCATTAGGAGGAACAGCCTAAAGGACAGTTGGCGCAAATGCATAAAACCACCTCCTTTAAAACCCTCAAATTAAATGCAAGTTGTGGAAAACAGCTCTTGTATTGAAATCAGTGGTCATATAGAAGAAGTGGGGAACGAGGGGGGGGCGGTGAAATGTCCTGCGAGCTCTTGTAATGAAAGCAGAAGTGCCGGAAAGAGAAAAGACACACACCAAAGATTATATTTTTTCCAGGATCATAGGCTTCATTTCAGTTTTCTAGTGAACACTGCTGCTTCAGTTCTTACACCCGATCATCCTCCCCCATTCTTTTCCCCGCCCGCCTCCTAATATTGAGGAGAAGTGTTCTTCACAGTCTCTTGCTCAAACCCAACCCTACGGACATGCTGGCGATATTGGAAAAGGGAAGATAAAAGGTAGAAAGCCAAGGACGGCGGCATGCTTGTGCGAGAGACTCCTTGCGAGCGGGATGAAATATTGAAAAGTTCAAATATATATAATGTGACAAGAGTGAAGATGAATAGGAACATGACAGAGGAATAAAGTAGGACAGAGGCGGAGGCGGAAAGATGTGGAGAGAGAAATTCCTTGCGTGCTCGGTGTGTGTTGAGGTGATCGGTCTTGTTGCAGGTGGATCATGCCACATCGGTCAGGTGATCAGTGATTAAAAACTTAACCAAAGAAACATGATTGCAAAAATATAAGTGTGTTCAAGCAGCTTTTAAAGGAAGTGTGACTTTGTTATCCTGCGACGAAACCTCTCAGGATTATCACGGATGATGGGTCTAATATCCCACTACCACCAGGGACCATGGTCGTCTCTTCCCAAATGTAACATGGGTCATTTTGGAGGACACTGACAGATGACCTACTTTGTCCTTAAGGCACAGGGACAAAAAAATGTATGATGCAATATTATGGCATATTTCCCTAAGCTGCCTCTTCTCTCTGCTTGTTTCCAGTCATTTTCACACTCTGTTGCGCCATCAAGGTTTCGTCAGAGTACGATGATGATCTGCGTATCTCAGACTGACAGAAACTGGTGCGAGAGAAAGTTCTAAAACATCTCCGTCGCAGCTTTACGACCCGGGACCGCCGCCCCATCTGCCAGTTAGTAAATCAATGTGAAATTTCAGCATCTATAATTCATTCAGACCCAGGAAGCCGTGATCAAGCCGAGGTCAAATGTCCATACTTAAGCTGCTCGTATAGATCGGAGCAGCGGAGAGAAATTAGACGAGAAAATCCTCAGAGTTAAGGTGCCAGGAGCCGCTGTGCTGTAACGTAAATCACTAGGACACATTTTGTCTTTCCTTTGACTGATCCGTGGCTCAGTCTTTGGACTGAATTTAAGAGGGATGTCCTCTCTGAATGTGCCGCTGTATCCATTTTTTAAAGTCGAACGCTGTCATTCTGATTCACTGAAATGTGACTAAGTACAAACTTGAGGTACTTGTACTTCACTTGAGTATTTAGCTTTATACTTCTATTTCGCTACATCTAAGATGCAAATGTAATTTTCACTCCACCACATCTGTCTGACAATTTTAGTCACCACTTGCTTTTCAGATTGCAGTTTTTCATACCCATCCAATCCAGTGAAAAACATGCGTCTTCAAATTTGGTGATTTTCAATTAGATTAATTTGATAGTGTTTTTTTATGGAATGACAATTCTCCTGCTTTTTGAGAGAAATAGACTAAAAATCTCTGGATTAGCTGGACAATACATTATTGTTGCTTTTGTTTGGTTTCACTGCTTTTCATGCCTTAAATTGCCCCTTGAGGAAAAATAAAGTTTTTTTTTATTTGAATTATCACAAAAAGTTAAAAACAGGGCTGTTTTTCTTAGCTCATGAAAAGTTCTCACAGCACAGGACACTACAACCAAATGATGATCTTATAGCACATGATGTAGATTAAACTGACCAACAATATTGAAAAATTCATCATTACATATGCAACATACACATTAATACAGCAGTAATATTAATCTAAAAGCATTGTATATAATCGACCTCTTTCAAACTTTCAACAATCAGCTTATGCTTAGTATGTAAGACGCTTTTGGGGGGGATCACCTCCGAAACCCCCCAAAATAGTCCCTGTCAAAAAAATAAAATAAAATGGAAGCCTCAATTTGGTGCAGCTTGTCTCATTTTAGTTCTAAAAAGTATGATTTCCAGGGTCTGCCGGGAGATTTCTCGACTGACTGAATGAGCAGAACCACATGGGACCACCTTTCATGAAGTCTCAGCTTTCTCAGCTGGATTCTGTTCCACTTTTGCACATCCTTCCTTCCGTTCCTCTCTCGCCATAAGTGAGCTCTCTGGTGAAGACTTTTCAGACGCAGAGGGAAAAAAAGGGAGGGGGACGGGGGTGGGGGGGCCTTCTGCTCCTCTGTGTGAGAGCAATTGGTTGAGGGAAGGGAACGGGGTAATTAGAAGTGGATTGGCTCTCTCAGCTGGGACGGTCCTGCCAACTTCTTCTCCTTTTGTCATTGCAGCCGAGGAGCAAAAGTTTCGAGCAGCGTAAGCAGCCATCAATACTTCTTCAAATTATATTACTTTCACTGTTTTTATGAGACTGTGATACTCCGTTACTGTTTCAGCTTGTTATGTTGCACAAAGCCTAAAGAGTGATTTTGGTCAAATGCAGAAAAGTCACAAATCTCTCACAAACTGATGACTTATTTACAGGTGGCAAATGTTCTTCGCTGCAGAATTGTTTGTTCGAATCAGATAGGTAATGTTGACTTGGAGTGCAGTATTGCAGTACATACATAATGCAGATCCTCCTGCTCAGCTCGAGGAGATCTTTTAAAACACTCTGCAGCAAACTGTGTCACGGCTGCGGCCCATCGGTCTGATCCTGGAACCACAGCTAAAGGGCAGGATCTCTGCTGCTGACAAGGAGTGGGACACAGTCTGCACACACCACTGTGGTGTTGTCTCTGTGTTAATCAGGCATTGACACTTTCATCTATGTGAAAGATCTAGGTTTTGAATTTTTGTCAATTATTTTTATTAGTAAATTGCGAATGAGATAGAATAGAATTGCTGACTCTAATGAAATGAAAATAAAACTCCTATTACTTCTTTGCTCCTCATTCAAGTTGCTTCACAATTTATTAAGAAGGCGACTGGACTTTTCAGTTTGACTGAGTTGTTTGATAGCAATAGTTTGTACCACATTCATGTTCTCCTTACTCTTTTTTGTGTTTATCGGTAAATAAATGGTTGAAATTTTTTTAGGCCTCTATAAATCACACCTGTTTTGTCTGCTAGGTGTGGATTTGAATGACATGTCTCACACCACATTTCGGTGAGCTCGTCGTTCACGCCAGGCCACGTCTTGGAGAAGCTTTTCAGAGAGCAGTCTTCTTCGACTCGGGTTCGATTTGTTTCGGTTTCTTTGTAGGTGGTGGAAAGTGTCTGCTCAATGTTTGTCTGTTGTTTTTGGGACATTTGTCACAGTGGGTTAATGCTTCTTCATTGGGTCAAATGTGTTGACCAGAAACACGTGTAGATAAGAAATATGTATTGGCATTTTCTTCTTCTTCTTCTCCTTATTATCATCATCATTTTTATTATAATGATTATTATTATTGTTATGTTGCAATCGATTCCAACATTAAAAGCAGTGCATTCATGAGGGAGGGGAGCTCACACATTATTACAAGATAGGACCAGCTCAAGCTTCAAAATGCACTAACAACAGACACAACATCAGGCAGATGTTTTACTGCATGAAACGTTATTGACATAAATAAATAGTTAAGTTAAAGGGGTATGTATCACATCTGCTGCAGCTGGATGGAGACGGAGAACAAAGCTGAACAAAGGGTTCACCTATAAAATCCCACCCCCTGAGGTGCCTGTCAGTCAGTAATCAGACTGGAATCAGACGGAAATAAAAAGAGGACACGATTTATTGTAAACCAGCAAAGTTGCACAGTCGTTTCTTGGCCCTGTTTTCCTTGATCGCATTACTCAAGACGGCCAACTGGCTGCAAGAAAATGGCTGCATATGGCCGAAAGACAAAGCATGTGTATCATGGATGGCACAAAGATGTCAGGCCATTGGAGTAGCCCTGAGATATTCTCTTTATTTAGCCATTTACACTAATACAAACAGACCAATGTAATATAGTGTTTAATCTATAGAAGAGGTGATCTGCGCATATACACTCATGTGCTAGACATGTGCCACAGGCTAAACATAGGCAGACAGGCTGCTATACATATTTACAGTAAACACCGTTAGGACGCGGGAAACAATCTTCCATCTGATGACGTTTCGCCTTTAACCTCGCTCTCGGGACGGATATGTTTAACGTTGGTTATGCATGCGTGTGTTTGTTAGCGGTGTCTGTGATCTGCCTTAACTTAAGAGTTGGAAAGAGGACAGGGTAAGCACATAGCCAGCAGCTACGGCATGTCAGCATTAATAACACCACAGAGGAAGAGAGAGAGCGCGAGAGAGAGAGACATACATACGCAGATGCACACTCTGCAGGGCCCTGTGCGTGCGTGCGTGTGTGTGTGTGTGTGTGTGTGTGAGGGCTGGAGATAATCAACCCTCATAAGGTTCAGTGGAAGATGAGCGCTGACCCTATTTCACCTGGCCTTCCTCTCTCTGGCTTCCTCCCCCCCCCCCCCCTTCTCGCTCTGTCTCAGAAGAGCTTACGCAGGTCTTTTGTAACACTTGAGGGATACTCGCTCCTACTGGATCTCAGTTTCCCTGTCACTTAGCCAACACTTTGCTCCCGCGCTGAATTTTTTATGAGCGACAAATTTTTTTTTTTTCTGTGGAAACAGAAAATGCTGGCTCACACTTTTTCACCAACGTTCGGCATGCTGGATGTTCGGGCCGAGCAAATCCGCGCCCACACGTGTGTGTTTGCACAGTGTGTGTGTGTGTGTGTATGATTGCATTTCTGCCATCTTTTGGAAGTATTTCTCTCCGTCCTCCTCCTTCACCTTCCTCGTGTCTTATCCTCTTTTCATTTTCCGACTTGGAGCGCACACACACACGCAGCGGCTACAAGTAGGAGTGACATGAGCCGTTTTGCCACATGACACCCTTTCATGTTTAATTAGATGAAGAACCTTAATGTGGGAGACAAAATGTTTCCCTCCCTCAAAACCTTTAATTCTTGACGTTCTGTGTCTCTGTAGGAAAAATATGATGTGATGGAATTGTATCACTCTGGAATTTTAATGATATCAGTGGCACAACAAAACTACCGCTTAAGTTTGTGTATTATTCTCATGGAAATTACAGCTCAAGCTAACACCGTGTTCACACTTGTGTGCATCAGCAGGTGACGCAGGCAATGCTTTTCAGCATCTAATGGGAACTGATGTGACCCAAATTTTCTCTTTGTGCATTCAAAGCTGCAACTTAATGCGTTTTTCCACAAGCAAGACTTTGAAATTACAAATGTGACCTGTAGCATTTCTGTCATTCTCTGTGTTGTGTGACATGGAATTTTCTTTTTTCACTATCTCTTCTAGCTTTTGTCTCAACCATATATTCCACAATTCCTGTCCTTTCTTCTAGAGATTTTCATGAAATTAAATTCTGCCATGACAGTTCTTATGCCATTTATAATAATAGCCATTTAAAGTATTTACGTTCTTTAATCATCTCTCTTTATCTTAGTTTTCATTGTTAGTGTCACCACTCATGTTCTGGATTCAAATTGTCTCCACAAACACTAGAGATTCACAGGAAACAATGCACCATCTTGATTTCATTTAATTTGCATTAGCCTCTTTACTTCTAACTCTGTTTTACACTTTTGTCACTGCAAATGCACACCAAACATTTCCTACTGCTGCGGCTTCACATTAAAACACAGCTTTTATTGTGAAGCACTCAAAGGAAATCACATTTTATGGCAGATGTGACACAGAGGTTGGTGCTGACCACAATCGTTTATCAAAAATATGTTAACAAAACAACAGTATTATCTTGCTTTTTTCAGACTGTGGATCACTTTTGATTTTTGCAACAGAGTAATGAGACACCATAAACTGACCATCTGTATTTGTGACAAAGGAGCTGCTCAGTGTTTGTTGCTCTCAGATTTCTGGGTCCTGTGGTATCAAACTGTATTTGCTGATAGCACCAGGAACTGTGGGTAAACCAACCAGGACTGAAGTCTTGAAGGAATCTAACTGTTACTGCTTCCCTGTTTTCATCCTCAGTCATATCAGCTCACATCAAACCCTTTCATTTTAAAACACATGTTTGCCATCCTCCTCCACCCCCTCCCCCCTTCCTCCAGCTCCTCCTCCCTTCCCTTCTCCCTGTAACCTTGCTTTCCTTTTCCATTCATCCTCCTGCCAGTCTCTCCCTCTCTCTGCCTTTTACACCTCTGACTCCCAGCGCATGACTCTACCCATGTCCTCGCCTCTTCCCTCCCCTCTCGACACCTCGCCCCATCTCCCCCTCTCCCGCTCCTCCTGTCATTACATTTGTATCCATTTCATTCCCTTCCCTCGTCTCCTCTTCCCTCTCTCGCTCTCCGGCTCTTTCAGATGTATGATTCATGGTTCCAGCGCTATGACTGAGACATGAATATTTTACTAGAACCAAATATAATTTTTAGTGAGAAAAGAAAGCGGGGGATCAGGGGGAGGGGGGTGAGACTGGGGGAAGGAAGGATGGGAGTGAAGGAGGGTGAAGCTAAATGAGGTTGAGTGTGTTTGGTAAAGGGAGGGGACGACATATTTTCTTGATATCTTATATTTAGGGTTAAGGGTTGTGTAATGTCATGCAACATAAGGCCAAAACAAACAAGAACATACTATGAATGACTGACAGGTCAGTAGGGTTATTGCTTCCTGGTCTGTCCATCCAAACCCCAGTGGAAGGCAACAATCTAAATTGCACTGCAAATCAGCAGGAAAAATCAGCTGCAGTTTAAAGCTTGAAATCTGAGAAGGTTCGCACCAAACAGCACAGCAGTGATGGGAAGTTTATTCCGCCTGTGAGCAAAAAAAAAAAATTCAGAGTTTTCTGACTGACTGACGTGCATACTTTTGCATTCATTTAAAATGATCAAGGTGGGGTAGGTTTCCTTGTTCCTCGTGCATCAGTATGCACACCGGTGGTTTATTCCTCTGAAGCCTTTAAAACAGCATCTGAATGTGCACGGTGGCTAAATCTTTTTGTACAGTCTTCTGCACCATATCGCTTTGGATTTTTGTAAAGTTCCACATACAGGATATTTTTGTGTTTCATACATCTATAAAATTTCTAATTACTTACCAATTATATTTATAGATTTTTTAAATAATCCATTTAAACACTGTAAGCAAACACACAGTAGAGTTTAGGCAGAGATGTGTGGCATAAGAATAGGCTGTGGTAATTTATAATGCAAAATACAATTTAATAGATAAATGCCAACTTTTAATAACACAATAATCAAGTGTTTATCTTTTTATCTTTTTAGTTGAAGGTAATCTATGTGTCAATAATGCTCCAAGATACACAGAAAAGTAAAGGCAGAGAAGAAGAAAAAGTGTGAGCAAGAAAACATGGCTATAAACAATGCAGGGTTCAAACTTTTAACAAGGTTCAGCTTCGCAAACGTTTAAAGAGGAAGGGAATACACTCGGGACGTTCATTAGAGCTCAAGGATACAGGCGATATATTTTGGTGAGTAACACTTAATGTAAACATAAGGAAGGAAACTCCACAGGGCTTCTGCGCTTTTTCTCTCCTTTCATTTGATGTGTTTAAATAAGGGCTGCAAATATGATCCGTGTCTTGGGGATTTGAAATTATAACTCCACACTGTACATACACAGAGGTACAGTGTGCACGTAATTGAATAGCTGAAGAATTTCTTCTGATGTGTCTTCCACCTGTAACTTGTGTGGTGTCGTAGCCGTGCAGCTCGGATAGCGAGAGCAGAGATGTCGACAGGGGGAAGAGTGAGTGACAGTTAATGGGGAGATAGATGATTATCAGCCTATAGAGAACAGATGGTGGCAGGGGATAACTACACACACACACACACATTCACACACACGGATACAAAATGATTACTCTATCAAGGGCACCTTGTGTAACTGGAAGATATGGGAATGTGTATGCACACACACACACACAGTATCACTGAAATAGATGATGCTGAGTAAGTCAAACTGTCAATCAAACTGTTCCCTTTCTTGCATAACTAAGCTTAGATATAAGTGCATTTGCACCAATGTACCACTGTGTTTCTGTGCAGAGATAAAACCTTTTGACCCGTCTTTACCTCTTCCAGCCACTCTCTCTGTCATTGTCCCCTACCAGAGTATTTTGTTTCATCTACCATCGATCATTTCTCTTCTATATGAACTTAATGTTCTCTTCTGTTTTGCGCAGCACCCCGGTAATTTAGCCCAGCTGAGGTTATTGTCTGTGATAGCTGAGGTCAGCTCAGCTTGGCTCCACTTGGCTCGCGTCACACTCTGGACCAGAAGAAGTATTTATCACTACTTTGTCTCCCGCCTGCTCGGGATGCCAGATATGTGGGTTTTGCTACATTAGGACTGAATTTATTACCCGTTAGTCACACAAAACTCTAAAGTTAAGGGATTTACTTTAAAGAGGATCAGTTCACCCAAATCACAATAACACATATTTCCCTCTTGAACCCCAGAGGCAGAGAGTCATGCAGAAAGTTTGGATTGTATTTGCCAGGGTTTTGGGATATCTTCACCACCTCCCCAGTACAATGCATGTGAATGGCATTTTGTTTGCTGTGCTCAAAGCACTAAAAATTATCATTTCATACCTGACATGTTTGGTCCATGTAATATTCACTGCAGACCAATAACAAGGTGAAATATCTTCACAAGCACAAGATCAGGTATTGTCATATTTACTGTGGTTAGAACAGTTAGTCAAATGTAACCAAGTAAATTTACTCAAGTACTGTAAGTGAGTACAAATTTTAAGTAATTGTAAGTCACTTGAGTACTTTCACTTCACACTACTTTATATTTCTACTCTACTGCATCTCAAAGATAAATATTGTGCCTATTACTCGACTGCATTTATTTGACAGGTGTTGTGTACTTGTCACTTTACAAGTATTTTTTTCTCAAACTAAACAAATATTTATCTTATAAAATATGATCCACTGTTATACATGAAATTACCCAGCATTATTCCACTTCAACTATTCTTGACAGAAACATGCTTATGAAGTAGTAAACACACTTACATATTATACTGTAACATATAATCATGTAACACTCACCATGCTCTGCTTCTAAATTTGATACTTTAAGTACATTAGACCTACAATACTGGAGGTCACTTAAGTAGCATTTAAACAGGACTCTTACTAGTAATGTCTCAGCTTAACCCTTTAACTGCCTGCGCTCCTCTCATAGAGCTAAAGTGAATCAGCTGTGGTGTACCGTATGGTTGAGCAGGCACTTAAAGGGTTAATGTTGTACAGATTTCCTTATGTGCAGATAATAAACATGTGTAGCTGCGCCCTATATTCTTTAATACTTTGTTAGCCCAGCTGAGCTTGTAGGTACAGCATATGTATGAGAGTCACATTTGTAACCTACCGTGTGTCTGTCTTTCTCTGTACACTCTGTACACTCAGCGTTTCACTGTATTTCAGCTGACCATGACAGCCTGATTGTATTATGCTTAAAACCTGGATATTGCACTGAAGGATAGCAACACACCCACCCCTAAAAATCCAATCCTGAAAGCAGCACACACACTGCAACAATTTCCACCTGGGTTTTCTAACATTTCCTCAAACAGAAATATTATGTCATTAAAATCATTTCATGATATAAACAATTCTACGCATAGAGGCTTTAACTTGTGACCTGTAAGTCAACCTTAAGAAATAGCACTATGGTGCCTTCAGGGCCAGTTAGAAATACCAAAGTGTAGCATTTTTGTTCTCATTCTGTTAATATAGGATGTTAAATACTTTTCCTTTACATGTCTATCCATCAACAAGGAAAAATATGAAACATCGTGTAAATACTTTTCTCATAATGTCAATACTTTACTCTAGTACTAAGTACTACTGTTGTTTATAGCAGCATTTTTGAACTTTATTTTGTGCACTATATTTCAATTAGCCTTTTCTTTACCCTTGAGGGACATCAATAACGCTTATCTTATCTTATCTTATAATTGCGAGTGAGACTGTATAAATAAAATAGGCTTAAAACATGTAGGCAAAGTTTGTTGTGATCTCCAACTTCTCAGGATGTACAGCATGTATAATGCTTCTATGATCTATACTCAGTTATGTAAAGTTCCACCTTTGTTTTACTTTCAAAAATAGGTTCTACCTCTCATAACACCTCCATGTGTTTATTTATACTGTGAGAAGCAGCGAACATACTGTATGTTGTTGTTTTTTTTTCTTTTTGAATCCCGCTGCTGTATCTCCTCCTGCCAGCTTTTCCTTCTTTGGGTGTAAGTAGCAAGTCATTACTATGACCAGATTATATTGGCTTAGAGAGCAACCGTCTGCATTTAGTCTAACTGATTTCAACGGGACCAGATGGCAATCTGCCTGCCTGTGTATTTATCTCTCCCCATTATACGCTCTGCCTCACTCACTCAGACAACACACACACACACACACACAAATATGAGCAAACATGCATTAAAACTCCCTCATGGAGTGTTCATGCACAGCATCCCGCACTTCCCTCACCTCCATTTCTACCTTTTTCTGCAGCCGCTCTGACCTCGAGGTGGGATGCGCGAAGACTTAAATGAGGTGCTGAAAGGGAAAGGGCGAAAGAGGGGAGTGTGACGGAGGAGAGGAGAGAGGCTGACAGAAATGACGAGCGGAGAGTGATGAGACGTGAAGGGAAACAGGATGAGGGCTGGTGGAAATAAGTAAGGCAGAAAATAAGTACAGTGAGGTTACTAGAAGGAGAACGAGGAATGTCACTTTACACACACAAAAAAAATGGTGACGGCTCCCTCAGCGAAGGTGACGCCGCGCTGAAAATGTCCTCAGAGTGTTCAACCTTTTTAAGCAAGTTACCCAGACCTTGCAACATATTTACAGGTTTTAGTCTGACTTGCTGTATAATTGCAGTGATTTTGCTATTGGAAAAACACAAATTTTTCATCTTGCTAAACATTGTCCAAATCAATATTTTGTAAATTAATAGACAATAACGACCTGTCTATATGACTGTACAGCATTTTAACAGGAGCGAAGGATCAGAGTGTGGGAATCAAGCGAAACTGGACTCTTCTGCTGTGAAGGTCAGCAATGATCAGAGAGCGGAGAGAGGGACCCGAGGGAGCAAAGCGAGCGAGACGAGGACGGAATAAGCGAGGGATGGCTAGTGTCGTAGAGATATAACAGGAGATTAAAAGGAATGAAAGGAAGGTGAGATGGGTGGGGAGGGAGATATTAAAAGAAAATATGAGAGGATAAAGGGATAAAACGAAGAAGAGGGTGGGAGCGACGGGGTCATGGAGGTGAGAGGGAAGAGAAAAAGGGGGGAGAAAAAGGGTAAATGGAAAAACTAGAAAGAAGGGGAGGAAGAGCCTGAGAGACAAGACTGAGGGAGAGGATGATAGACAGAGAGAGAGAAGAAGAGGGAGAGTCGAGGAGGAAATGTTCAACATTAAAGGGGGGGGGGGGTTTGGCGAGAGGAGCGATAATCCGTCTTTTTTTGTCAGATGAATTATGCCAGAATTGCAGGATTCTATTTTACTACCTCTAATCTGTCTCCAACCAAATAATAAACTGTCTGCCAGCACAGGTTCGCATTCGCAGCGCTGTCTCGTGTTAGATAAGGCCCCACAATGGGGTTGACAAATAGGAGTTGTTGGGTTTTTTTTTTTTTCTTTTACATATGCTTATGTGGAGAGAAATACTTTTTGAATGAGTTCAGATCAGCAGCTGCATACCTCTTCAAAAAAAAAAAAAACAGACTATAGAGGAGATGAGGGGATGATGTGTGTAGGTTGTAGCAGGCAGGTGATCTGCATAATACATGACATGATCTGCGGTTAACATAGAGATTACACAGCGACTTAGCCTGCTTGGCCACTGTGACCCTGCTAAGCCATGCTAACTCTAATAGCTAATAAACATTACACGCCAGCTGCCCGCCCGCTTCAAACTGTGCATGGCTGGTGTGTCATCCTCCCTCCTCCTTCTTTCCTCTCGTGCTCCCTCGAATGCACTTTTTGCAACCTCAAAGCATCCGACCGCTCGCTTCCCTCTCGCTTAAATTCATCCCTGCTTACCACAGTAACAGGTTTTTTTTTCGTTTCTCATAATCACTCCATGTCACCCTTTCCTTTACCCCTTTATTCACCTCTTTTTACCCCCCCCTCCCCAACTCCCCAGCAGGGGTGTCATGCCTTCTCTGGCACGTGAGCCGAAGCCCAGATGTCTGCGTTGGCTGCTGCTGGAAACTAGGTCATGTCGGGAGAGAGAGAGAGAGAGAGAGAGAGAGAGAGAGAGAAGCAAGAGGACGAAAATGGAAGGAAAGTAAAAATAAAATGGAGAGTGGGAGAGGGAAAAGCGAAGGGTGAAAGGAGGGGAGAGAAGTGGAGTGAGAGGAGGAGCAGACGAGAGGAAAGTGCAAAAAGTCCTCGAAAGGGGAAGCGGAGGATGAGAGAGGAGGGAGCTGGAAGAGAGGAGATGGTTCCTGCTTTACTGAGGAGGAAAATGGGGATGTTGGAGGTGACAGGAATACAGATGCTGTAGAGGGGGAAATCTAAAAGTTCATATTGAAGTATTATGTGCTGTAGTGTTGTGTCTTCTTTCTGTCTGTCCTGTGGATGCATGTCAAGGTACCGCCCTCCTCCTCCTTGCAGCCGCAGTTGATCACAGCTGTTATCACCTACTGATCAGGGCCTGGAGGTTAAAAGACCTGGAGACGAGGCCAGCGGGCCAATCGGCAGCTTCGGCCGTGATGTCAGTCTGCGTGTCACTCGCCTGACACTGAGCCTCCGGTGGTACGGGCCTGACTTTCTCGGGGACATCACACGCCAGTAAAAAAAAAATGGCACATTAGGTTCAAATAGCTGATGCATGGTGGCTCCAGGTTGGCCCTTACTCTCCAAGCTCCAAGCGTAATGAATCTCTTGTCAAATCTTTTGTCTCTCCTCGCAAAGAGCAATTAGCTGTGCTGTTTAAGTGCAGATTGATTCAAAAAGTCTGCGCAGCTTTGCCCGGCGGTGATAATGTAACTGACAAAACTTAAACAAACCTGATATTAACGGTGATGGATTACATGACTTAAGGAAGTATAATGCTTGCTAGCTAATTTGCATGGTGTAAAGTACAGTATATAGTGTATGTAAAGTGAATAGTGATGGTTGGGAACATGGGCAGATCCAGGGGTGTTGGCCCCTGAGGGGTCCCTGTTCTTTTCAGAGTACGTCATCCACTGACTGAAATTTGCTGTATACCCAGTATGAGTTTATCATACTGCGATTCACAACACAATGAAGTGAAATTGCTTTTTTCAACTCTGCATTTTATGTCCACTGATTATAATAAATACGGACAATTCTGGCTTCCCAACGTTCTGTGAAATGAAGCTGTCAAGAGGGCAAAAATGGGAGAACAGTCTGCGCCAGGTGCAAGGACTGAGGGGTACGCGTACTTGTCCTCCTCAATAAATAATATTAATGCCTGGTGCCTGAATTGTGTATTTACCATTTCAAATATAATTCGGCCCCAAGTTTGTTTGCTGTTCAGTCGGTTTTGCGGCTATTTACATGCATGAAAAGACGCTAGGATGCAGGAAATGAAGTGGCAAGTCTAATACTCCTGAGGGAGGACCACCAGCCCCCCCACCCCCACCCCCCCACCCGCTCTGTAAAGTGTGGCCCCGTTTGAGCCTCTAATTTAGACAAATCACCTGCTCCTGATTGTGCAGCCAAAAAAAAAATACAACCTTATAGCATGTATTTGAAAATGGCCGTCAAACAAACTATACATGACTTGTAGCTAAAATTTACAAATGTTTCTTAATAAGTGACAGGCCAACGCTGGCTAATCAGAAACATAACACACTTCTCTTTGTCCATGATGAATGGCAGGAAGGCTGGAGAGAAACAGACCCTCGACAAAAGGAACAATATGTCACTGCCAGCGCACAGTGAGAAGAACAGGTGTGTGTGTGTTGGAGTCACATTTGAATGTAAATCAATCATCCACCAAACACAGTGGACATGACAGAGAGAGAACTGGGTTAATGCTGATACATTACAAGACAGTAATACAGGACTCACTTTGCAAGCATCACATACGGCAGAGTTAATAAACGCACCCTGAACTACATGTATATGTGTTTAAGCTTGGGGGGGTAATCCCCTCAGCTCCATCCTCAGACACTGGGGGCAATAAAACTGCCTCACAAACTGATACAAATCTAAGATTCACTGCCTTAAGAGCTTTTCCAGCATAACCATAAATAAATGATCGTGTTTTTTTTTTTTTTAGGGAAAAAGAGGAGCAGCAGGCAGCACCAGACTCCAGACGCATTCCACAAGAGGTTTTTTTAAAAAAATATTTTTTATTAATATCCCATATATAGACCTTCAAAAATAGTGATTTGAGAATAGTTTCAGCGAGACGCTCTGTAACGGTTGGAGCTGCATAAGGAGAAATAAACAAGATGAGAGATACTCAAGACTCATCTCTTCCAATTAAATGTGAGATTACGCCCCTAACAAGTGTTCGAGCATTATGTTTAATGTCTCTAACTTGGCTGTAATTTCCAGCGACATGCTCAACGTCCTTGTGAGTAACATCTGTGGAGCTGAGGCCTACTTTGGAGAGTTGCTTCAGTTTTCAGTTTACAGGTAAGGAACAGTCCAATATCTTGCTGGTTCCCTTCATGTTAAATTGATTTTACAAAGTTTGGACAACTATGAATAAAATAACAAAATGCTCACTAAATGTATTACATAATTTACTTTTAAAGGTCAGATGTGACCCCTAATTTTTTATAAATGCTGTTTCAGGATTGATGACTCTTGTTGCATCATCTGGGGAGAACTACATGTTTATATAAATTCTGCAAAAAATCACAACTGCACAGACTCTCACAAATGCTCAATAACACATGCAAAGACACAAACGTACTGCTACACACACGCGCGCGCGGACTCACACACGTTTAAACAGGCCATTACATTGATAGATTGCCGTGGCACCGAGGATGTCTAAATGCATCCCCGGGCATTATTCAGAGTAGCAGTGACACTGAAGATCCACACACTTCATCATCGCCAACATTTGTATGGGCTAGTTAAATGACTCCATTCACACACACACACACACACACACATGCGTGACCTCGGTCATATACACAAGTGAACCGCAAATGTACACCTAAAGGCGAGGAACACACACGCTGACGCACTCAGTATGCAAATATCTGCTCATACATGACACGGGCAAATGAATTTGTGTTGACCACTCACAAATCACACACACACGCTCACACACAGTTGCACAACATGAACATGGCGTCCAGACTAAAGGTTCGCACATATGATTATTTGCAACATTACAGACCAAAATCAAATAATTTCTCTCCTAAAGTAAAAGGTAAGCTCTGCTGAATTTAGACACGCAAATTTATGACATCAAGCATTTTCAGTTTATGCTGTAAAAACCTGTGTGTTTATGGTAAAGAGCCCAATCAGGCTTCCATCATCACCTCATCTGTATGTGAATAAAATTTTACTTTACACTTCATCAGCAAACTACACTAACTTTGGCATGAGGTCATCTTTATAATACACTGATTTACAGCATCATTTTAAACAGTAGACTTTTTTATGTTTTTGAGGAGCATTTGTCAATTTTGCTGGTTGTCAATATTGAGCATTATGAACCCACACAAATATAAGATAAAATTCCAGTTTTTCAAGTAGAAAAGTTCTTCAAAATTTCACCTCAAATTCAGATGAGCACATGATCACCCAGTGTGCAAAATGATCGGGATCACAGACAGATGTGTGCAGAGGTGTCGTGAGAGATTTGATTTTCAACGCTAATCATTTTCAGCTTGAGCCAATGACAAATGTTTCGAACGCACATTAACGCTCTTCACTCACCTCTCCCTCCACCCGTTGCCATTTTGAGCTTTTCATTCAAACGGTGCTCACAGCCTCTCAGTTTACGAGATGCTCCGTCTTCCCATTTCTCACCGCATAATTTACAGTCACAGGCTTTTAGCTAATGCCCTTATCCGGAGCGACTTACAATCAACACGGCAGCAGCAGCAGAATAGTCACAATAGTCAGCAACAATCCAGCGACAACAAGTAGCCGAGTGGATAAGAAAAAGTAGAAGGATAAATGTGCAAATGCTGTTATTTCTTTTTGTTGACTTATCATCCATTCTCTTCAGTCATTCTTGCATCCTTTATTCATTCTCCCTTTTTATTTCGTTCTCCTTGTCGCTCATCCTTCGTGCTACAATGCTTGCGTACAAAACCCTCCATCGCAAAAATCACCATCATTTCTGACACAAATTCATCACCCTGCTCTAAAAACACAATCATCTATTAAGGATGAGAAGTTCAAGCTTGAAGACAAGGAAAATGGCTGAGGAGGAAGAAAGAATATGGGTTACAAAAAAGGCGACTCGAGGTGAAAATGGATTGGAAAGAAACGGTAAATAAGAGACAGTGGAAGAGGGAGAGAGACAGACAGTAGGAGACACACATACGAGGGAAAGGCTGTGTGATAAATAAAGACAGGAAGAGGGGGCAGAGGGATCGGGATAGTAAATAATGATCCAGTCTCTGAGATAGAAGGAGAAGAGAATCAGTGTAATTAATGAAGGAAGGGAAGAGAGAGAGAGAGAGAGAGAGGAGACGGAGAGGAAAAAAATAAAGAGCAGATAAATCACGCTAAACAGAGGAAATAAGGAGGGAGGGGAGAGAGCTGGAGAGCGGCGTCAACACACAGTAACCTCCAGTGTGTGCGTCATTGACTCCAGACAACAGCGTGTTCACACATCTCGATGCGAACAATATGGATGGATGCGAACGCCCTCAAACATCCCTAAAGCTCCAACTCAACCGCTTTACTGTCAAAGTCATTGTTTCCTTTTGAAAAATCCAAACGCACCGGAGAACAGAGCCAACACAATGACAGCGGGTCACTGTCAGGGTTTTTATGGACTGCTGCGAATGGGCTTTGCGGGTTGACCTTTACAGCTCTCTTTAATAAAGCGCTAATTAATGGAGTGGCTTTAAAGGGTCAGTTCACCCAATTTGCAAAAAGCAAATTTGGTCGTTTTTCTTTCTGTTTCTTGTTTAATCAGGATATTGTTTCTAGAAATTTGATTCACCTCCATTATTTTGAGGTGGAGGCAGAAATCTCCCAGATCGATACCTCAAAACCCAAAATACACCTGTTTCCTTCTCTATTCTTTTCACCCTCTGTCTCCCCGAAACTCTTTTTTCTCTCCTGGCTGATTTATGTCGTGCCACTTTAAGAACGGCATATTTAGGCCTTTAGGAATATGGGTAGTATAATTTTATTCGCGGGCTGTTAAAAATGAGTGAGAGAGCTTGTCGAGCTATAATAACTGGCTCAAAGACGGAGAAGGAAATGAACATATTGCAGACCAGTGGCCTTTTGGAGTATTTATGTGCATGAAATGTTAGTGTGCTTGAGAAGCGGTATGACTATATGGCTTCTGGCCTTACAAACGGATATTAACATGCTACAGTCTGGTGGCCTTTTGGAACATTAGGAAGCTTGAAAAGGAAAGTCGAAAGCAGCGCAAACAATATGTTTTGTGATGCATTCAGGAGCATCAAACATCAATGTGTGTTTTTAATTTTTGGCACTAGAGCACTGCATAATAGATGATGTTAATGTTCAACGTTCATGCCAAGTCTATCCATACGAGCGTTTTAGTTAGATTGGACCTCTGAGGCTGAAGTTGTATATACTGTGAAATAAAAATAAGAAATGTCCTGCACTAATATGTGTGACAAAGCTCGTACATGTCACAGGGGTTGTGGTTGAGGACTCAAGCACATCACACAATTACTGCTCAGAAAAAGTCTTCAATGAAAATAAACAGGATCGTAACAAAAACTCACGGCAAGGTGGTGTCCCGGGAAGTCAAAAATCCAAACACAAAATACATCAGCAGCAGGCATGGCATGACATGACAAAGGATAGTAAGACGGGAATGGGAACATGAATATGAAGCAAAGACAATGCGGCAACGGCAAACAGAAATGAATGACTTAAATAGAGTCCTAGTGGTGATTGGCTTCAAGTGGAAACACAGGTGACTTGATGAAGTGGGTGTGGCTAGTAGGTGACGTGAAGCAGAGGCAGGGTGAGAGGCAAGACAATGGATACAGAATATGGCGGACAGAACAGAAACCAGAACACAGAACTAGAACAGACAGAACTAATACATTACATTACATGTGACAAGGCTCGGTTAAGACAGGACAGGACAACGACATGACAGGACTAAACAGAAAGAACAATGACAAAACACAGGCAGAGAAGGAAGATAGAAAACTAAGACACAAATCTAAGACAGAAACCTAAGACACAAAACTAATACAGAACATAGCAGGACAAATAGAAGACATGAACAGGATAATGGCAGAACAGAGACTATGGCCAGCAGGAACACTGCTATAAAACAACTACAAACAACTATAAAAGAAAGGCTGCACAAAAACAAAGGCTAAACCAAGACCAGGCTGCAAAACTGACAGTACAGGAGAGTCAGCAAAGACAAAGTACACAAGTGTTCTGAAAGACAAGGCTGGACCGACCCTACACCTCCTCTCAAAATGAATACTGATAAATACTAAGATGAATTAATGGTAGAAAATGATAGAACCAGAGATCTGCTGTAGAGTTTATGTTGTATATTAGTAGTGACTGAGGATTATTTTGAATGCAAACCTGATAGCAAAGTCGTGGTCATGTGATATTACTTGACCCAATGAGAAAATGGAACCACTCTGATAACCAAATATAATCTATCTGGTGCTGAAATACAGCCTGACATAGATACTGTTTAATGTTCCTGAACACTCATATGTCAAACTGTTTTTGAAAACAAGACTTGTCATTAACACGAGAGACTCATATCACTAATACCAGTGATTATAATGCATTAAAAATAGTTTTAATATATGACATCTATAATAATTATAATACCCTTTGATCCTTGCAACAAAAATCAGTTAGCAAGGGACCAGCAATCATGAAGTATTATAATACTTGACCTTATAAGCCATTATAAAATGCTCTATAATGTGTTATGCTCATTGTTATAAAGCCTTATGATGATTTATGAGTGTTTATAATGATAGTTATACACATTTATAAGCATATCATAAATACATGTATAATGCATTATCTATGTAGGAATTGTCAGTGAGTTGCCAACAGTTATAATGTATTATAATACCTGACCTTATAAGTGATGATAAAATGCTTTATAGTGTGCTATGATTATTGCTATAAAGCATTATGATCATTTATGAGTGTTTATAACTATAGTTATACAGTGCTATAATGTCATTATAACGCACTATAAATACATTTATAATGCGTTATAGAGATAGGCGTCAAATAAAGTGTTACCAAACTAACACATCCTAACAGTTACTTATTAATAAAGCCGTGCTGCAGCATATGTAGGCTGATTAGTTCAGGAAGGTGTGTGTGTGCCCCGGAGCTGCGAAAGGCAAACGAGGGCACCATCAGCACATCTGTTGGTTCGTATGTGTGTTTGTGTGTGTGTGTGTGCGCGGTATTCCACATGCACCGCGCCTGCAGTGCCGCTCCTCCGTCCCAGCGACACATAATCAACTTCTCCCTTTCATTCCTAAATGCTTCTCACACACACACACACACACACACACACAGCCCAACGTGCCTCTAGGGGGGTGTTACAGAGAGGAGAGAGAGAGAGATGGAGGGAGAAATGGAGAACAAGAAAAAGAGATTTTTTTTTCTCTCTCTCTCTCTCTCTCTCTCTCTCTCTCTCTCTCTCTCTCCATGGGCAGTGATGGTCCAGCAGGGAGCACCAGGCCTCGCTTTGCATGAAGTGCCAGAACCACTGTGGGCTACACACACATGAATAAGGCTTGATTATGGACAATGAAAAGTTGGCACTGGTGATTAAAATGAGGTATACAACTGCAGGGCGATTTAAAATCTATTTTAGGTCTGTTTTAAGTGCTGCCTCACAGGCGAATATAAACTTCATTTAAAGTCAGTTATTGATGTTTTTATAATAGAGCTGGCTATTAAAGGGCAACTAGCCATTTATAGAATCATTACAGCCCTATTCTTTTTTTTTCTTTTACATTCAAGCTTCGGCAAGTCTGAGCAGAAATATGAATGTGTGTTAGCATGTTCGTGCACGATTGTGCTTTTGCATGTTCCCATCATGAAAAATGTGTGTGTGTCTTTTGCTGGCTGTAAAGACAATGGCGCCGTTGAGGGCTTTTCTTGGCAGACTGACAGAAACACTGATGGCAAGTGATTGGATAAACCATGCCTGCAGGAGACACACACACACACACACACACGCAAGCAATCGTACACCGAAACACACACGCTTTCATGATCCATGCTCTCCAATGCAGCGCTGTTTTTCACTGACCCTGATTTTATGCTTTCGCTCCGATTGGACGTGTCACTCATCACTCTGCCGACGCTCGGCTTTGATTGGCTCACTGTAAAGGTCGTTTGTTTTATGGTCAAGGGTCAGGGTTTGAGATTGAGATTGATGCGTGTTAAGGCCCGTACAGGGTGTGAGGCTGCTTTATGACTTCTGTGACTGGCATGATGTATGGGGCCATGGCTGACCATACACGCAGTTACACACACTCTCTCTCATACACACACACACACACAACATACATACTAAGTGAAAATAAATGAATGTGCTTTTCAGAGAAATTGACTTACTGCAGCTTTCCCGCCTCCTTCTGTGGAATGGATGTATTGACAGATCGAGACCCTGAGCATATATATTGTATATATGTGTGTGTGTGTGTGTGTGTGTGTGTGTGTGTGTGTGTGTGTGTATGCATCCATGCATATGCTTATAGATTTGTGTCTGTGTATGGATTTATGTGCTATTGTTGGTATGTGCGCATGGTTTTGTGTGTGTGTGTGTGTGTGTGTGTATGTGTGTGTGTGTGTTCAGGCCAAATGTCAGAGTGAGAGGCAGAAATTAATGAGGTCTTAGCCTTGATCCATATCAGTCAGAAGCTGGTTTATTCTTCATCACTCACACTCACACACGCGCACAGACGCACACACACATGTACATGCACATACACACACACTCTACTGAACACTGCTTTTAGCTCCATTAATCACAAACACTGATACACACACACAACAATGTCAAGAGCAGACATAAATAAATAAGTGTGCTCTCACATCCGCAGCTTGACGCTAATTCAAGAGCACACTCGTGAGAATACGTGCACATATGCAAGCTCACAGATTCATCGTGAAATAGCAAAAATAGCCATTAACAAATCATTAAAGCGTACAGTACACAAACAACATGACTCATAACCACTACTTTGTCAGTGATGTAAATAATCATTGACACAACCACACACACTTCATTTATCAAGCTTAGTATGCCTGATGACTGACTGCTGGGGGCAATGACAGCTCTCTCTCTCTCTCTCTCTCTCTCTCTCTCACACACACACACACACACACACACATTTTTGGACTCGGTAATCTTTCAACTCAAATCCCTTTTATTGACCATGGGAATCATTACAGAGTGAGGCCCAAGGGTGTGTGTGTGTGTGAGTAGGTCTGGGCATGTGCCCACAGTGTTAAAATCCTCTCACCTGTTTGCTCATCTCCGGCCTTGTATTTGCGTGTGTTGTGATGTATGATGTGTGTAAGCATATCACACTTTGACATGAACTGTGTTAAGCACATTTATGTGACATAAACACACTTCACCCACATTGCGGTGACGTTTTTGAGAATCAGACCTGAAGCAGTGTTAGTTTTGTTCAGTGTGATATGGGCATGAATATTGTTAGAAAATACAAACCAAAAATTCTGCATTTGCTGGGTTGAGATAAATAGATTAAAGTGTTTAAAGGCTTATCAGATACTGAACATTGTCCGATGGTTTGTAACACTCACAGTCAGGATTTTGCAGTACTGGAAAGTTGCCACGGCGACAACTATGTTTTCAAGGTAGAAATATGGCTTTCACGCCTGCACATAATCTACCAGGAATTTGTGTTTACATGAAGCATCTGATTGGCCGTCTGTCTTTCCGTTGAGCCAGACTTCTATGGTGGACAACCCAGACCCATTGAAGTGAATGAGAGGAATGCATTTTTCTGGCCAAAGTGTTACTGCTACAATACAGTTTACAGTAAATCCCACACTTGACATGTGTTTTGTTTCCCTGAATTTCAGCATCAGATTACAGATAAAAAAATAAATCCCTTTTGACGCATATCATGGTTTTGTGTTCACAGTTGGACACAACGTTCTTACAGTGAGGACTTTCTTTTTTAACACTTCTTTTTGATACACAAAAGTGGATCAGTAAAAGTCAAGGCTCCCAAAAGCATTCAATAAGGCGAGATGTCCGCATTGATCCAATTTAGTGACAACTCTGTGAACAAGAAATGACAACAAAAAAACACATTGCCAAAGCTCTCTGGACGGAGAGCTTGAATTAAAATCCTGCACGTCAGAAGAAAAAATTTTATCTGCACTCTATTACACTAATAACACTGTAAATAGTACATTTTATTTCTCATATTTTAATCAGACTGCTTGACAATCTGTGCATCTTGTATCCATAAAACTTTCATCTGGATAAGTAAAAACCCAACAGAAATATTTCTTTTGGTGTAAACAGTTTGGGAAGTATTGGTTGAGCATGGTAAAATATTGCACCATCAGCACTTATTCCTGTAGTGTAACATCATATCCTGCTGCATGGAAATTTGTTGCACCCGTTAAAACAGACGCTTTAGCGAGTGTGGATGTCAGAAGTATTTTTTTTTTCTCCGTCTCTGTGTTTATGTTCCTCTTGTTAAGCTCTCCCATGACCCTGTAAGTTGCAAGCAGGGGTTTGGTAATCCTGTTCCCCCTCAATCCCCTTTACCTCTTATCTCTGCGCTCCCCTCTGCTCTCTAACCTTCATCCCCTCCTCTCCTTAACCCTCCAACCTTTCTTCTCTATTTCCCTCAAGCCCTCCATCCTTTTTATCCAGATTCCCCTCCGGTCTCCCCACAGCCCCTAAATCTCCCACTCCTCCTCCCCTCCTCCTCTCATCCAATCTCCTGTCTTCACTCAACCTTCTCTGTCTCGCAGCAGAATTTCTACCCTCGCCCCATTTTTCACTCCCCAAACCTCCTCCTTCTTTACAGCGAGCTGCCCTGGCCGCCGTCGGGGACCAGGGCGCTATCATCAAATAGAGGAGAGTGCTTGCTTTGAAATCGATTGTGGTGCTTTTATTTCACAGCCTGGTTTGTGTTCGTGTTGCACAGACGCTAATGTGAGCTCCCAGCTGAAAAGTTCTTATTTAGTTTATCAGGTACACAAAGACTACATTTCAAAAAAACTGAAAAAAAAATCTGAATTGAACTACTGAGGCCTCAGAAAAGAATTGATTTTCCAGGAGATCTCCAAATGTTGGATCCCTTTTTGGGAACTATATCAAAGGGCAATAACTTCCAGCTCATGCCATATTCAAGTTGATACAATTTTTTCTGACCTTTTTGAACAAGCTGCTATTTCCTCCTGTGCAGCCTTGTGTGGGAAGAGTGTCTGACTGCAGAACTGAAAAATGTACCATATCAGTATTTTCAACCAGCTCAGTGCAAAGGACATTTTTGCATTCTTTATTGCCTCAGAAATTAGCTTTAAATAGCTTAGTTTTAATTTGCAATTGTCTGCAATCACACTGAGGAAGATGGTTGTGATTTCTCTGTTTCCAGTTTTTCTGTTTTCAGGTGCAGCGGTTTATGTGTTGGTGACATTTTCTCACATTTCCAGCTTTGCAGTGCTGATATTTCCTGATCCTTCAGGCTGAGTACGTACTTTGCTTTATAATGAAACAGCTCTATTTGCTCACACAAAACACACTGAAACTCACACTCACAGTGGCCAAAAGGCACCATTATATTTAAGATAGAATAAGAATTTAAAAAAATGTCACTCCTCATTTAAAATCCTGTTCAAACATAAATGAGCATTAAAGAGGCAAAAAAGTCCTTTAGAATACATTTCCTCAACAGCTTTTCTTGTCCTACAGTGTTGGTGAATGATCCAGATCCAGACACAGGCCGGCCCACCCGCTGAGCCGCCCCAGCATTGAGTCAGCTCACCTGGGTAGAAACATGGCATCTTCAGCAGCAGACACAGACACAGGCACAGGTTGGTGTTCAAATACATGCGTGAGTGTGTTGGCATCCGCAAATTCCTGTATTTGTTTCCGTGTCACTCGAGCTACACAAGAGGAGGTTGAAGCGGCGTGACTGCCAGAATTACACACGGCATTTACTCATTTTGTCCACTCCTACAATCCTCTAATCCTACAGCGGTGCTCTGCGGATGGTTCAGTGAAAAACATCGGTTTCCAAGAGGAAGAGAGAAAGATTACTCACTTGCATTTTGCTTTATTTTCCACCTCTGATGATAATTAAATTAATCCTAAATGGATTTTTTTTAAATGAGACTGCAAAATATTCAATGAGTCAGAAGACATGGATTCAGTGATTTTTTTTTTTTAGGGTGTATCTCACAGTTGAATGAACACAACATAGGGACCTAAATGGATTGTCCATGTTTTACCTCAAAACGTAGGTGTTTGTACAAAAAAAATAAAAGAAGAAGAAAGCTGTTTTGCTGAGATAATGGAAGCAATGTCCCAAACAGCGCAATTACTGCCAAAGATGTAAGAATTATTGTAATGTCAGATATCTTATATTCCATTTACATAATGCTTTGTAGGAAGCAAGTTTTTGTACCTCCTCAAAGACGGTGATGGAAAACACTGAACAATAATGTAGGAGAACACATTTTAGTTGCCCCCTCGCATTTTTGGCCCAAATTACCAAATTTGTCCATTCAGTCAGAAGAAAAAGGTAACAAAGAACGAGGAGGAAAAAAATAATAGTAATAGTAGAATAAATGTGAGTATAAGTAAATTGTAGTAGTAAATGGGCGAAAAATACAACAAAGGCAAAATGGAAAACGGCAAAAAAGGTTAAAATTAGAAAATGACACTGAAGATAAAAGAAATACAGAGATACAGCCATGTACATTTTAGTGGGGAAGAGAAAACAATATAGATGGGGTATCACAGGTTTATAGAAAGTGAGAGTTATTGATGGTGAAGGAGTGAGAAACAGACTCAGAAAGGTGTTTGTGATTATTCAATTATCTGGGTGAGATCAATAATGAGCTGTTTAACGATTATCTGCTCAATGTGGTTGATCGATACTGTCTGGGATCTGACCTCTGAGGGTAGATGCACGCACAGAAAGGGACACACACATTATATATATATGTAAGACCTGTCCCTTGTATACATACACCCATGTATTAATGCATGCACACACAGATGTACGTACATGTTCAAACTGCAAACACTTTAACCTTTCTACATGTGCTCCAGATGAGATCAATTGTAAATAATAGGTTGACTGGAGGCCACAGGTTTAAGTTTGACTCTTGAGATTTATGGGCCTTTTGTGCAGGTTTCATTGTAGAAGTGCATTTAAAAGAACAATAGTAACTTGATTACAAAGCAAACTATGCAGACTGTGCCTCTGGTGCGCTGCCTCCCAATCATCAACAATGTCACCACTTTGAGGTCGACATCAAGGAAGAAGAAGGTATGAATATTAATACCTTTGCAGGAGGTCCGCTGTGTAGCACTAGGTGACATTTTGATATTAACACTGGATCAGCGACTCCCTATAATGTGAAAGACTTGCTAGTGCTGACAATCCCACTGGGATTCAACACAGCTTGGTACAGCTTTTAGCTCATTGTTTGGTCGGACAAAGCCACGACAATGCCGGCTCATTTCAAATTACCAACAGCAGGTCCCAGCTCACATGCTCATACAAGTCTACTGTGCACTACCTGAGTGGCAGAGAGCCAGAGTGAACAAGTGGCTGGTGGCGAGAGCTGGACATCTTGCCAGCCCAGGAGACCCAGATCTTTTTTTTTTCCTCAGGAGTTGGCACACCGAACTCTGCAGGGCTGATCATTAATAGGACTTTCATTTAACAGGTGGTGAGAAAGACGATTCCAGCAGGATACCCATGTTTCCCGGCGTCTCCTGGATGCGAAAGATTCAGGATCAAGATTCAAGGATGGGTGGTCTGACTTTCCGAAGCCCACTTGTACTGACACGTCCTCATACCGAAATGACAGAATAGTCATTCGCCAATAACTTCCAAAACCACATAAATGACCCTCCCGGACCTTTGTCGTCACATGGTTAACACTGTGACGATGTCGGAGTGTGGTTAAGTTTAGGCACCAAAACTACTTGGCTAGGTTTAGGAAAAGATCATAATATGTAACTAAGTATGTTACGTGAGTTAAAATGTGCGCTGACTTTTGATTTCACACAGGACAGGAGCACTGAACTCATGAGTCAGCTCTGAACTCTGTCTCCTAATGTAGACTTTGTTGCTCTTTACACAATATTGCCTGACTTCCGTCTTTGCTCCTGCAATAATTATCGTGGCCACTAGAGGTCGCCACCAAACATTAATGTAAATATGTCTCCCAATAAGCTGCTTGCATAGGCAACTTATACGGCCGTGTTTTGGGGGGGACGGTCCAAAGTCCACAACTTTTTTGGGTTCGCATTACCAAAATCCTTTCACACAACGATGCCACCATCTTTGTATCTGGTCTGTCATAGAACGCCATACGAGTCCATCAATGCTATGTCGACATCTTCCTGGTGTTGTGTGCACACCGGAGAGAATGTCAAACATGAACTCCTAAGGAAGGAAGAGAGGAAGGCGGGTGATGATCAGATCCTCAATGCCAGGTGAATAAGAGCAGGGTAATGTTTTAGCATCACCAATTGTTCTTTGGTATGGGGAGGACGGTTGCCTTAACAACGGTCCAAAGTCCACAACTTTTTTAGGTCTACCTTACCAAAATCCTTTCACACAACAATGTCAGCATCTTGGTATCTGGTCTGTCATAGAATGTCACACAAGTCTATCAATGCTATGTTGACATCTTAGGAGTTCATGTTTGACAGGATAACATTTTAGCATCACCAATTGTTGTTGTTATGGGACAGACTCCACTCCCCAAGGACTTGTTGGACACCTTTGCTCCATCCACAGGGAAGGCTCAATCAGGCACTCACTGGGTTTTTCTAATGTCCATCAATAAAACATGCAAATCTGGACGAGAGAATTCAAAGTGAAAGCACCTCCTGTCCTCAAGCAGAAACACTTAAGTTGCCCTTGAAGAGAGTTCTCAGGGTAAGCTGAGTGGTCAAAAAGTCTGAGAAGTGGTGTGGATATATAATGTGAATACTAAGGATCATTAGCAGGCTCATTCAGTACTGCTGAACTAGAGAATGGTGAAATCAATGTGTCATTGCTTCATTTCCAATCCATTGTCCTCTAGTGACCTGGAAACAGAGAAGGCACATACTCCATTATAAGGCCTCTATCACACGCAGTAAATCTGATTATTATGCTGGTATCATCATCTCCAATGCAGGAAACACCAAATCTCTTTTCTCACTCCTCAATAACATCACTCAGCCTTCCCAGTCCTTACCCCCCCATTTCTACTCAGCTGATTTCTGCAATTCATTGATGTCATTTTTCAATGATAAAATCAACATTATCCACCAACACCTCTGCTCTCAGCCACCACCTCCCTCCTCACATGAACCCTTCCCATACAGTCGGCCCTTTTCCTGTTTCCAACTTCCCGTTGACTCTGAAATCTCCGACCTCATCCGTAACTCCAAGTCCTCCACCTGCCAGCTGGACCCTCTCCCCACAACCTTGGTCAAATCCTGTCTTTCCTCTCTGCTTCCCCTCATTTCTGCCATTATTCACTCTTCTCTAACCACTGGTATTGTCCCTTCCCTTTTCAAAACTGCAGCTGTTACCCCAATTCTGAAAAAACCTGGATCAGATCCCAACGATTTCAATAACCTCCGCCCTATCTCCAACTTACCTTTCATCTCTAAAATCCTTGAAAAAACAGTCTCTTCTCAACTCCATGCTCACCTCACCCACAACTGCCTCTACGAGCACTTCCAGTCTGGTTTCCGCCCCCGTCATAGCACTGAAACAGCCCTCATCAGAATCACCAACGACCTCCTTGCTGCAGCTGACACTGGTTCTCTCTCCATCCTCATCCTCCTTGACCTGAGTGCGGCCTTTGACACCATCTCCCATCCCATCCTCCTCAATAGACTTTCCTCCTTAGGCATCTCTCACACCCCCCTTCAGTGGTTCCATTCCTACCTCACTGGCCGCACTCAGTTTATTCAGCTCAAGTCTTTTACTTCCAACCCCTCCCCAGTCACCACAGGTGTGCCCCAGGGCTCAGTCCTGGGGCCCCTCCTTTTCATCATCTACCTCCTTCCCCTTGGTCACATCTTTCGCAAATTCCACATCGCTTTTCACTGCTACGCGGATGACACCCAGCTCTACCTCTCTTGCAAACCCAGTTCCACCCTCCCACCTCCCTCCCTCTCCTCCTGCCTTTCTGAAATTAAATCCTGGTTCACTTCAAATTTTCTTAAATTAAATAGCACGAAAACTGAACTCCTCCTCATTGGAACCAAATCCACCCTTGCCAAAGTTGACAGCTTCTCACTTTGCATTGACAGTACTTCAGTTTCCCCCTCCCCTCAGGTTAAGAGTCTGGGTGTCATCCTTGACAGTACACTTTCCTTCCAATCCCACATCAATAACATCACTCGGTCTGCTTATTTCCATCTTCGTTCTATCAACCGTCTCCGCCCCTCCCTCACCCCCCATACCACTGCCATCCTCGTCCACAGTCTCGTCACCTCCCGTCTTGATTACTGTAACTCCCTCCTCTTCGGTCTTCCTCAAAAGACCCTCCATAAACTCCAGCTGGTTCAAAACTCTGCTGCCCGGATCATTACGCAAACCCCCTCCTTCCACCATATTACCCCCATCCTGCAGCAACTTCACTGGCTCCCTATCAGCCAGAGAATCTCTTATAAAATACTTCTCATCACCTTCAAGGTCATCCACGATCTTGCCCCTCCATACCTCTCCGACCTCCTGCACATTGTCACTCCATCGCGCTCTCTCCGATCCTCCTCCTCCATCCACCTGTTTGTTCCTACTGCCCGCCTCAGCACCATGGGGAGCAGAGCCTTCAGCCACTCTGCTCCTCAGCTCTGGAACTCACTGCCACCTGACCTCCGTAACTCTACTAGTCTCTCCATCTTCAAATCCAAACTCAAAACCCATCTGTTCCGGCTTGCCTACTCCCCTTAACCCTGTCTCACTGTCCCTCACACTTGTTACTATATTTTTATCTGTTGATTGTATTGTGAATGTTTTTTATCTGTTCGTTTTTAACTCTGTACAGTGTCCTTGAGTGACCTGAAAGGCGCTTACAAATAAAATGTATTATTATTATTATTATTAAGGTGGGAAACGAAGAGGGGAGGATGATGAACGGAGTCAGGCGGTCGGCTCAACTACGCTCGAGCACAGTGTAATTCATGGTAAGATACAGTATCTATCTACACATGTTTTCCACTGATCTTAAAACTGCAGAGCAACGCAAAGTCTTTCGAGTGTCTTTTCATTTCCAAGAGAAGACCAAATGATCAAATAAGCTTTAATTTAATTTTTACATACACTGTGAGAAAAGTCACTCAAAAGTATCTGATGATGCCAAAGTTAGTGAGAAAACTTTTTCCTTCTCTGCTGTAAGGGGGGCTACTCTTCTTCTTCTTCTTCTTCTTTTCTTTTTTTTGCTGCAGTTACAAAATGAGTTTCCATCCACTTTTATGCACATTCTAAGTCTCTGCATAATGAAACACGAAGGGGGAGAGAGAAGAAAAAGCCTAAATATTGTGAAAGCATTTTAGTTTGCCTCTCCTTTTACAGTGTCTTTCCTTTCAACCCTCTTCCTCTCTCTCTCTCTCTCTGTAATGGAGGTACTTAGCATGTGTAGCGTGTAAGCAATGCGGTGAAGTGTTGATTCTGTATTCAATTAGCCATGTCCGCCTGGGAACAAGTGAACCACCCCAGCCTTTATCTGCCTATCCACGGAGAGAGTGCGAGAGAGAGAGAGAGAGAGAGAGAGAGAGAGAGAGAGGCCTGAGAANGAGAGAGAGAGAGAGAGAGAGAGAGAGAGAGAGAGAAGCCTGAGAAAAGGTTGGGGGTTAATTAACAAATCTTCAGTGCCGCGTTGATTTGTGTGTCATCGTTTTAAATCTGCCTCTCATTATCTTCCTCGCCAGCCACACCTGTTTGTTTCCATATATAGTTCGTTCAGGTGTGGGGGGGGGTCTCTGTAGGTATGGTGGCTGCGTTAGTGTGTGTGTGTGTTGCCATATTGCCAAGAGGAGGAACAGATAACTTGTCTAAATCACTACTCTCTGTGATTAATTACACTGCGGCCCTGCTCATTCCGTATAGCAAACACAATACCACCTCTGTTTACCTGTTCCTCTCTTTCTCCCTGTGTCTCACCTTCACTCACCTTCTTTTCTTTCCTGCCTTCCCCTTTGCTCCCAGCACTCTCTCTCTCTCTCTCTCTCTCTCTTCCGAATCCGTCTCGCTCTCTCTATCTGCTTCCCGATGCCCCTCCTCCATGCGCTCCTCCTTCCCTCCCTCCTTTTGCACAAAGTGCACTGATGATTCATTATGGATTTGGGTGCACTTAGCGTTTCACACATTTCACCCTTCATCACGCTAGATGTTGAATCACATTTTAAGCAGGGGAACCTATTATTCACTCGCGGGGCAAAAAATTCAGGAACGGCGTCGGAGCACGAGGCGAACCGTCCACCCCCCCCCGAAAAAGCCACACTGTCGTTCCTCGTAGGTTTAAAAATCAGCAGGGAGTTCAAGGGGAACTCCCAACCAATCTGACACATAAAGGTCAGTTTACTCATCACGGGGAGCACCTCTCAGCCAGGGAAAACTGTTGTATAATGTCCTCTGTGGCTCTGGAGGGACTGAGAAAATGACACTGATGATGTCTTCAGGCTTATTAGCTGCTTTTTCGGAGACCGGTCCAGGAGGATCTAATGAAAAAGCCATCAAGCTGCACTGTGGGATTCTGTGTTTTTGGAGTTGGACTACAGCTAAAAGTCAAGATAGGCGACCTTTGCTATGCTTCAATTTTGACCCTTTTCTTTTTTGTGAGTCTGTGTCTTTGTAAAACTTAATAACTGGAGGACATATTTAACATTTTAACAGCCGGGCGTCATCATTAATGTCCACCTCATTCCAGCAGTTATGTTGTCTCTGTGGATGTTATCAGCTGGTCGTCACTTATCCAAACATATTGCACAGAAGCTGAAAGTAATTAGGTTTTTGTACCAAACCTCAGTAATGTCACAATTCCTCACCTGACCTGCTTCCTTCTTGGAACATAACTTTTCAAAATTGGTCTTTACAATAAAATCATGCAGGAAGCTTTGTATGAGTGAGACACTGTGTCATTTAAGTAAAGAGGATCATTTCTGTCATGTGGCTGACGAAAAGTTTCAAAATAAAAGAACACCAGGGAGGCATCCAGACTGACAACAGAATATGTCAGTCAAACAATATATATTACTATTAAATAAAAAAGACAAACCTTTCTGAAGACAGGGTTTAAACTGCGCCTGTTTTAGCTGTTTTTTCTTCAGTATACAAAAAAATAAAAGCCCCAGTTCCAATAAAAGTGTTTTTATTCATGCTACTAACCATTTGGTAACTGGGTGCCAGATATGCATATGATATGCAAACTGGAAACAACTATGTGATATTTGCTCAAAATAATAATTATAATTCTGCACACACACACACCTCTACACACACACTCCCCCCATTGCTCGTCCCCTTTGAGCCTCTACATATTTGAAGTCCAACAAATATGCTGTGCTGTGAGCTTTACATTATTCTTTACCGGCTGTGTTAGCAGATAACCAGACCTTGTGTTGCGTGTACTGTATCTCATGGTCACATACCTTCCTAACCTTCTCTCCTCCACCCCTCCGCCGCTGCTCTCTCCACACTGTACACGGACTCTTCTGTTTATCTCTTCGGCCACTTCCATCTGCTTCACTCTGCTCGTTCCTTCTTTTCATCGTTCTTTATCTTTTACCTATTTTCCACCTGGAAATTTGCATGGTCATAGAGCACCGCACTTTCCTGAAGAGCTCAGGGCTTCCTCTGACCGAGTGGATCAACATTACTGTTACACAGCATTTTATCATTTAGTAGCATCACCCTGCAAAATTTCAACTTAATTACTGACATTAGTGTTTTATTTTAAGTTTCATTTGACATTAGTTGTTAGTAGTTAACACAAAATCATTTGTCGCACTTTCTTACTCCTTGTCTATGTCTTTGTTGTTCCATCCTACTGTAGTTCAAATGTCCGAGCTGAGTAGTATATGAATGCATTTCCACTCAGTGAGTAAGTTTTCACTTTTTCACACATACACATCACACACATCAACATTCTGAAATATGAAGTGCCTTTTTTTTAACCCTTTAACTATAATACATCAACTCTGGAAAATAGAGATTTAACTTTTTTTTAACAATTCACTAACTTTATCAACTTTTTAAAAACATTCTGATACATCTTACTTTTATCATTTCACTAATTTCTTTACATTTTGTTTTCCACTGTTTATTACTTTGCCATGTGACTGAATTTGTACACCATTCATTTGGTATAATTTGGTTTATATGTCTAGAAATTTCTCCATTTTTTTTTAGATATTTACTGTCAGAGTGCTCCAACATCTCTCAAAGTAAACACATTTTTAATTCTATTCACAGTGAAACCTAAAAGACATTTGGCTCATTTTAGCTCCTCTACTCTTTGCTATTCGTCATTTTGTTCTATGTCTTTGTAATTAGAAGTGAATGAATGAATCTATTTTAAGCCTATAGCCATATGCTTCTATATGTTCCCTTCTTCCTTATATCTCTCTCTCTCTCCCCTGCTCTCTCGCTTCATGTGCCTAACTCCTAACCAGGTGCTTTGGGAGATAACTAACTTTGTATGGTCTGCTTTTCTGTCATGGCCAAACTCATTTTTCCCTTCACCTTCTCCTCTCCCTTGCTTTGAGTTTTTTCCACTCCTCTTTCCCCTCTATCATCCCCCCTTCCCTCCAGGCCTCCTGCTCTTCTCCCCCTTTCTCTCCCTCACTTACTCCTTCTCTTTCCATTTTTCTCTTCCTCTTCCCTAGTCCTTCCTCTTCTTGGCTGCTTGGCTTTCTCTTGTGTTTTAACAGTAATGATGGTGTGTGTTTCATCTCAAAAAGCTGGGAAATATGTGTGTGTACCACCAATATGCAATTAAGCAGATTTGAAAAAAATGCGAAAAGCTGGTAGAAATAAATCCCCTGGTTTGCTGATGGAGGAAGTTTTCACATCCTTTACTAAAGAAAAGTAAAAAAATACCTACTGTATCTCTAAAAGCAATCTGTTACAAGTAAACATACTGCTTTTTAAAATGTCACTTAAGGAAAAGTATGTAAATAGTATCAGGAAAATGTACTTAGTATTAAAAAGTATTATTAAGTACAAGTGACTGCTAAACTATTATTACTGCGTACACAAGTAATCGAAACAATTATCAGAATTCTTGCCAATTAATATTCTGTAAGTCAACTAATTGAATAATGGGAAGTCAAATCTATAACGAATTGTCATGTTAACTTAGAAGTTCCTCTTATGTCACAATCTTAATTTGTAAACTAAAGCTGTCAGATAAGTGTCATGCAGTATGCATATTAAAGGATGGTGTACCAGCGGGTGGTGTTCGAGAGACTAGGGGGCGCCGGTCTGGGCCAAAAACGCCAGGGCCAATTTTTTTTTTTTGTCCTATTCCAGCCCTGCATTAGCCTGATGAAGCCCTGAGTAAAACAGCTGGCTCATCCTAATATTAGTTCCTTAATTACCTGCCTTTATGAGTGTGTGGTCAGTGCCATAAAAACTTTTTTTCTGCATAAAACTCTTGAATGTAAAAAAGTGCTTCTCTGTGATCTTAACCATCAACTATTGCAATACTTGTGTGAACAGCAGGAGGCTGAGTCACACACGCACAGTGAGTGTGTGTGTGTGTGTGTGTGTGTGTGTGTGTGTGTGTGTGAGGTCAGTTTTTTCAGTTTCCTATCAAATTAGAAAGAACAGAGAGCAGAAAGGGATGATCAAGGCTGATCAATAGTCCTGATTGGGGATTCCTAATGGTTTTAAGCCAAGGTAACGTTAAGTGCAAACTGAAACACACACACTTTTCTATTACGGTGTATGTGAGTGTAGAGTAGAATCATTCCCACACCACTAATGGCAAACCTTCCCCATCATTCCTAACCCTAACCTTGGATGAACCAATGATATTTCTGAAGACCCATCATGTAAATCTGATGAAATCAAGTGAAGAATAGACTTTACTATGATTATAAATAATTCTAATTTATTATTTATAATCATAGTTAATGAAAACTAAAAATGTTTTTTTTTTTTTTTACATTCTGAAACAAACTATTTAATTTAACAGGTCCCCATGTTGAGATCATGTTCAGCTCCATGTTCATGTCATGTGACTAGCATCACTGTGCACCACAGAGGAAGAAAAGCTCTAAAATGGCATTTTAAATGTGATAAACATGTAAATTGATGTTATTTTATGCATTTACAGAAATTGGATTAAATATAAAATGTTGCAGTCTGTACCGAGTCTTGTGCTAAAAAGTGAGATATCTCAATGATTGCTGTATGGGCTGCCATGAAACTTGGTTCATGGTTTTCTAGTCAATATTTTCATGGTGTTGCTGATGCCCTGAATCTTTCTCCAGCACTCCAAGCTCATCCTGTTCAGTACTTTAGTAATTTAAGGGCCAAATACACAACACATGTGTAAAACTGATCATGTCCCCATCTGCCTCAGTTGAATTTCCTGTTGCTTGCCCAACAGTGCCAACGACACTATAGAACCTCAAAAATGGCTGAACATATTGATCTGTCTTCTTGCACCATCCTTACACAAAAACTATAAAACTGAAACACACACCTCTCTAACTCATTCACGCTCACAACATGATAAACCCCTCTGACCAAAGACCTTAATGCCGAGACCACCGTCTGGCCTCTCTTCCATTTATTCCACTGCAGCCGGATCAAAAACAAGCTTTGGGCCTCAACTTTTATCCATTTCCCAATGTGTTTTTCTTATAGCCTCACAGAGCTTAGTCTTGTTTTATTACAGTGTTTTAGGTCAGTACCTGTATTGAGTGCAAGACAGCAGCAAAGCAATAACCTCTCATCACCTAAAGTGTTGCAGAAGCCGAGAAAACAACAGCCGTGAATTATCACCTGAAAGAGGTGAGAGAAAATGTTCTTACTTTTGGAACATTTTCAGCATCTTTCTATCCTTGGGAGGACACTTGTCTGAGTGTAGAAATAAAGGAAACACACGCAGACAAATATTAACATTCAGCGCAGTAATATTATATTAATTCTATAATTACTACATTCTGTAATTTATTACTTTGCCTTTCAGGGTTTGTCGTTTTAATTTGAAACTAAGGTTAAACTAGGAAACACACACACACAGCGTGAATTCATATTATATAGTAGGACGCCTTGAGAAGCGACACTGTAAAGCAATATCATGTTCTTTTGCTGTGTGTATACAGTGTGTTATCATGTGTCTGTGTGTGTTCTCTCTGTTTGTCATAGGAGAGGGATACAGTGATACACAAATACAAATCCCTTTAGCTCAGCTGGTGAATGTTTGTCATGAGTCTGAGACAGAGAGGCAGCCTGTGTGTGTGCGTGTGCGTGTGTGTGTGTGTGAGAGAGAGAGGTGGAGAGATAAAGAATTTCATCTACTTGTCACTGCTCCTCAGAGGCAGAATCGATCTTGCGAGAAGACAGAGCTGAAAATTGAAATGGTAGCATATTCCTCTTTTTTTTTCTCTCCTTTTCCTCTCAATTACACTTTCTATTTATTGAACTACATCTCACACTCTCATCAGACAAAACCTAAGAAGCCGTTTCAAAAAAAAGTGACACGTCCTTTTGGGCTAACTTAATTAGATCACGCACATAAGAATTGGCCACATTTTCATGTATTATTCATGTCCACATTGCTGAAAACCAAGGAGGTGCAGATGTCTTTATAGTCGGTCAGCTACACAACACACTCGCTCTTGACGCCCCCCAACTCCATTTTGAGCATTGAAGTAAGTAAGATGGTGCAAAGCGGTCGCTCCTATATGCTGTGATACAGACGGATGCTTATGCACTATATCAATACTCGCGTGTCATTTGTTCTTACTTGCATCCACACAATCTCACACCCTAATTGGTCAGACCGGAGTGACCTCCGTACGACAACTGGCATGTCGCAAAGCTTTCAAGCACTTTCATGTTCCTCTTTCATTACATCCTCATTTTCTTCTTGCGCTCGCTTGTTGTCTTCCTTGTTCCCTTTCAAGTGCTGTCTTAGCTCCCTTTCTATGCAAAGCTTTCTGTGCTGAGACCTTGGCAAGGACACACACATACGCTATATGCACTCTCTCTGTCACACACACACACACACAATCTGAGTCCTCCTCTGCTGCCACGGTGCCAAGCATATCATCCATATTTTATCCTGTTAAAACAAATTCAATGTAAAGCACAGTTGTGCGGTTTCCACGACTCAAAGGTCAGACATGTTTTAAACAAAAAAGATGACCTTTGTCTTTGTCGTGTGTGTGTGTGTGTATGTGACAGAGCGAGAGAGAGAGTGACTGCAACTGTGATTCTGGTGGCCTGATTCTCAGTATGTAAGTAACTGTGCATGCATTTCTGATTGGTGTGTGTGTGTGTGTGTGTGTGTGTGTGTGTGTGTGTGTGTGTGTGTGTGTGTGTGTGTGTGCATGTGCATTCGTGGGTATGCTCACATATCTGCAGACTGCTGATTCTCATCGTCCTGATATGCTGTAGTAAGTGTGCTCTCATTTCAGGTTGCTGTGTCTTTGTTAGGGTCCTGGTCGTGTGTTTTTGCTGCTCTAGCTCAACCCACTTCAATTATTTATATTCCTCATGACAATAGCTAATTACTGTACTCCGATCATTTGCAGCTCTATCTTTGAGAAACATGAAGTTAGCAACAGTGGCCACCATTGGTCAGGTGTATGCCTGTCATGAACAATATGTTATCCCACATGAATCCACTCCTCCCAGTCATGTTAATAATCACATTCGTTAAGGCATTGGCCAAGAAGGTAGAATTGCAGCCATATTTGAATTAAGCCTAGTCAGAATCAACATCTATTGAAGGTGGAGGTGATCATGTAACATTAAAATAATTTTGTCGATCAAAATACGCGTCACATCCTACATGTGTTACAGGTGTTTAATCTAGAATTTTCAACCCACGGTGAAATAGAAATGGAATAATCTAAAAAGAGAAAAGTGTCAGTGGAAAATAGTGTTTAATTCTTCATGGACTTTCACTTCCGACAAAGACGACTCACCTGTTTGTTTAGTTAACAACAAAAACAAACAACAAAAAACGTTGACAGACGATTCCAGAAAAAAAAGATGGTGTATGTATAGAGACTTATATGCTGTGTTATCTTCATTTTAGAGTTTTGTGGCTCCACATGAAAGGGGCCAAAAGAAGCCCAGGTTATTTGCCAGCACTGTGGCCAGCATCTGACAAGAGAGTCCATTAAGCCATGCATTCCTTTAACCCTCAATAAAAACAACTTTGTGAACTTCTTCAATTATAAAATTCTAACTATTAGAAATCACCCATTATTACTAGAGACCAACACGTAAATACTGATGCATAGTCATCCCAACATACTGTTTTATCTGGGATTTTAAGAGTGGAGTGAAAACACACTACAATGCCGGGCAAAGAACAGCCTTCATAGCAGTGTCCAACTTGTCTATAGCAGCCAACATTGCGGTTGGTTTTCGGCTCGCAGCTCCACAACAGTGTTCATTGGCGCTCATGGGATCGTGTGCTTTTTCAGCCTCAAAACCGCTGTTTCATGTCAGGACACCAGACGAATCAGTCGACACAGTGGAGCGGAGCCAGGAAAATAAAACTGACCTGACTTCATGTGCATAACTGGTTCAATCTAATTATGTCCGCACGTGATTTTGGTGTGGTCAGGTTGTAGCAGACACACACACACACACACACACACACACACACACACAGAGTAAGTCCTCTGAGGGAAGGCAGAGTGGAACAGAGAGGAGACCTTGCTAAATAATCCACAGACTCTAAGATCCTTTACTTGTAACAGCAGCAATAATCAGTGCAATTACTGGACTACACGAGGGACAGCTAGAGTGGAGATGGGCGAAGTAGAAGTGAGTTAGAGAGCGAGAGCAAGTAGAGGCAAGAGAAAGAGAGCAATAAGCGTAGGTCAGCAGAGGCCTGGAGTCTCTGTCTCGGCCTGACCTGCTCCTGTGATGTTCACTCCTCACCTGAATCAAACCTTATTGCTGGTCAAGCTCTTTTTTCTGATTGTCAACACATCCCATAAAAAGGCCAGAAACAAGAATGAATCGATCCTTCTAACAAGTATTTCCCCAGTATCCAAAGCTTGATACATCCTGTTCATCCAAAAAAAAAAGCCACTATTAAGACATTAAACACATTAACAAGCTGCAGTTTTGCACTGGGAGTCGTGTGGCTTCATTAAGACGAACACGGGCCCTTTTGTTTACGTCGAGTCGATCCCACACACGCCGTCCCGCCGCCGCCGCCACGAAGGCTCTCCAGAGAAGTGTGTGTTAGACAGCAGATGAAAATAGTCCTCAACAAACACTCCTTTTACTCCTGAGTGAATAACACTCACTAAGAAGTGCAGTTGAGGAAATCACTGAACCTTTTTAAAAAGCGATTAAAATGTATATTTGTGACCCATTTTGTCAGATTCGTTTTTACTAGAAGTGAGAGGGCGTGATGGTGACAGAGCTGGGATGTCAAAAAAAATGAGAGGCGGACTAACATATAGTTGGTTTTGGTGTTTCATTGGATTTACTGATTATTATGTTTGTTTTCTTCTTTATTTCAGAAGAACATTTTTTTGTGAATGACAATACATCCAAACTTCTCATCTGATCAAACATGAGAAAACATACATACATTTTATCGCTGTCAGTCAACAACCAACATGACACAGCATTATCTGCAGCCTACATTTTCTGCATCAGGAAGCGACGTGTTTGTCGGCATACTGCCGCTGTGTGTTTGCACCAAATCACTTGACTGTCGAGTAAGAAACAGAAAAACAGAAGACCTGAAGGTGCTGCTGAAATATGAAGCATTGCATACATTAACATTTACACTGAGCAGAAACAGTGAGCGAAACAATGAAAAGCAAGCGACAGGGAAACAGTGAGAAACAGATGAGTCATTTAAGATGTGTGTGTGTTACAATATTGGTCAGTGACCTCTGAATTGCAGCAGAATACTACAAGTCCTTTCTGGCAGATTTTTGTAATGCAAGAAATGTTCAATTTTTCCATGTACATTTGTGTGTGTGTGAGCGAGAGAGGACGAGATAGAGCGAGCGCATTTGAACCTGACAGTTTGATTCCTAATGGCTTAATTATTGTTTGAGCCTTGTTATTGCCTTCTCTGGAAAACACTAAACTGATAAGCTGCATAATCATTACCCTTATTGGTGAGTGTGAGTGCCATTGTTGAGAGAGGGTGTGTGTGTATGTGTGTGTGTGTGTGAGTGAAGGCATGTGTGCGCATCATTATGTTTGATATCGCTGTTTTGTCTCACAGCGATAAAAGCCAACGTTTCCCCACACCGACACATCCTAACCGCGTTCGCCTCAGTGCCTTTTACTTTCTCCTCGATTGTTTCCAATTATCTTCCTTCTTCACTTGCGCAGATTAAAAAGACTTTAACACCATACAGCGGGCTGATTGGAGCCTCGCCTGGCGGACAAGCGAGGCGCCGGTGTTAGAGTGAGCATTAAGGGAGGGTAGAGAGGACGGTTTAGAGTAATAATGCAGTTATACAGACTTGGCAGTGGGGTAACACCCCCCCCCCAAAAAAAAAAAAAAAAAGAAAGTGGAAAGTGCTGGGATTAAAATGCTGCTGGTTTTAGAGATGAGAGGAGTTTTTATTTTTCTTCAAAGAAATAGTGGCTATATAATGATTCATTTGCACAGCTGAGCATCTACAGTCTTAAGGTAGATCCACATGAAGGGAGCCTGTGCATTTTTGTTTTACTTCCTTTTTCATCGCGAAATCAGTTCCACATATTTGAAAGAGTTAATGACCGTGGGTTCAAATGGATTAATCTTGCATGCAATTGCCAGCAACTGCAGACATGGCTCCGATTAGAAGAGGAATTACATCATCTTCTCACGGAGCAGCGGGAAAGACTCCATTATGGGTGCAAAAAAAAAAAAAAAACCCAGTTGCCTAATTTCACCTCGAGTGGCAGCTGACAGACGACTCAGGAGCGCGGGCCGTAAAAAAGGCCGTCGTAATGTCATGTCGCAAAGTGTGGTTTGTTTCAGATGGTGTGAAGATCTAATGGCTGACACAGGAAGGCAGGGGGCAGTGACAGTGACCTTGCAAGGCAAACAGCAAAGACTAAAAAAATAAGATCCAACATAGCTGTTTCACTCTATTTCCAATCTTTGTGCTAAGCTAACCAGCTGCTGGCTCCAGCTTCATAATTCCCTCACAGACATGAGAGTGGTATCGATCTAACTCTAACACAAGAAAATGAATTCCCAAAATCTCAAACTATCCCTTGAAGTCAGGGGTGGGCAACATTTATTCCTATCAAAGGGCCGTGTCAATTTTTTCAAACATCTTTCAAAGGCCATGTTAAATTATTGAACACACTAACCTATAATGCGATGGCTGCTTCGGATGGTGGTGATGATCACTACTGCTCATCATCCGGCAGCTGGTTTTCCAGGTTTTGGTCAGATCATCTTGAGCAGGACTGAGTCAGTTTTGAAAAGAACTGCTCACAGTCGTGGGTTGTTCTAAATGGAGATGCAAAGATCTCTGCATGTTGAGGATGGGGAAACTCATGAGGATGCACATATAGTTTATAGAGCTCAAACAGTGGAAGTTGCACCAAGCTTTGAGCTCGTCGTTGCTTTGGAGATCAGTGATTTTAGGTTGTCAGGTGCATCAGCTGGTTCCACAATATACGGTGTAGCAAATATGTGCAATTCAAGCCTGGGATCAGAAAAGTCAATTCATTTTTCAAATGATAGTTAAAATTTGTTCTTAAGGTCCTTACACACTGGGAACAATGCCAATATACAACGCGAAATTGCGAAATATTCGGAGACAAATTTTGATGCACCTGACTATACAAATCAAGCGCAATGCGATTTTGCAACTTTCCGAGGGGGGAAAAAAAACACGTCCCGGGAGGAAGTGAAAGGACGAAAATGGAGTCACCCGAGACCCAATTGTTATGTGACAGCAACGCGATTGAGTTTGAGACAGTGAAAATACAAATAGTATGTTTTATCTGAACATGTTAGCTTACGAGCTAAAGTTACTTAGCATTGCTGAAAGTTAAAACAAAGGAGTTTAACAAACCGTTTAAGCACACACACCATCGTCATATACGAGATTTGACGCTATGACTCGTTTTTATGTTTTTCAGCAAAAAGCACTCTGTTCTCTAACATGTAAACAATCAGCCGGTCGGCCATGTTGGATGCACCAGTGAATGTGACAGCTCAACAACATGCAATCTGATTGGTCAGAAGTGGACACACAGGATGCGAAACTTCAGAAAATTCGACCTTGATGCGAAAAAATAAATGCTGCAATATTGCCGGACAAGAAAACGTCACTGATGTGAACGCTTGTATTGACAGGATACAAGTTCGAAAAAAAAAATTGACGTCCAAATTAAATCGCATGAAAAAATGCTCCCGGTGTGTAAGAACCTTTAACCAAAACAACAACTCAAGGATGCAGCCTGATGAAAGCTGCTTGCTGGGCTCCCAAACTCAAACCCAGAAGAGTGTCCAAGCACATTTGTCCTTTGAACTCATCCAGTTTTTTTAGCAGTAATGATGATAAAGTTTGACCTTTCCACATCTACGTGTCTCTCTTGACAGTCACCATGATGCATGTCATCAATGACGCATAACTGCTTCTCGTATGATGTGTTCAATTGTAATTCTAAGTTCCTTTTTTTCTTTTTTCCTGTATTTATTTATTACCTCATAGGTTGGCACAAACGGTCATGCAGAGGTTGGACGTTGCCCACCCTTGCTTTAAGTAATAGCACTGTCTCATAGCCACCCTCTCAATGAGCTGTTTGCAGAAAATAAAATTCAAAATTTTCTTTGAGTGTGAAAGGGCCAGGAAGGAAGCGTAGCTGCCACATTCATGTCCTATATGTTGTTATGTAAAGTTCAGCAACATGCTAATGATTGTGATCGCCCCTCGTATCCTCCATGCTGCTTTGAGTTTGAGGGAAAGAATCAACAGGATCTAAATATAGAGCTTTACTCAGTGGCACATCAGTGCAGGAGATGCACATCTAAGCAGGATATTATGACAGTCCTGTGACACATTGCACTGTGTGTATGTGTGTGTCCATGTCTAAGTGTATGCGTGTGTGTGTGTGTGCGTGCAGGGTGGCGTTCACGCGCTGAGATCTGTCACATCACCTCCATACCATATGAGCTTGCACATCATGACTCTGCCAGTTCCCCACAGCTTAATGTGTCGTTGGTAATTACATCACACACACTCACACACACACTCACACACACACAAACACACACATTAACGCCGGATGACTCAGTTCTTCAGTGGTTTTCAGAGTGAGCAAATAAGAAACTTTAAATGTTAAAGGTCAGTATTCCACACTGGTGCTCTCACTTTGACTTAGCACCGGAGTCACGCTCAAACATCAGTCACACTACACTTTTAAGAGGGATGAGTCATTTTCAGCACCTCTTTTAAATGTGCGGAAACACACACTGCTGCCACTTCTCGGCGCAGTGTGTGTGTAAACAGAGCGAGGTGTTTCACAGAACTTTCGGTTCAAGTGCATCACTTAGCACACGCTGTGTTGGAAAGTAGAACAAAACGTGCCTTACATCAAACTCGCGGGCGGAATGGAAATATGTATGAAATGAGGAAATATGGAAAATAAGACTCAGACGTTTTGACTGTGCTGAAGACACAAACACTCTCATCTCACTTATTGTGTACTGACGTCTCAGAGTCTTTTGGCGATCAGCTCGGAAACATTCTTATTTCTGATAATAGTCAGTCCGACTCTGACAAAAGCGACGGCTGTAAAAAACACCAGACGTGTGTTAGATAGATTGTATGAATATTACTGACTAGTTGCACCGACACCCTGCTTCTGGTGTGAGTTTTACTTACTCATATGCCATTTCAAAAGAGCACAGCATTACATTTTTTTTTCTTTTCATGTCTGCTTATCAATTTTGGTTCATATCAAATCATGATTCAGATGAGATTATTAATAATAAAAAATAATAATTAACAAAACAAATACAATTTACTTTCGTTCGCTCGGAGGATCATATTCTGCCGTATCCCTGCTGTTTGATGTTACACTCAGACCCACTTTTCTTTACCGCATAACTTTC